>JAVANC010000018.1:7585000-8163350 GCA_033319125.1 Parnassius glacialis
GTCCGCCCTTTATAATCCTTTTACTTAAGGTGTAGAATTAAGATTAAATAAATAAAATAAAATTCGTACATAGCGTTACCTATCGGGTCCATATTTTATAATTTTCTTTTTGGGCATTAAATCAACTTATATTGTGATTAAGCGTCATTTTGGTTCATAAAAATAGAATTTTTTAATAACTTGATTACAGTACTACCTATTGGATCCTAGCATAGAATAGAATAATTTTTATTCAATATAGATCACATGTGTAATACTTATTGAAAGTCATTTTTTACATTACCACTGGTTCGAAAAAAACCTCTGTCCTGGGAAGAACCAGCAAGAAACCCAGCGGGATTTTTTTTAAAAGCATATTTTACATTATTATACATTTGACTGGTAGATACAAAATTTATTTTAGAAACAGCTTGGAAGCGACCACCTCATTCCCAGGGGTTATTATCAACCATGTTTTCATTTATACTATAATAACCCTTTTTATACAGTTTCAACTTAACAAAACATTTAAACTTGGTTAGAGAGAGCGTGTACACTTTCCGGGACCCTGTTGTAATAGCGTATACATTGCCCCATGAATGAATTACTGACTCTGTGGAGTCGAGAAACTGGTATCACTAGCTTGTGTTTGTTCCTAGTGTTTACAGAATGTAGGTACATCACTTTTTTAATTAAAACTATCTTTGTTTTTGTGAACATACATTAAATTTTCGTAAATATACTGAGAGGCCAAGGTTAATATATTTATTTCTTTAAATTTATCTCTAAGAGACTCTCTCGGTTTTAGGTTGTAAATAGCTCTAATGGCCCTCTTCTGTAAAACAAAAATAGTTTCTGAATCAGCCGCATTTCCCCATAGCAAAATCCCATAAGACATTATGCTAGGGAAATAACTGAAATAAACTAATCTGTCTCGACACTAGTGAGACCTCTAATCTTTTTTACAGCATAGGCTGCAGAACTTAGTTAGCTTGCTAATTTGGATATATGGGGGCCCCACTGAAGCTTTGCGTCGAGAGTGATGCCAAGAAAAACAGTGGATACAACAGGGCTCTATTCCTCCCCATTTAAAAACACAGTGATATTCAGATTTTAAAAATTCGTTGTAAATTTAACACAATTAGTTTTATTTCCATTCAAATGCAGATTATTAACGTTAAACCAATGCACTAATTTTGATATAGCATTATTCACTTCGTCACATTTAAATGATTGACGTTTAAGTTTAAAAATCAAGGAAGTATCATCAGCAAATAATACTATATCATGACTATCCTCTATAAGGTGAGGTAAGTCATTAATATACACCAGAAACAGGAATGGGCCGAGAATCGAGCCCTGAGGGACACCCATTAGTACAGGTGACCCGGAAGAACTTTGACCATTAATAATAACCTCCTGCTTTCTACGTATTACTTAAATATGAAATAATAAGTTTAAGCGCTGTGTTCTTGACACCATGGTACTGTAGCTTCCTGATTAATGTCTCATGGTGAACATAGTCGAAGGCCTTGGAAAGGTCACAAAATATACCCAAAGCATCCTCTGAATTCTCCCATGCACTAAAAATATGTTTAATAAGCTCAACTCCAGCGTCAGTTGTCGAGCGACCCTTTGTAAAACCGAATTGATTTTTATGTAGCAATTTATTCATATTAAAGAAATTGAACTTGACATTGAAATTAAAAAATTAAATTCACTTCAACCATGTTATTATTGTAAGTAATTACATATTATTTTCATCCTATGACTATGCCCACCCAGTGATTCTGTATGGGACAGTCATATCTTAGAGATATTGCTCTCAGGATGCTGTTATTACTGTTTCGTAAGCGTTGCAAGAGTGAGGCTGTTTTCTTCCGAATGATCGCTGGAAAAATGTTAGTATGCACTTGCACAAACCTACCTGACGCACTGTAATGCCACAGCAGCCGCAACAACATCCTGAAAGCCTTATTATACTGTGCGAGCAGAGCATTGTAAGCTCGACGCGTATATGTCACCCACAGGGCACTAGAGTAAAATGATTGACAAACTGCTTTGAAAAGCATTATTTTAACTGTATCTGTACATCTAGTAAAACTGCGAGCAAGCATATTGACTCTCACTGTCAACGCCCTGCGCTCCCTTTCTATGTCCTCGTTATCCCGGAGGTCTGCTGTCACAATGTGTCCCCAATATTTAAAACTATCTACCACCTTTAGAGGCACCCCATCGGGGGCTACTGGAGGCATACGGGAGGGCTGATGCTTGCCTGCTTTGAACAGAAGAAGTTGGCTTTTGTTGGCATTATATTTAAGCCCATGTGCCTCCGCATATGTCTCACATATTGACAATAAAGCAGTGCATTGATTGAGGGACTCAGCAGCACCGTGTCGTCAGAATAGCTTATAGTATTGAAGCAGATCACAGAAAATCACAGCCGACATGACTACTACTGAGCTGCTCAATAAGCTGATTGACATACAAATTAAACAATAGAGGCGAGCTTAACCCCCCCTGTCTTACACTACATTGCAATCTATATTCATTCGAAAGCGTACCGGCCCATCTCACTTGATTTTTCTGGTTTGAATACCAGAATTTGAAGAGTGAGATGCATTCCATCAGCACACCCGCGCACCCCAACTTCTCCCATAAGCGGTCATAAATTACACAATCAAAGGCTTTTTACAGGTCAAGGAAGCAAGCGTATACTGGAGACCTTCTCTTCGTATAATAGTTTACAGTATGTCTCAAGCTAAGTGGTGACGCGTAGTTTAAAATTGGTATAAAGTGGACTGTAATAGCTAGTTGGAATTGGATTTCGTTGAAAATTGCAACCGACACATAAAACTGAAGGTAACTATGTAAGTTTCGTTGAATTTATGTTTGATTGCAATTAAAAGTAAGTGCTTACATACTTATAGCAAAAATGGAAAAAGACGAGTATAGAGCCGTGATTATACATTTTTTTTGAAAAGTGGTCTGCTATCCAAATACGAGCTGAGTTGATGGAAGTTCATGGGGCATATACACCTATACTTAAGATTATTTATTACTGGATAAATGAGTTAAAACGTGCTTTCTGGACGCCCAATTGAGGTTACAACCGAAGAAATGGTAGATAAAATTCATAATATTGTTATAAGAGAGCGTCGTAAAAAGGTACGTGAGATTCCTGAGACGGTAGGCATTTCATACGAACGGGTACATCATATCCTGCATGAAATTCTACAGATGAAAAAGCTGAGTGCACGATGGGTGCCGCATTTGTTGACACCAGACCAAAAACATTCCAAGAATGTCAACTGCAGCAAAATCAGCAGAATTTTCGGCATCTTTTCGTGACTTCAGCTGAAACATGGATCCACCATTACACCCCCGAGATAAAATAACAGTCAAAACAGTGATCCTATAATATATATACACTCTTATTGCATATGAGATTGGAGTGCTTAAATGAAAAATTGAAAGACAAACGACCAAGATTAGCGCCCAAAATCATTTTCTTGCATCAAGACAATGCACCTCTGCTCATACATTGGTCGTTTTTTGGCAAAAGTGCACAAGTTGGGCTTTGAGTTTACTTCCCCACTCACCTTATTCCCTAGATTTAGCTCTATGTGACTTTTTATGATTATTACCTCAAAAATTAGCTTGCTGGGAAAAAAACCTCGACTAATGTAGGGGTTATTTTGTACTGTTAACGAGTACTATTTAATTTTTTTCCAGACGAAATGAAATACTTGGAGATTGTGTTGAGAAATAAATATTGTTTTAGCAGAAAATATTGTTTTCTGTGATTTTTACAAAACTATTCGTGCCACCTTACTCAAAAAGTTGTTATACATTGGGACCTAAATATATAATCATTTGCTTGACAAATTAAAATAATTAGATAATTAAGTTGTCTATATATAATGTACTCTGTGTAATTAAAGTCAAATAAAGATATAAATATATATAAAATTAATAAATATTTAATAAAATTAAGCTCAAATGATTATAATTATTTACTGGCCGAAAGATGTTTTTACTCCTTAATAGATTATTTTATGATTTAACTACAAACTTATAATCCATAGATAAATAAATATGTAGCAACCTATTATAATCCGAATTAATCATAGAGCAACATGGGCAATCGGCGGACCGGAGCGATCTGAGCGGTGGCCCGTGTTGCTTTATGGAGTTAATTGACATTATTTGAAATATTTTATTAATTACTAGCTAGTACCCGGCGTTTTAATTTGGAAGAGTTTCAATGTTTGATTAGAAATGCTAAAACATTTATTGAAATTGAATTATATAAAACTTTAAAATAAATTAGTTTTTGTGATACGCGCGCCACCTACTGTAAGTTAATTGTACTATGCCTATAACCTTCGCGCAAGTGCAAGCAATAAGTTGACAAAGTTTTACCGCAATCTGATGAACAGTAGCGCATAAAATACGAACATACAAAAATTATTTTTTATATATTAGATGTGGTAAGCAAAGAGTATATAATCCTATATAATCACTGACCTCTATAACTTTATATATAACCTCGGACGACTTATTTGTGGAATCGCTAACCAGCGGTGATTTAATGGACCGATACAACTTAGGGATATTCAAAAAACGATCTAACTCCTTTTTAAATATCCATTAAAAACAATTGTCTGTCTTTTTTACAGAAGAAGGAGCAAACGACCTCGATGCGGCTCACTTGATGGTAAATATCGACCGCTGCCCATGAACAACTGCAAAACCAGGGGAATTGCAGGTGCATTACCGGGCTTATCCAATATGCATATAATCCAATATAAATGGCTGACCAATTGAAATTAATTTTCAAGAACAGATAGAGAGCAATGCCAGCCTATATTTTATCCGAAAAGCTGATAGATATAAAGAAACGAAAAATTGATAAAATAAATGATTTTTCATCATTACCTAATACTTACAATCTAGGCGAAGCCGATGCGGGTCGCTAGTACTTAATAATTTATAACTGCGATTGTTGTCACTTTAAATAGGAATCATTTCTATTACCTATTTTCATTTATGTCGGATTTACACATACTATACAATTACTTTACTTATAAGTCAAATAAATACATGGAATATAAGAAAACAACTTAATGTATGGCATCACGTATTAAAGCAGTGTGGTGAACATTTTCCAGCTTCAAAACCGAGCTGCTTATTTTTACGAGCCAGTCAATTATAAGACCAATGGAACTGTTAACCTCAATTTCATAGCTTTGGTTATTATTTGCTTCATAAACGACCGTACAGTCATCCGCGAAAAGGACGATAGATTGTTGTATCACTGATGGAAGGTCATTAATGTACAAAAGAAATAAGTGTGGACCCAAAACGCTTTCTTGTGGAACACCGTAGTACACAGCTCGGGGTGTCGGTCAATAAAGCTTTTCTGTCAACTTTGTAGGAAATATTCTCCTTATTTCAGTAATCTGCGTTCTGTCAGTAAGATATGACTCAAAAAGATTTAAAACTGTCCCTGGCAATCAATATTGGTGTAATTTTATTATTAAGATTTTGATATCCACTAAGTCAAAAGCCTAAGTCATGTCCATGTATAGCGCGGCCACAGGTATTTTCTTTTCTATATATGTCATAATTTTGTTGAACAGGTCATAAATTGTCGTGTTTATAGATTTATTTTTATTTAAACGTTTATATAACTTTTTTTAAAAACTTTCGCAAATACGAGTATAGTAATCGATGCAACAGAGCGATAACATCCAACATCACATCTGTCGGTTTTTTAATAATGGATTTACTATTGAGAGCTTTAGAGACTTAGGGAATTTGTCTTGCTCTATACATAGGTTTATTATATGACATAAAATATCCGCAATCAAAAATGCTGTCTCTTCGACAACTTTAGTAGTTATTCCATCATACCCTGTGCTTTGGGAACTTTTAAGTGATTTTATAAATTCAAATATTTCAACAGGAGTGACAGAGGCCATGAACATTGATGAAGACTTCTTAAATTGTGTAAAATAGTTACCTCCGTTCTCTTCACTAACCTGTTTCATATGCTCCTAATGCTATAAAGTGACCGTTAAAAGTTTGAGCTATTTCTTTCGTGTTTGTTATTATTCGATTATTATATATAATTTTCTCGGTTTGTTTTATAGGGGCATTTGCATTGTTACTCTTAATAACCCTCCACGTAGCTTAAAAATTATTTTTTTGCATTTGCTATGTAATGGTTTATGTATTCTGCCATCGTTTTGTGAGTTCAATAATTTTCTTTAATTTTTTAGTGTACCATTTAAATTTATCTTTAGAGTTTTTATTAGGATTAAGGCGAAATTACCATAACTGATTGCTTTTATTGCGGCTACGCAAATTAATTCCTTTTGTAATCCCTTTCAAATTAGTTTTTAAAGAAATTCTTTCTTTATTGTCGAAAAGCATAAACCATAATATAATTGATAAATGTTAAAGAAATAATCAAAGGCGTAATTAAGACTATCTAAAGAAAAATAATTCGTTGAATGTGAAAGAGTTTAGGCAATCTACAAACTTTTTTAATACTTTTTTTTGCAAAAATCGTGTTTGAAAACATACCAATATGTCATTGCATGATGCTTCATTACTGGAATTTTCAGCAGTTGGGTTGGGTGATCTGAGAGTGCAATATCTCGTATTTCGTTATCAATTTTTGTAAAATTATGGAAGTCATTATCTATTATTTCCTTTAGGATAACGGTGACAAACGAGCACACAGTCCACCTAATAGTAAGTGGTTGCTGTGTCCCACAGGCATCTACATTTATCTTCGATTACGAATCAAAATGCAGATGCGTTGTCACTCGTAAGAAGGAATGCTTAATTGCCATTAAAATAGGTCTCCTGTTCTCTACACTCACCATACGAAACACAGCAGCCTTAAGCTGTGTGTGGTCCTTCCCGGTCAAGCCGACCCATTCGTGCTACAACCATAATATAGCTGCAGCATAGCTCTACCACGTAAAAAAATCAATGCAGGTATCACCACATAATCTTGTTGGTTCATTAAATTCAATTTTTAAATTGTAACTACTATAAATTTGTGTTATGTGTAGATGGAGGATGGACTAAGTACGACTAACCGCAGATAAACGATATTTTACTTGGTATATATATACTTTGTAATCACTTTCACAAATTGACAGAGTTAATCTTCATACCTTTACTTACTGGCGGTTACAAAACAACTAACCACTAATTACAATTGTTTATACACATTTAATAACATTAATTTTAGGTTCGCCGGAAGCTGACAAGCGGAAGGCGTCAGTTATTATTTAATCATCATTTATTAAGTATTATAAAAATTATGTTATTGATCTAATAAAGGTTTTTTAATTCTCTGGGAGATTAAAATAAACTTAATTATGCGACGAGCTCGTGAACCCAGGACCGGAAGACGATAACACTCGGCCATCCTGCGTTTGTCGTGTCCCACGGCGATCAGTCACGCCACTAGGTCCTGGTTTCTCGCTGGAGTACGGCATCTGAAATTTGAATAGTACCAACACTATGCTTGTCATGCGAGTTCATGCAATATATATTTGTATATCTTTATACATAATAATTCTGTTTATCTGTCATATTTCTTTTTGCTTGTAATATATTACACACAGGCTTTATTAATGTATAGAATGACACAGTTTTTAATATGTTGTCACACAGCATTTATTATGGGATCACACAGCTTTTCTTTACTATAGGGTCACACAGCTTTTGTTACAAGTTCACACAGCTTTTATTATGGGGTCACACAGCTTTTATTTGTACAGGATCACACAGCTTTTGTTTATATAGGATCACACAGCTTTTATTATGGGATCACACAGCTTTTATTTACTATAGGGTCACACAGCTTTTGTTATAAGTTCACACAGCTTTTATTATGGGTTCACACAGCTTTTATTTATACAGGATCACACAGCTTTTATTTATACAGGATCACACAGCTTTTATTTATACAGGATCACACAGCTTTTGGTTATAAAGAATTACACAGATTTTATTTATTGGAGTCTTTTCTATTTTATGTATATAGAGTCACACAGCTGTCATTTACATAGAGTTACATCCTACAATGTAGCAAATCAGAGTAGTTTTAATTATATAGGATCAGGTAGCATTTATCGAAAATCTGTGTATAATATATATTACCACAAAACATATTTTATCAATCGTAAAAATAATTTATAACAGTTAAAAATAGTTGTAGCGAAACACCTAAGGTAACAGACATTTTTCTTTCTATATTTATTAGGGAACATTTATTAACTCATTATAATATAATTTGTCACAGGATATTAATAATTTAATTGCATACTTTTATTGTACATCCACTTACATACTATATTCTATATAATGTTGATATTAATATAGTCCGAGATTCAATTAGCTTTCTAACAGATCTATAAGATCATCCCTGTCAACTTCATGATCACTACCGCTACTGTCATCGGGGATAGATGAATTATAAGGCCGGAGGACTTCGCCGCGTACAACTGCCGAAAAGTTTCTGTATCCCTTCATACCCTTGATGCTGCTTATCGTGTATCGGTCTAATGAGTGGTCAGCTTTGCATACTTTATACGGTCCAGTATACAAACCGTTAAGTTTCCTAGTAATATTAGCATTCTTCCTAGTTATTCCTCCTTTCCATAGTACCAATTGTCCTACAGAATATTTAACGCATTTCTTATGAGTTCGGTCGAATCGGTCTTTCATAAGAGTCATATTTTTATCAATACGCAATTTAGCCTTGCCCCGTCTCTCTTCTAAAACTCGAGCTTGACTTTCAAAGTCTGCAGGTTCCCCACAGGGGTAGGCTGGTAAACGCGAATTAGAATGGCCAAATAATAATTTGAAAGGTGGGAAACCAGTTGTGGCATGAGGTGTGTTATTAATGCCCCAAATTATATCGGAGACATGGTCGTCCCAAGTGCATTCACTATTGGTCATAGTATTTAAGCCGTTAATCAACGTTCGATTGACACGCTCTACTTGGCCATTTGATCTAGGGCTAGCAATGGCGTTTAGAACATGTCTAAATTGCATTTCTTTAGCAAACTCCTTGAAATATCTGCTAGTAAACGCTTTACCTCTGTCTGTAATTATTCTATTAGGATTGCCAAATTGATTTATTATATCTTTTAAATGTTTTATAGTTTCTATTGAACCGCATTTTTTAACAGCTTTTGCAAATACAAATTTTGTAAATGAGTCAATAATAATAAGTATATAACAGTTTCCCTTCCGAGTCTTAACAAATGGCCCCAAATGGTCGACATGTAATGTATGCATGGGGACTGCTGCCTTTTCGATCGGGTGCAGTTCTCCCTGCAATTTACCGTATTCTCCCTTCCCATAGGCACAGCGAAGACATGATTTGATATATTTTCGAATAAACCTTGTCATGCCTGTAAACCAAAACTGTGCTTTTATAATCTTTTCGGTTTTATCAAAGCCTGGATGTCCTATTTGATCATGAAACTTCTGCATTAGGCCCCATTTAGCTAATTTGGGTATAACGAAACGTTCCCCATTTAGAGTTTTCCTATAAAGAAGATCATCCTTTATTTTATAATTACTAGTAATATCTCTATTGTCTGTACCATTTCGTAATTGAGTCAAAATCATCTGAATATTTTCGTCCTGTAACTGTAATGTCACTAGCCAATCAGAGTCTTCTATCAGTAAAATTGTACTCGATGGTGGATTTCTACTCAAAGCATCTACGTGCCTCATTCGGCCACCAGAACGGTACTCAATCTGCAAGTCATAATCTTGAATGGAAAGCCACCAGCGGGCTATGCGGGGAATAAGATCTTTTTTAACTAAAGTGGTTCGTAATGCCGCACAGTCTGTCTCTACAGTTACGGGAATTCGTACTAGGTAGATTCGAAATCTTTTTAAGGATTCTACAACGGCTAATGTCTCTAGCTCATAGCTATGGTAAAATTGCTCTTCCTTAGACGTGACCCTACTAAAATAGGCAATTGGTTTCAGGCTAGTATCGGTTTGATATTGCAAAAGGATACCACCTAACCCTAGCTTACTCGCATCTGTATGGAGCTCGGTACGTGCATGTCTGTCATATATCCCTAAAACCGGTCTTTCCACAAGACGTTCTTTAAGAGTTTGAAAAGCACTTTCTTGGTCCGGTCCCCAATTCCATTCTATGTTCTTTCTAGTGAGTTGTGTGAGGGGTCTAGCTATTTCTGCAAACCCAAGAATGAATTTCCTGAAGTATGAAGTCAAACCGATAAATTGTCGGATCTCATGTACATTTCGTGGTTTCTTATATTCAGCTACACACCGAATCTTATCCTGTCCCGGTCGTATTGTGCCCGCAGTAATCTCATGCCCTAAATAGTTAGCGCTTTTCTTTAAAAATGAACATTTACTTAAATTCAGTTTTAAATTAGCTTCCGACAATAGTTGTAAGACACTTTCTAGCAACTTCAACCCATCATCAACCGATACCGTTGGCAGCATGACGTCATCAAGATATGTTGCTACGTCATTGCCTAACCTACCTAAAACAATTTTTATAAGACGTGAAAAAACTGCTGGAGCATTGGCCAGGCCAAAAGGCATTTTCAGGAACTCATACTGACCAGAAGGTGTAACGAATGCGGTTTTGTGAATAGAATCATCAGAGATTCTGACTTGGTAATAGCCCTGTGCAAGATCTAGTGTGGTAAATAATGATTTTCCAGATAAGCGAGTAACCTGATCTTCTATATGAGGTAGTGGATATCGATCCTTAACAGTACGCGAGTTCAGTGCTCTATAATCTATGCATAGTCTATAGTCACCCCCTTTTTTTTTAACAAGGACCACTGGACTTGCGTATTCAGACATGGACTCCCTTACAATGCCTGCATCAATCAGGTCTTGAACCTTTTCATTAACTATTTCATTTTCTTTGTGAGAAAGTCGATAGGGCTTGCAAAAAACGGGTTGCTCGGTTGTAGTATGAATACGCATCTCTAACAAATCGGTACAACCTAAATCTCTTGTATTTTTGGCGAACATGTATCCAAATTTATTTAATAATTCTAGTAATTTATTGGATTCTTCTGTGTCCAAATCACCTACATCTAAGTCCGATAATAATAACTCATTGTGGGGAGGATGGTCAATCGTCATTACTGACCTTTGCTCACTATGCTCTAAGCCACTAACAAGTTCAGCACGCGCTATGAGCCTATTCGACTCCCACTCAATAACATCGTCTCCTATGTTTATTACTTTTAAATGGCAATTCCTCGACCTTATAATACCGCCTACAATAATATAAGACATACTCCCTAACTCATAATATACAGGTTTAGTTAGTAAAGTACAGTCATGATCATTTATAGCAATGAAAACTTGTACATATGCCACACATCGTTGCGGTATTACAGTACAATCCTTTAAGTATATTGGGAATTTTGTAATGAAATCTATTTGACTTAACTGCATATCACATAATTCACTTTCATGTTCAAAGTTTTTTACAAAATTGACAGAGTTCTCAGTAATAACTAAGCACACATTTCTCTGATTTATCATTGTTTGACCAATAATTAAGTCTATATCAGCTAAATCATTATTCGTTAACTCAACAGAACCACTTATAATAATATCATCTATCTTCACATCGATCCGCGAGGTCCCCAATGATTTCGAATATACACCTCCAAATCCTTTCATCTTTATTGAAGAAGGCACTACTTCTAACATCAAACTATTAGCTTGTGTCGCAGTAAGAATATTCAGTTTACTCCCTGTGTCTATGTATGCAATAAGTCTTTGCCCATTAACCGTTACCACTTTTTTATACAGATCTAGATAAATATTATATGTTGTGAACAAAATATTACTGACCTTATGTGGCTGTTGTCGAGGATTACTGGTGGCATACCAATATTTGGCGATGGTGTGGCCAGGCCGGTGACACACCTCGCACCGTGGAACTTTGCAGTCCTTTACTTCATGCCCTTGTCTTCTGCATGCGTAACATTTCTTAGGTAGTACATAGTCTTCTGGTGTAGCCGATGTAATATTGCCACCTCTCTTCCACGTCGTACTGGGTCGTTGGAGACTGTCGGCAGCTTCTAATTGCTTGTAATTTTCAAGGGATGATAAGTATCCATAATAGAGCTGCTGCGGTGAGTCGCACTGAAAAGCTTTTGCATTAGCTCTTATTTCGACCGGTAAACCTCTGATTATACATGATATCGCTTCATCGCCCCCAATATTGCATTTTTTGAGCAAAGATATTTTATCGTGATAGTATTTTGTCATAGTTTCACTATTAGATTTCTTCCTTGCAAGCATAGCTTCTAAAAGATCAACATAGTCTGTAGAACGTGGAAACGCGGTCTCTAGCGCATTTTTCCACTCACTACATGTAAGATTATAATCTTCTAAATCGTCATACCAATCTCTGGCAGAACCCCGAAGGCGAAGTTGCATGATGAACTGGCGATCCTTATTATTCCAATTGTACACATCACCCAACTGGTCGATTTTATGCAACCAACCCTTGACGTTGCTTGTTTTTTCATCTGGCTGAAACGTTGGAATAACTTCAGCATCGGTTTGAGTTACATGTCTCCTTTTCTGTCGGCGATATTCGTGATCGGAATCTTCATCACTAGTTGAAGAAAAAAAATCTTGGTTTTCGTTGTATTCGGACGACAAATTTTTTCTATGCCTTCGTTTCTTTGCGCCAATACCTTGAATATATGGGCCTGACATCATCCCACTTCTGAAATGTAGATGGAGGATGGACTAAGTACGACTAACCGCAGATAAACGATATTTTACTTGGTATATATATACTTTGTAATCACTTTCACAAATTGACAGAGTTAATCTTCATACCTTTACTTACTGGCGGTTACAAAACAACTAACCACTAATAACAATTGTTTATACACATTTAATAACATTAATTTTAGGTTCACCGGAAGCTGACAAGCGGAAGGCGTCAGTTATTATTTAATCATCATTTATTAAGTATTATAAAAATTATGTTATTGATCTAATAAAGGTTTTGTAATTCTCTGGGAGATTAAAATAAACTTAATTATGCGACGAGCTCGTGAACCCAGGACCGGAAGACGATAACATATGCTTTTGTAATGATGTTTGGCTTTAATATGTCAACATTTAAATCACCAACAATAACATTTTTTTTATTTAAAACTGTACTTTTGTAAGATATTTTGCAATATATTTTAAAATGTATCAATATCTCTAGCAGAATTTTTAGGCACTCGGTACATGTATAATTATTCCGAATTCAACAAGCTCAACTGCACAAAATTCAACTTCATTACTAATGGATAGGGCTTGATCTTCGTAAATTGTGTTATACTTAATATTATAGTCTAATAAAATACATGCTCCACCCTATATCTTCGCAAATAACATGAGGAACAATGTTTATTAGTAATATTAGTAGATATGCTATCCTTGTCAATAACTTTATTTACAACATTTTTCTGTTGAATATTTAACGCTATTTCAGATTTGTTGCTAAAACTATTATTTCCTTCAGTGATCCGCATATTACTAGTATA
Organism: Parnassius glacialis; assembly: GCA_033319125.1. NCBI lineage: Eukaryota > Metazoa > Arthropoda > Insecta > Lepidoptera > Papilionidae > Parnassius > Parnassius glacialis. The sequence continues at coordinate 7,598,590 of JAVANC010000018.1, forward strand.
TATACAGTAATCTATGGCATATTACTAATGCCTTTTTGTGCATGTTACTGTCAGAGTATGTATAAGTGTCTGTTATCATTTAATTTTTACTGTCTTTAGTTAATACATCACCAGTAACTGTATCTATACTATTATCAGCTTTTTTTCGGTGGGTAGCTGTGAAAAAGTCAACAGCTGATTTAATAGCTCCAGTTTATTTATTCAATTAAAAATAATTTGAAATCAAATTTTAGTTAAATTACATTCAAATCAGTGAGTTTACACATTTTAGTTTACATTAATATTATAAACATATCGTCGCTCGGCATTCAGTACCGCGAATGTGAAAATATTGCAAATTTTTATTTTTTGTTTTTTCGATAGTATTCAATCAAATACGCGATTTTGTATTTAAAATATGACCAAAAACCTTTCAAAAATAGATTTAGAATTACATAAAAAACTCTTTCCAACAAATAGTAAAGCGTACATTATAAATAAATCAGTTTTTTGTCTCTACTGTAAAGTGACTCAATTACACATTCGTGGTACTGAATGCCGAACGACGATATGTGTTTAAAGAAGATTTAAGAATTTACTTGCATCACCTTACAGCTCAACTTAGCTTACAAGTGAATATTTATATATACACATTTGTAATTATCACATAATGGCAAATGTCACTTAGGTTGATCTGATGCAGAAGGTACTTGAAGTTAGCTGGATGCAAAAGATGACAGAGTTTGAAAAACGTTTAAAAGCTGCATTAGTCCCATCCAATCCAACATTGGTCCAGTTAAGTGAGGAATTTTATGCTTTTAAAGATCCAGTGAGCAACGTGTTCAGTCTTCTGCAGCAACAATTTCAAAGGCGTACTAATGTAGTTGATGAAATAATAATAATAATAAAAATAAGTAATAAGGCGTAGGGAAGTGACGACCCCATCGCCCGCTGATGTAACAGTTAAGTGGCAAAACCGCTACGTCGGCGCAGTCAGTCAGCACCTTGGTGTTAGCGCCGTGCCTCGGCAAAATTGAGGGTGCAAAGGCCCGTTTGTGCATATGGCTCCATCATGAAACGGCGCCGGGTTTGGGCGTCTCCCGTTAACTGACGCCCATAAAATGGATGATGGCACAAAGAGAAACGCGCATAGGGCCGCTGCCTGGGGGTCGCCGGGGCGCGTCTGGAGCTGGCGCTGGACGCGGCAGCATGCGGACCGCCAGCCGAGCGCGAGGTGCTGCACGACCACCTAGCAGCCCCTCGCATCCATCATCCCCACCAGATGGCTTGGTGTCGGCAGGGTCCTCTCGGACCCGGCAAGCGGCACCCGCCGCTGGTGGAGTACGCCGCATGCGTTGGAATAAAAATATGAACACAAACGCATTGCGGGCGTACTATAGGGCGAAGGGGGAAGAAACTGGAGGGATAGCGTATCGGGCTCGAATGCATCGCTTTTTTGCTGAGCTGGAGCCGTCTGTTCCCGTCACAGAGCAAAACCTGGCAGACCGAGTTCGGTACATCATGCGCTCGAAAATATTTGATGATGCCGAACTCGAACGATTACGACGTGAGGCTATTCCCTCATCGAATGAACCGGCTATAGCTGGGGATGCGGCTCCTCAGGCCACAGACAAGCAGCCACATTTAGAGGCCGCCATGGATCTTCCTGCTCTAGTTGATTCAGGCGATGATGGAATGGTCACCCAAGAATTAGAGCAGATGAGGAGCAAATTGGAGGAGGCGATTATGGAAACGCGCAGTTCGCCTCTCGAAAATCGACCGCGACTCCCGCGCATTCCCCTAAGCAAGCGGAATCGGGCTGTCGTGAGGGCTCTCAACCCAATGCTGGTGACCTATTTGGAAGCCAGCCGGGACCTTTGCGAGACGGACTCAATTCTTTTTGGCGCCGCACTGGCAGTTTGCCGTATTATTGGCGCCAAACTTCCCACGACTGGACGCGCTACTAAACAAAGTAGCGCCATCCCAGCCTGGAGAAGAAGAATTGAGGACCGTATCGCAAAGGCAAGAGCCCTCATCGGCAGACTGATAAGCTTCAGGTCGGGCAATAATAGGCCGAGAATTGTGCGCACCGTCAGGTTGGCGTTTGCTGGGACAAATATCAGTCTGTCCCAGCCGGACATAACGCAAAAACTGACGGAGCGCATAGACGACCTGAAGCAGAGAATCGCTGCTTGGGGGAAGCGGATTCGGCGATATACCGAGAGGTCGACACGGTTCAACCAGAATCGTCTCTTCCAGAGTGATCAGAAGAGGCTCTATGAATCATTGGAGCGACCAATGGTACGTGGAACGGGCCCAGCACCGAATCAGGCCGACACTATCGCATTCTGGCGCGGCCTGTGGTCAGAGCCCGTAAACCACAGCGAGGGCCCTTGGATGGAAGTTGTGGCGAGTCAGTGTGCGAATGTTACGCCCATGAACCCCGTCATCATAACGCCGGATGACGTAGCTGAGGCGGTCCGTAGGGCCCCGAACTGGAAAAGTCCGGGACTCGACGGACTGCATCACTACTGGCTGAAGGGGTTCGTGGTGTGTCACGCTGTGCTCGCCCGACAGTTTCAAGAGGCTCTCGACGAAAAGTCGCTCCCGAGCCTCTTCACTACTGGGATCACTCATTTGGTTCCAAAAGACCGGGATTCCACAGACCCGAGCAAATACCGCCCCATAACGTGTCTACCTACCATATACAAGACACTTACATCCATTTTGAGCGCGAGAATCACTCGTCACCTGAACTCAAATCAGGTGATGTCGCGCGCTCAAAATGGATGTCGGGGCGGTGGTCGTGGAACCAAGGAACCACTCCTCATTGACGCGGTCATTGGCAAGGTGGTTAAACGCAACCGTCGGAACCTCTCCGCCGCCTGGATAGACTACAAAAAGGCATTCGACTCGGTGCCTCATACATGGCTTAAGAGGGTCCTTGAGCTGTGCAAGGTCGACTGTACAGTTCGAGACTTCCTCGAGCAATGTATGGGGCAGTGGAGTACGATCCTTTGTCATCTAGGCGAGCGAATGACGGCTGCGGAGAGCCACATAAGGATAAGAAGGGGTATCTTCCAGGGCGATTGTTTGAGTCCAATCTGGTTCTGCCTCTCTCTGAACCCTCTCAGTACCTTACTGGAGAGTTCCGGGAGGGGATTTCAGCTTCGGAAAGGAGGTACAAAAGTGACCCACCTTTTCTATATGGATGATCTCAAGTTATTCGCCTCCAGTCGCTCTCATCTTATGGAATTGCTAAACATCACTTGTGATTTTAGTAATTCTATTAGAATGGAGCTGGGGACGGATAAGTGTGCGGTCCTCCATGTCGAAAGGGGAAGGGTTGCTAACTCTGAGGGCATGGACTTGTCTATGCCCATCAGCATAAGGACCCTTTCCGAGGCTGAAACATACCGATACCTGGGTATGTCACAGAACATCGGTGTAGATGAGGCGGGTATGAAACAGTCAGTTTGCGATGTGTTTTATGCACGCTTGACCAAAGTGCTTAACAGCCTTTTGTCCGGTGTGAATAAGACGCACGCATATAACGGTTGGATCATGCCTGTTCTCATGTATACCTTTGGCATGCTCAGGTGGACTCAGACCGAACTGAACGCTCTGGACAGAAAAGTCCGCACTATAATGACGTCCCACAGGATGCATCATCCGAGATCGTCAGTAATGAGGCTGTACTTGCCGCGGAAGCGTGGTGGGCGCGGCTTTTTAAGCGCGCTTACCATGCATAATCGCGAAGTGTGCAGCCTCCGCAATTACTTTCTGACGAGAGCGGATGATCCATACTATAGGGACGTTATTTCTTGTGATAAAGGACTTACCCCTCTATCCTTAGCCAACGAGCAATGGCAAGACCCGGCAGTACAGAGCATTTCCGACCGGGAGACCGTATGGAAGGAGAAGGAGCTCCACGGGAGGTTCTACAAGGCTCTACATGAGCCTTTCGTGGACACAGTCGCCTCCCTCCACTGGCTACGTTTCGGTGACCTCTTTGGGGAAACCGAGGGTTTTGTCTGTGCGATACAAGATCAGGTTATTAAGACCAACAATTATCGGAGATACATCCTAAAGGATGGCACCGTTGACATCTGTCGAGCTTGTCGCCATCCCGGTGAATCACTTAGGCATGTCATCTCCGGTTGTTCGGCGCTTTCTAACTCTGAGTATTTGCACAGGCACAACTTAGTAGCCAGGATTCTACACCAGGAGCTCGCTCTGAAATACGGTCTCGTGGATCGGAAACTGCCGTATTATAAGTACTTGCCGGAAGCCGTGCTCGAAAATGACCGCGCCAGGCTCTACTGGGACCGGGCCATCATCACAGACAGGACTATTCTTGCGAATAAGCCTGATATTGTGCTGATGGACCGGGCACAGTCAAGGATATTTTTGGTCGACATTACCATTCCTTATGACGAGAACCTCGTGAAAGCCGAAACAGATAAGCTTACTAAATATCTGGACCTGGCTCACGAGGTGACCGACATGTGGGGTGGATTGCCGGCCGAAATTATTCCTGTGGTCGTTTCTGCGAACGGGTTAATCCCAGTCAGCCTCTCGGGTCATCTGAGGCGACTGGGACTCCGTGACGGACCGCTCCAAGCTCAAATGCAGAAGGCGGTGCTCCTCGATACCGCCCGCATAGTCCGCCGGTTTCTTTCCCTTTCCCCCTAACCCTCGGCCGTTTGGTCTCCCCTGCCGAGGGCTTCCATCTGGTTGGGCTTTTATTTATTTATGTATTTTTTATGTATTTATTTTATTTTGTTGATATTTATGTATGTTTATCATTTTCATTTACAATTATATATTTATACAGCCCAACCAGATGAGAAAACTATATAGATACCCCTATAATAATAATAATAATCTTTATTTCGGACCAAAATTAATCCATAGTAGTGTTAGTAATAATTGACTTATAAACTAGTGTTAGTAAACATTGAAGTATGTACAAACTTTTTCAAAATCGGGGAATTATAGTTCTCCGCTACTGTTTTCAAAATGCTGTTGTGACTATCTTTCACCCTTCTAAGCAGCGAAGCTGTCTTCTTACGTATTATCGCATGAAAGCCGTCCGTGCGAGCATGCGCAAACATCTCCGACGCACTACAGTATCGAGGCAGTCCCAACAACATTCTGAAAGCATTATTATATTGAACACGCAGGGCATCCATCGACCTTTTAGTGTAATTGGTCCATAGATTGCTCGTGTACAGACTCTGGCAGTATGCCTTAAATAGGGTAATTTTAACTAGGTCAGTACATCGAGCAAATCTACGGGCCAGCATGTTACTCCTGACCGCTAGAGCCCTGCGTTCCCTTTCAATATCTATATTGTCTTTCAGGTCATCGGCAAGAAAATGGCCAAGATATTTAAAAGACGTCACTTTTTTAATTTTTGACCCATTCAAGAACAGGTCAGGTTCATCAGTCCTAGGCTTGCCCCTGACCCCAAAGACAATGTACTCACATTTTTTGACATTATATACCAAACCATGCGACTCAGCATAGGCTACACACACCTTCAGTAACTCTCTTACTGCCCTCACCGACGGTCCCAGCAGCACCATGTCATCTGCATAGCTGATGTTGTTAATACTAACCCCACCAACACTGCATCCGACACAAGATATGCGACAAAAGCGTAAGGTGCTTCTTTTTAATGGTATTCCCGTAGAGCCTGGATTAAATGAGGAACAAGAGTTACTTGCACTTATTAATAATAAAATGGGCCTTTCATATATAAGCAAGTCTTCATTGAAACGCTGCCATCGATTGGAAGCTCCGGGAAATAATCGGGTAAGAGCTGTACTTGTCCATTTTCATAATTATGATACTAAATCCGAAGTCTGGAGATCTAAGGCTAAATTAAAGAATACATCTTACACGGTATCGGCTAAAATGCGACAGAGTACATATAAGAAGGCTTGCAGACATTTCGGCATAAAGAATGTTTGGACTCTTGATGGAACCATAAACATTAAACTTCCCTATATTACCAGCATAAAAATTTTCACTGAGGAAGAGTTTCATATCCTTTTCACTAAATGGCCCCAGCCTAGTTCCACGTCTGACACTGTGCAGCAAGGCCCATTAGAACACAGTTGTCAGCTAGATAGGTCCAGGCGTAAACAAGTCATCCAGGCTGTTCAAAGTGTGGAAAGCAAGAAGACACGTCGTATGGTGTCCAAAAAAATGATTCCACTGTCGTCAGCAGTTTGTGTATTGTATCTTTGTGTCTTCGATTCCTAAGTTAATTTTTTTTCTCATTTTTTTTGGTTGTTTGTTGTCATTATCAGTTATCATTAGTTGAAGGTAAATGTATTAATTACGTTTAGCTGAGCACAAGTTCTACAATAGAGTATACAATAATGTATTATTAATCTTGTATGTCGAAAACTTAATAATTTTGTATTCCTTCTTGTATTGCACCTACTTGCTGCATTGTTAGCAACTTTTTGCTTTTTTGTGACACACTGTAAAATACTTTATGTTTTTTTTTGCAATACTATTTACAATTGGTTAATTTCGTTGTTAAATAATATCCATTAAATTATTTTGTTAAATTAGTCACTAAACTAACTAGATTAACCTATAAACTTTAATGGTCTTGTTATGCTTGATCAAGTAGTTTAGTTTGTGTTGATTATCTTTATCTTATTTACTTATTTTTTTATTATTATTATTATCGTTTTATTCATTATGCTTTTTGTAATCAGTCAACTGTTGGGTGATATATATGAATAGAGTCGTATTTTTTTGTTAGTTTAAGTAATTTATATTCTGTGTTACATAAGTATTTTATAACATATTGGTCTATATTTATCATATACATATTATTATTAATGTCAGCTACGTCGGATGATGAATCTTTTTATTCTGCACATGATTTAGATGTCTCGTTCGAGTCTTGTAATTATACTAATAGCTTGCCCTCGCACCGTGATGAGCTTATTAATTTACTTACTTCTAGTATTTTTTTTAAATGTTAATGATCAGAGCATACCAGGACATTACTCTTATTTTGAAAAAGTTTTTCTATAGATTGTGTTCATGCAATCTTAGTATCAGAAAGTTAGCTAAAGCCATCATTAATGTCTAGCATGTATCCTCTAAATAACTTTGTTCTTGTGCGTAACGACCGGACTGAAAAAGGAGGTGGAAGTGTCGCCATATGCCTGTGAGCAAATATTCCTTATAAAACAATTTTAGCTTCACCATCTTCTTATTCTGCCTCATTGGAGTTTCTTTTTCTGGAAATAGATATCAAAGGTGTAAGGGCAATTCTTAGGGTAGTATACTAACCACCTGCTATTAACTTTTTCAACGCTTTTGAAAGCGCTCTTTCTACCAATTCATCTCAGTACACGCACTGCATAATAATGGGTGATTTCAATACTGGTTTGATGAGAAATTCTTCTCGTTCTCAAAAATTTCGGTGAGTCATAGAGTTAGTCGATCTCCACATTCACTCTTAGAGGCAACTCACCACAACATTGCCACTGATGACTCATTCATTAATTATCACAGCTTCTCCCGATTATGTTATTAAGCACGGACAATTATCGGCTCCTGCTTTTCACGACATGATCTTACTTATATATAATATAAGCTAGTTTCTCCTAAACACAATCCCGCAGTACTATATATTCGTAATTTCGCTAAAATGGATTCTGTAAACTTAAAAGTGACGCATATCGTATGGACTTAACCTCTGTTTTTAAATCAACTTCTATTGACGATAAAGTCTCCGTGCTTAATACTATAGTTCTTAGTCTGTACAACAATCATGCTCCTAAACATCAAGTAAGAGTAAAGTATCCACTAGCCCCGGGGATGATTAGGGCCGTAATGGTGGCAATGACAAATGACAATGACAATGAGGCGAGATTGAGCATTTGTGAAATTTAAGAAGCATCGTACTCGGGAGAGTTCTAAGAAACAGATGCAATCAGATGGTACGAAATGATAAACGCCGTTGTATCCATAGCAATATTACAAATTCTTCGACCACCGTTGTGTGGAAAATTCTTAAAACATTAGTTATTAATAAGGCCGTTACATCTGATCATGATCCATCAATCACTCTGGATGAAATAAATCATCCTTTTATCTCTACTTCTCCTTTGGATCCCACAGTTCGTTCTACAACAATAGCTTCCATTCAATCCATGCCTTCGCTTCCTATTCCTTTTCTTTCAACTTTTACCTGTGACTAAGGATGAGATCCAGAAATCAGTATTAGCTATTAAATCCAAGACTGTGGGTTGCGATAAGGTTAGTAAGGTTATGATATCCATGATCCTTGAGTGCTTTTTACCTGCAATCACACACATCGTAAACTATTCCATTGACTCCTACTCAGTGGAAAAAAGCATTTGTGCGACCACTTCCTAAAATACCTAATCCCTTATTACCTACCCATTTTAGACCAATTTCAATTTTGCCATACCTATCTAATGTTCTGGAAGCCTGTGTTTACAAGCAAATCTCTATGTTCATAACCAAACATAACTTGCTGAATAAATATCAGTCAGGCTATCATGCAGGTCACAGTACTACCACTGCCTTGATAAAAGTCACAGATGACATTCGAATGGGAATGGATGAGCAAAAGCTTACAGTGGTAGTGCTTGTTGATTTTTTAAATGCTTATAACAAAGTCGACCACGATATCCTTATAGCTTTCCTAGCTAATCTTAGATTCTCAATCCAGCTTTGGAATGGTTTTCATCCTATCTTCGCGGCCATCAGAAATCAGTTCAATTAGGACTACAGTCCACAACATGGGCTGACATTGAAACAGGTATGCCGCAAGGCGGAATACTTTCTCTTATAATGTTTTCTCTATTTATAAATTCTATCACTTTTCAAATGTTCGTACCATCTGTATGCAGATGATCTTCAGCTCTATGTGCAGTCAAGTGTTAATGATAAGATTAACGATAATATTAACAAAATCAACCACAACTTTGATGCCATAAGACATTGGTCGTACAGACATGGTGTTTCGGTTAACCCTTCCAAATGTAAGGTAATGGTATATATAGGTAGTAGCAGAATATTAGTCAAGATTAATAACAATGATTTTTCTCCCGTATTTTACAATGCAACATTGCTGCCATTTTGTAAATCTGTAAGAAATCTTGGCTTACATATGGCCCATACCGTAAGCTGGGAAGTTCAAGTTTGCTGAAATAAGCCGTAAAGTTACTGCCACTTTACGTTCTCTTTGCCGTCTCAAAAACTTTCTACCTTTTAAAACTAAACTTCTACTTGTCCAGACTTTGATTTTACACATTATTGATTATGCGGATGTGTGTTACCCAGATCCATCTTAATATCTTCTCGATAAGTTGGAGCGCCTTCTCAACAATTGCATTAGGTTTATTTTCGGTTTATGTAAGTATGACCATGTTTCTCAGGACCGTTCTAAGCTTAATTGGCTTTCTATTCGTCAAAGGCGTAGCTCCCGAATTTTACAAGTACTATATTCAATTTAAAATGAGCCTAATTCTCCTTCTTATCTTAAGGATAACTTTCAGTACCAATATTCTACCCATGATAGAGTTCCTCGTTCCCAAAATAGTCTTAAAAATTGTATTCCACCATATAAGAGTGGTTTCTTTAATTTCTCTTTTACTGTGCAGTCCATAATGCTCTGGAATGCCTTGCCTGTTCATATAAAAAAAAACCCAGTAACAAACATTATTTTAAGAGACTAGTTCGAGAATTCTTTAACAGGAATAATACCACCTGATTTATCCGATTTTTATTTTTCTCCCTCTTTCGCTTTGTAATTGATATTTTGTATAATAATGTATTTTAATATGCATCATGTTATTATATTTTTGTGTTATATTATTTTATATTTATTTAGAGGTTTTGTATATATATCCGTTTATATATTTACTATTAATTATTTTCTTTATTACAAAGTAGATATTAAGTTTGTATAGTTTAAAATATTTTATTTATTTGCTTTTTGTTATAAGATATAATGATTTTACTTATTTATTAATTTATGGAGTGGTGTTGCACCTAAAACGGCTTCTCAAATCATCCAGGGTTGACTGGTAGAGAATGCCACAAGGCATTAAGTCCGCCCTTTATATCCCTTATTATAAGGTAGATATAAAAAAGAATAAATAAATAAATAAATCAGCCGTAGAATCTAGTTATGCATCCCGGTATTCCCGGAACTGCACCGGAGACCATCACAATTCAAGCGTAAGCGTGGGCGTAGATTGCTGAATTGCGTCTGGAAGACGGGTGGTCTTTCGTGTGAATACTGATAACTACTCTTTAGCTTAAAGATCTAGAATAAGAATTAGGATAGTCATAGTTAGGCTCTCACATGTATCGGACATGTAGCTTTAAGTTAGAATCCATCGCGGATTAATTAAGTAGTATATAAGTAATGTATCGCATATTAATACTAATAAGTTTAAAATAAAGTCTTTTTAAAAAACGTCCTGAGTCAATTTCGAATCTTGATTGGCGCAGCCGGTAGGATTTCGCGTGTAAAACTTGTTCATATAAGAAGACTCCCAAATCAGTCGTCGTGGAGCAGTTTACGGTGCCGTCTTGCACTTACGCGGAATCTACGAACCGAAATAAATTTGTCGAATTCGAATCAGGACATTAAGAAAGAAGACTTCCTAGCCCAGGCGGAAGAATGAGTTCGAGTGTAGGTACTGTGAGTAAACCTTTTCACGTCCATCTCTGTTCCCATCCATTTTTGCTTGCTAGAATTTTAGTGTTATTTGATTTTTCCTAAATCGTACAAAATAAATTGCACAAGCATAGGCAATTTATTCTATATCATTAAGTTTAATAATTAAATATTGAAAATCAATTGTAAATAAGTAAAATTTATAAAATTGTGTTATAAAAAAAATTAAGATTACATAATTAAACAAATATTAGGATATATTAAAGAAATAAAATTAATAATTAAATAAATTGTTATAATATAACAATTTATTTAATAAATTTAATAAAATGGAACAATTACGTGTGATACCTAAGGATTTACTTTGTCTTATACCTAAGTTTGAAGGAGAGGAAGGTTTATTATATTTATTTATTAAGAAAGCTCAATACATATACAGGTTTTTCGCAGACCGTAATAATGCCACACAAACTTTATATGTATTCCATGCGATAAGCAGCCGATTAACAGGTAGAGCAGCACATTTGTTAAGTGAGCGTGATGATATTAATTGTTGGAACACTCTTAAAGATATTTTGATTCAACATTTTGGCGATCCGCGTTCGGAAGATTGCATAGCTATCGAGTTAGAACAAATGAAAATTAAGTCTGGCGAATCATTTATCAATTTTTGTCATAGGATACAACATATGCGTAGTACCTTATTTGCAAAAGTCAATCTAATACAAGATGAAGGAGTAAAAGCAGCTAAAATGATAGTGTATAGTAATATGTCACTAAAGGTATTCCTTTATAATTTACCTGAGGATTAAATTCGCATCGTGCGTCTTAGACAGTGTACTTGTTTAGAATCCGCTTTAAGTGTCGTAACCGAGGAAGTGAACTTCATGAACCAATATAATGCTAAATATAAAACGAAAAAGAATACAGCATCCCAAAGTTTCAAACCCCAAAAAAGTGTTAATAATTTACCTAATAATAATCAATCGTATTTTAAATTTGCAAATCCACAATTTGGACCACAGAATAAATTTAAATTTGGTATCCCACATCAGCAACAAGGTCAAAGATTTGTTGCTCAAGGTAATTATAATAATGGCCCAAGATTTAATAATAATACGGGACCACAGAACTTTAAGTTTGGTATTCCAAACCAGCAATCTAAATTTAAATATGGCATACCTCAACAACACCAGGACTTTAGGCCACCCATGAATAATTATGCGCGACCCCCACTAGCTTTTACAAATCAACCTCAAAATAATTTTAAATTTGGTATACCCAATCAGAATTTCGAGAAACAAAATTTAAATGAAAATACCGATGTCTCTATGCGTACCGCACCTCCGCTAAGACAAATATGCTAGATGACTCTAGGGTTCCCCAAGATAACGAGATATTCTATAGAAACGAACCCGAGATACCCGTGGAACATTATAACCATGATATATATTACTGTGACGAAAATAATTACACATATAATTTAGAAGCGCCCCAATTCGAAGTAGAACCGTATAGTGAAAAAGAAGAAGTAAGTTACAACCCTCATATAATTTCGAATGATAATGAAAATTTTCATATAGAAGCCTCCGATTCCGAAATAAATTGTGATACAATTTTAAAACTCCCACACATCGAAATACCGGAAATTCAGGCTCGTTTTATGATAGACACCGGAAGCACGAGGACTTTTAAAAGTCCGGCTAAGGCAGAACAATATGTCTCCGCTTTCAAATTATATGAACCTTTCGAAGTTATAAGCACACATGCACGTAGCCAACATAACGAAGCTATATATATATATATATATATATATATATATATATATATATATATCCCGCTCTTTAAAACATTTAAAAGTTTAGAAAAACATAAATTCTATATATACGACGTCGATAGTAGATACGATGGTTTGATAGGTTCGGATCTTTTAAAACAACTTGGCGCTTCAATAGATATGAAAAACCAAGTATTGCACACACGTGACACAAATATACCTATTATATATAACCCCCATACGAAATTAGATTGGAACCAAGAACGGAAACGCGAGTCAAGGCCCTAACGGATATGCAAAATGGAAATGCGATAATAGATTATGTCGATTTTAGTCAAGGTGTTAGGATGCCAAGCGCTATAGTAAAATGCGTTAATTCATTTGCATACACGTTGATACAAAATGCGTCCGACGATAAGGTTACCATGACGTTCTCTAAGCCGCTAAATGTGACCAAGTATATGAAACAAAACTTCATTGCCGACGCCTTATCCCGTGTTAAGGTAAACGGTCTGGGACAAGACCAAAAATCAATGAATGTTAACGTGGATAAGGATGAACAACTACTAAAACATATAGACAGTTCAAAGATTAAAAAATAAGGGCACAACTGTTAGAAGTTAAGATAAAGCGCGTTATGAAAAAGCAGAGGTCGTAGGAGATATAGTTAGAAATACAGTACCAGTTAAGTATCACGGTCAAAATACAAGCGCCCTAATTAAGGATATAAAACGTCCTCCACAGGTTCATTCTGTTCCTGCTGCAAGTCTTCAGGACCCAGGCTCTTCTACTTCAACCGATTGTCCGAAATTCCGGCATACTACCAATAAAGGAGGGACAAGCTCTTATTAGTAACGATAAGTGGTCCCTAGTTAAGATATTAGACTTAAGCTTAATACGTGAGGATCTAGAATTTAATAAGAATCGATACGATAACCTAAAGACACATGTGACACGTTATTTTGGTAAAAAAATAATTAACTCTGAAATAAATAATTTAAAAACTCAGATTATATTCAAAATATAACGATTGAAAAATTAAAGCAACTATTACCATCAAAAAGGGCTAAACGCGGTATTGTAAATCCTCTCGGGTCTCTTATTAAAATTGTGACAGGTAATTTGGACAATGATGATGCCATAAGGTACGATGCTTTAATAAATAATGTAAAAGTAAATCAAGGTCAGCTAAATAGAAAAATGACAGTGGTCGCCGAAATGATGAAAACCTGTATTAATGTTACAAATAGTACAAAATTCAATTTCATATAGCTGAACCAAACATCCCTTATTATACCCAAATACCCCTACCTTCTGATAAAAGGCTTGAAAACGCTGTCACTTCTTCACCCATGTAAAGAAATTCATGACTCACTGTTCCTGTGTGAAGAGGATTATTCATCCATGTTAATTAAAGATAATTGTGTTACCAGTCTAATGAGTTTTGCAGCTAACACCACCCAATTCCGGCCCCTATTAGTGGAGTTTTATGATGTAAAGATAATGAAAATAGAAACCGATCGGTGGATGTTCTATTCAAAAATTACAGTATTACTTACCAAAAAATGTGGAAATGAAATATCATACTATAATTTAATTGGGACATACATAATCTCAGCCAACGATAACTGCGAAGCTAAAATTAAGAGATTCAGTCTGAAAAGGTATCATGAAAATATAGAGGAATACCCGTTAACTCCCTTACTACATAAAACTTCAAATCCAGCAGCAGTAAACCTGGATGACGTGGACCTGACCAATCTACAGCAGTTAAGCCACATATTAACCAGTGATAGTGTAAAAAGTGAGCAAAGTGAAAGTGTCATAAATGTGAAGGACATAAGTATCGGGACATTAATTTTATATGTAATTTTAGATATAATAATTGTAATCCTTTGTAAAAAATATTTGTATCGAAATTATTGGACTCGGTAAACTTCGCCCGGTAATTTCGAATCTGATGGGGAAGAGTTACGCATCCCGGCATTCCCAGAACTGCACCGGAGACCATCACAATTCCAGCGTAAGCGTGGGCGTAGATTGCTGAATTGCCTCTGGAAGACGGGTGGTCTTTCGTGTGAATACTGATAACTACTCTTTAGCTTAAAGATCTAGAATAAGAATAAGGATAGTTATAGTTAGGCTCTCACATGTATCGGACATGTACGTAGCTTTAAGTTAGAATCCATCGCGGATTAATTAAGTAGTATATAAGTAATGTATCGCACATTAATAGTAATAAGTTTAAAATAAAGTCTTTTTAAAAAACGTCCTGAGTCAATTTCGAATCTTGACTATCTTGATTTGTAGATTTTATATTATTAAGCAATGATGACAGAATATGTTGTAGTGGTTTAAGTTTAGTTTGTTTAGTTCCCTTTCTTCTTCTTGAGTTTGTAGATCATGCTTCGTTATTTTGAGTTGAATTTAATCGTTTTAGTGTTTTAATTACAATTTTGCAACTATCGTTTAAATTTAAAATTTTCTGTTATTAGATTTTCAATTTCTTTATACGCTGACTGTAGTGTTAAGGCTAAATTATCATTATTTACTTTTAACTCAACTACTATAGGGTTCTCAATTGTAGATAAAGGCGGTAAACTGTCCATAGTATTGGCAAATAACATTGTCGACTATGACATCATATCGATTTCTAGTCTCGTCAAGTCATTCTCCGAGTTACACTTAGCCGGTTTTCTTATTGTTACATTTTCTTGTTGTGATGAATTTCTGGTATTCATTTTTGTAGTTATTGAATAAGTTTATGAGTGTTTTATGTTTACACTGATTTTTTATGCCGGATTTAAAAAAGTTATGATTGAGATAAATAATCTTGTAGAAAACACTATCACTTGATATTCAGAATAGGGAGACTTGATATTGAAATTTATGCGGAGCACACAGAGAATGTTTACTACGCGTTCGCGCATACGCGCAGTATAATAATCGAGTTCTCGGTATCGGATATCCAAACGTAAAGTATTAAAATTTAAAAACCCTTTATTGCTTGAATCCCATTGCGCTTTAGGAACTAAAATATTTATCCTAAAACCATAGTAAAATTTTATGAATCTAAAGTTATTTATGTAGTGAAGTTCACCGACAGTTTTGAACAAGGCTCACATTTATTGGGGATTAATAATTTTATTGCAGCAATTTATACAACTGTTTTATTCGAGAAAGTAGAATCATAGTATAAAGACACCAAGTAGGCTATCTCCGGCCAATCCGCGATATAATTGTCTACTGTCTCAAGGTTGTCATTGTCACCAAATCATTAGTTTAAAGCCCGGCCCTTGCCAAAAATAATACATCATTTTCATCATCATTAGTCGATAAAGTTCAACAATGGTTTTCCTAACAAATACAGAAATGTATTAAGATTCAGAGCAGTATTATTTATAAAAAAGGGATAAAATAAACCGGCGGGGCGGTGTGTGAGCTCGTGTTTAAATTATTTACTTAGTATATACTAGTTACTTTTTATTTTTAATAGGCATAATATAGTATTTGCACACATAAAGGACCATATTATTTTTTATTTTTAATTAATACAAGCATATATATATATTGAATCCACATTTTATACAAAATTACAAATTAGCTACAGAAAAGTACTTTCTTCGGTTTCGACTATTACGAAACGACTTGTTATTAAACTTTAACATCTACATCCTTATAAATAACTTTTGCAAATATAATTAATTACGATTTTATAACCGTAAGTAGGTACTTAGTTACTATTCTTCCTCTGTCTGATAGACAACTAATACAACAAAAATATGTAAGTAGGTATCTCATCGTCAAGTAAAAATAATATGCTATAATAAGTGACATGCTTACGTGACGCGCGAACCTCGTGCGGTGTAAGTCCCGATTGGCGCAATGAGAAACATTTCGAGATTGTGTTTAAGTGTGCATGCGGCGCCTCATAGATACTATGGCGCACACATACAAGCCGCGCGCAGTGCGTTTGTATCAAGATAACGTACTTCCCTGTCTTTATACTATGGTAGAATTCCCTCGAGTTTATAGCTAACTTTAAATCCATTTAATGGTGGCACTTCACATGGCTATTGGTATTGCATGTTGCCGTATTTGGCGAAAAGTTCGACGTACGGGCAAATAAGCAATACAACCGTCTACACATGGAGCCAAATACCAAAAAATTAACCATGTTTGCTAGCAGCAAGTAGTTGTACCTACGAAATGGACGTTACACTTGTAGTTGCATTTTATTATTTGAACGCATGTTACTATTATATTTTTTTGCCCCTCGTTTCCAGGGTCCCAAATGCATGAGTTCGTTTGGTAAAGTTCTAGAAACCTTACAATGGCTTCTTTGTCCTAATTAATTTTCCGTAGGCACCTAAATAATAACTTATTAAGAGGCTAAAAACAGGTCCATCCGTACTGGTTGACAGTTCGCGCGCTTATGAGGCCGATCATGTGTGGCCAGTGTATTTGCGTATTTGCCTATTTGTCTACTTTGATGAGCCTTGAAAAACCGACAGATGATCGGTAAGCCGTATTTGTTATTGGCTATATTTGCCAAATAGGCATGACGGCAATGACTATGGCAAATATACTCTCCACACATGGAAGTTATTTGTCAAATACAGCAAATACGCAAATACAAATAGTCATGTGAAGTGCCACCATAAGATTGTTCTCGAACATTGCTGTAATTTATGTTAGTTCCGAGTCGAACAAGCTCCACGTCGCTGTGTTAAGAACACATTATCCAAACTTAGAGGCATTAAATTGTGTTTACCAGGAAGACGCGATGAATTTAAAAACTTTGTTTTTAAATTAATATTCTTCTTCTTCGTCCTAAGATTAGGCTTGGCTTGAGCTTTGGTTTGCTTTTAACCGACTTCAAAAAAGGAGAAGGATTTGTTTGTTCATATTTTTATGTATGTTCGTGCTTATCATTTTTGTTTATAAACACATTTTAATGATTATTCTTTTATTAAATAAACTATACTTCAAGGGTAAACTCATATAAATTTTAAGAAAATTATTCATCCCTAAGGGATGCAAAATAAGCGATGAAATTTTATTGTTATAATTTAGATGACATTATAATTATTACCTGGTATTTGTGATATTATCTATCTGTCTGTTCCTTATTTATTTTTCGAATATACATTGTAATTATACCCATGTTAAATCAGCTGATGCTACCGTGTTTGCTCAATTACTCGTACATCTTTAGATGACGCTAATGAATTAGGTTAAGTCAAGAAACAGAATAGCGGGTAAGAATTATATTGAATTTAAAGAAGACATTGTGTACCAAGGTAACTTTAAATTAAATATTTGGTTAATATTAGTTTATTTGCCCCAGTCAGATCTGCGCTTGGTTTCTTAGGTTTGACTAATAGATATTTCTATAAGACAGTGATGAATTTATAATAAGGCACACAAGGCACTGGCCTAGGGCATCATCGCAGAGGGAGCATCGGTTAGTAAGCTTCTGATAAAACTATATGCTATGGAAAAAATGCAAGTGACTAGTCAACCAACATAGAAATGTATATCTCGCTTTTATAAATGCTCTCAATGCATTCTGATATGATTTATTGTAAAAAATAATTGAAAATATAAAAAAAAAAAACTGTACATTTATATTTAACATCAATATTCGCAAGACTTTTTCTCTCTTATAGATCTTAGCTTAGAACATATGACATTACAGCTTGTTCTTCTTTTTCATCGGTCCGTATAAGTACACTGCTACACATGGGCCCCTCAGGTTAAAGAGAGGGTTGGCCTTAATGTTTACGCTTAGCAGGTGAATTAACGTTCGCTGCACCAGAAGTACTGTTATGCCTCTACATGCATCTTGTTCTCTGACGAGATGTGTGTCTGATAAAATTCGCTTCTTCGAAAGATTCAAAATTATATCCAATATTAGAAATGTCATTATTTTTCGAAGAGGTTAATACATCATCAGTTTTTCTTCACTTCATTTAGTTCCTTTGTTAAGCACTCTCGGAGGTTTTGTTAGGTAATGTTCCGACAATTTTATTTATTTAAAATCTTTATTGCACTTAAGATGTACAATTGGCGGACTTAATGTCTTTAGGCATTCTCTACCAGTCAACCACGAGCTAAGCAGAGAAATTTAAGCAGGTGCCATAAAAACTTGAATGTAAATATGATAATATACATACCATACATGTAAATACGTTCGTTGAGTGATATTGCCCCCATATCAGGGGAATTCTTTTGTTTACCTTCATCATTTAATATTCAACTTATCTAGGCAGCTTATGTTTTTGCTTATAATAATAACCATTCCAAACATTAAAAAATCCCTCTCACAATGAATTATATCATTTTTTTATAGGATAAGGGTGACAAACGTGCACACAGTCTACCTGATGGTAAGTGGTTGCTGCAGCCCATAGACATCTACATCTATCCTCGTTTGCGAATCAAAATGCAGATGCGTTGTCACCCGTGAGGACTAAGATGGAATGCCTCATTTCCAGTAAAAAGGGCCTCCGGCCACCTGCACTCACCAAGCGAAACGCAGAGGTAAACCTCTACTTCACGCTGGTATTCTGTGAGGTCGTGGTACCACCCCGGTTCGAGCCGGCCCATCCGTGCGACAGCAAAAGTTGCCCAGCCTGGCTCTACCACTGTTAAAATCATTATCAGTGTCGCATACACACTGGCTGATTCTTGCCAAAAATTGCTAATATGTATTTGAAAAAAACATTATGGACAAGATCTAGTTATTAGTTTCCATTATCTTTTGAGTTATTTTAAAGCTTTAATTTATATCATGGAAGATTAATGATATCACTAATTGAAAATACTTAAGGCCTTAACAGTTAAACCTTGGATATTTAAGTAAAAAAATGTCAATAACTGTTCATTTAATTCACAAAGAAAAAATACAGGTTACCAGAAGAGGATTTGGTAAATGTTTTTAATTCAATAAAATTGTATTTTTGTCAACCCCTTATTAGAAAAAAAAATCCCCAAAGAGTCTCTTTGTCATATTTTGGAAAATTTCTCCAAAACGGCACAAGCTTTTTAAATAGTTCTTACACTAAAAAAAAAGGTCTTAAAAATATTAATATTTTTAAATGAGCGTTTTATTTTTATTCCCCTTTTATAAGAGAATATATAATTTTTCCCTAAAATTGAATATATTTACGCGAGCGCGCATGCTCCGTCGCCCTGTCGCAGTCCGTTTTCGGACATCGTCGAGCATAGATAACTGTATATATACTAGAGATAGATGCGCGACTCAAATTTAATTTTCTTTAGTGTCGTGCTTTGCATAACAGACGGCGCTTACAAAAGAAGGAACTTGAAAAAAATAAACACATGTCATCGTCTTTAGATTTCGGGACCGCCCGATTATCTACCTGCGCTATTATAACCTTGTGCATTGAGTCGAAATATACCTTTGTATTCTAATAATATTTTAGCAGCTTTTCATTGTCTAAAAACAGGTAAAATGGCATTTTCGAAAAATAAGTAATGTTCAATAAATATTAATAACAATTTAAGCGTAACCAGTGACCGCTACTAACTGCGTAGTGCACGTGGATTAATGCGTATGCATAGACTTAATATATAAGTGCCCTCTAGTGAGATTAAAATAAGTCTAGCCTAGCGCTTCGGAATGTAGATGGAAGCACATAAAACGTATCATTTTGTTCGTAAAATAATGTTCTAATTAGCATGCCCATGACCGTCGAGGGTGGACCGCGCGTCGGTGTTGGAGCGACTTATTATATTAGTTTTTTAAAAGTTATTACTCAGTTATAAATATTTTCATGACTAGAAATACTTAATTTAGTTAATATCTGTGCACTGGTAACTGTAAATATTATTTCCTAAATAAATTAATTTTTTAAGTGCCCAAATAAGAAGAAATTTTCGCGGCGACGTTGATTAGTGAAACTGAAAAATGCATTTTTATATAATTTAGATATGGAACGACGAACATGCTCTGAACACGTACAGGATCGCCCCCGTCACTACATTAGATTTGGTAGACCACAAATCCTCGCTAAAGAACACTGATTCCTTCCAAGGATGATTCGCGAGGCTATTGAAATCAAGAAACATCCTAATTTCAATAGAGAAGATGGCTGGGTGCTACCATCTCTTGGGATCCCATAGTTAATAAAATTAAATCCCAACCCAAGCATTCAACTGCAAGACTTCATGATACTGTAAGTTCATACTGCGTAGATCGGAACAAAAATTAATAATTTTTAATCTGGAGGTAGCCGTGGTTAACTATGACATTGGGACGTCATCCACCTCAGTCCCCCCCGTGACCATGGGTGCTATAAAGTGCTTGAAACGTCGGGAATCTAAAATAAGTTAATATACGCGATAAAATCCGTAAAATTAGTTTTATTTAAATGCTCTCGTTACTTCTATTTCGATAGTTTTTAATACCTATGTAATTTTACTGTTACATATTTTATTCATTAGTTGATACTGAGTTTTTTAATTATGTATTACAATAAAACGCTGTTTTTATGAGTATGACTTTATAAAATATTATTAAGGAGGGAAATATAGATACAGACACTTACATTTAGGTACACTGTTATCAAATTAATTCAAATAATTTAAATAAGTAAAAAAATGGTGCTTCCCTAACTATAAATAACTATACTCGTATAAAGACATTATTGGGTTTATGGTTTTTTTAATGTTAGACAAACTGTCATATAAAAAATGTAAAAATTTTAAATTGGAGAGGGGTTTCTCTACGTGATAAAGTTAGAAATGCAGATATTCGCAGTAGAACCAGAGTAACTGACATAGCCCAACGGATATAACTTGGAAAACCGATAAAAAATAGGAAGAAAGGTTCTCGAGTGGCAATCTCGTACAGGTAAGCGAAGTAGTACTAAACGTTTATTCCTCTTCACGTATTCTCATACGCTTTTCTTCACACATACACACACACACACACACACACACACACACACACACACACACACACACACACACAAATAGGTCGCAAATAATACTTACCTAGTACTATTAGGCAAGAGTGAATAGGTTTTTGTTAAATCAGTGCAATTCACCATCTTAGGCTACACAACCACTTACCGATGGGATTGTAGTTGCTTTAGTACTTGCTGGGTAAAAATAGTAAAAAAAATTAACTCTGTGAAATTTTGCATTTAGATATAATTTTTCCAATCAACCATAAAAATATGATGAGAATATGTATATAAGTATAAAGGTTGCCTCACACGGGACAGTAATAATATAATATTATAACTTCCATTATCTAAGCATGAAAACTTTTAAAATCTCTGAATCCTGAGGTATGTCCATATTAAGAGGCTGAATAGAGCCACATTGATATGCATGGGGATCGTTTTGTAATTTCACGTCGTTACCGAAAAAAATTGTAGGTATTTCAGGTGGCGGTTTGCAAAACACGATTCCACAACAATTCACTCAATAGAAAATAATTGCAAAGTTGCTTCTGAAAATACTTAAATTTTCAACGTCAATTTTTTCTTACGTGGTAGAGCCATGCTGCTACTATATTAGTAGTAGGTATAGTTGTAGCACGAATGGGTCGGCTCGACCGGGGAAGGGCCGTGCTCTCACGGAATACCATGTAAAATAGCAGTTTAACCCTGCTGTGTTTCGTATGGTGAGTGTAGAGAACCGGAGAACCTTTTTACTGGAAACGAGGCACATCTTAGTTCTCACGGGTGACAAGGTATCTACATTTTGATACGTAATCGAGAATAGATGTAGATGTCTATGGGCCATAGCAACCACTTACCATCAGGTGGACTGTGTGCTCGTTTGTCACCCTTATTCTATTAAAAAAAACTTTCTGAGATTTTAGTAAAATAATGTTAAGTATTGTAAGCACTCCTACAATTATGTGTCTCATGCTAATAAAGCTATTGGGCTATTTCGATTTTTAATAAAGTGATTTTACTTTATAGGTTAAATAATTTTATTACCCATCTATATTAAGATTAGTTTTTTCTGTCACTCCTATTGAATTTGACAGTGCTTGCTGAAATTTAGCATCTTTAGATGGATCAGAATCGCGCGCTGATCCGGCTGTTAGATATTGCAAAAATAATCGAAAATATTTATTTTTATTTTCATGCCAAAGACTACCTTATTTTATTTTATTACGATCAAATAATATTTATTGGGTTATAAAGCAAGTATTTACAAATGTTTTCATTATTTTGTTATTCTATTGTTTAAAGTTATTATCATGTCTTAGCTTCACACCAAGAATTACATTAGAAATTCTTGATGGGATGCGATGTAACGCGCATACTTTATTTTCATCAGGAACTATATTTTTATATATTTGTTTTTTTTACCAGTAGAAATTCAACACATTCTTAAAAAAGTTCAATGAATTAAAAAAATGCCGATAATTATATGATTGCAAGTCAGTGTTTTACATTTAAAGATCAGTTATAAAGAGCCAAAGTTCTTATTTTCATTTTGATTAATTTAATTCGAGACTAAAATAAATGTGAAAGGGCTTTTATCTGCAATAATAATTTTCATCAAAAATAACATAAACTTATAAAGTCATACACACGGTCAATCATACTGAAGATTATTAATTGTACTACAAAATATTTAAAATACTATTTCCAGTATAATGACCCGAATATCATCATTAATGTTTGACTGATATACTTAAAAGTTTTATCACATGGCTAAATGATTGACTAGAATTTAGAATTTTATGCAAATGATAATTAAAGTTTCTATGTAAATAAGTGTAACATAGCGGGTATTATATTTAATGGTAGCGGCCATCCATATTTGCAAAGCCAGCATCATTTTCTGTACTGAAACCGGCAAAGTGTTGCTCAAGGCACTATAAACAAAGCAGCTGATAAAAGTGTTACACTCATAACTGACAAAAACTGTTTCTGCAAATGGTCTTATAGATAATAATAACCATTCCGCCGTGTTAGGTGTAGGAACTATTATTAGAAGGAGAAGAGGTAAAATTTTGTTTTAGAGATGTTTTAGTGATTATACTCAGGCCTATGAATTGCTATGGAAAAAAATAATTTAACCAGGTTTAAAAAATCAATCAAAATTCAAAAAAAAAAACATAAATATTAAAATCAAAAAATGTATATATGTATGTCTATACACACATATAATGATTTATGGCCGCTTAGTAACTGACGGTGACTCAATATAACATCCTACAGTCACGCCGAAACTAAGAGGAGAGAATCACTGTAGAAAAGGTAATAATTTATTGCGGAAAATATGTGATAAAATTAAAAAAGTTACAGTTAATCTAACTTAGTCTAACTTATCCATATGCGTAACAAAAAAAACAAATAATAAAATAGTGAGATGGCGTCAGTTTTTAAGAAGATATATAAAAAAAATAAACAAAAAAATAAATTTCAAAAAAGTTCAGTATTTAATTGATTATATACCGCTGACACTTAATCACGCTTTTTGAAACCACGCCAGTTGTAAACCATACTTGTGTGAAAAATGGTGTACACAAGATAATTAAGAACAGACAAAATCTTCTTTTCAAATTTCCGCCGAGTTGTAAGTAAAAGACCAAATAGGTCATGCGTCAATTTTAATTAAATATATTTTATATGAAGTGATCTTGACTACGTTTCATCAATTAACCATTGGTAAAAATTAAAACAGGAACTTTACAATTGTGTTTACAAGAAACGTTATTAGTTGAACCTTGCAGCTTGTTCATTATTTTTATTATAAATACCTATAAATGTATATATTATTAATAAATAATTCCCATAATATTTTGGATTTTTTTTTATTTTGCCCTATCTGCACTGTTCTATGCTCTATAGAAAATGTGGCGTATGACATGACTGACAATCTCTCGAACGTTTTATCTAGGTACAAAGATGTTTTACGTTTTCATCGCCTCCACATGATATTTTTGTCAGCATAAGGTACCCTTCTGTATCTGAAACGAATAAGAATATTGCTACAAGTAAATTAATAGACTATACAAGTCCCTCTACTGGGCACAGAACTCTTTTTTTTCTGAGAGGGTTTTAGGGCAAGGAAATGCCCGCCGCGCTGCCCCAATGCGTGTTGACGAAAATTGCAATTACAAATTGCATTCGTGCTGTTGGGGATCAAACCCGGGTAAATTTACAGCGAACGCTTTGACCCAGATCTACTAATACGACACAAATAAATACGATTTAACATATATAATAAAAAACTCTTACGTACTTGAAACTTGAACACTTGATAGCTCGTGACGCCTACCGGACAAAGCTACAGCACCACACTGTGCAATGTAATTGAAGATGCGTAACCGCGACATAATTCTCAGTGATGCGCAAGCATAACAGGCAGTATGTCACTTATATAATTGTCATCTCTGCAGTCTATTAATCTTTGCACATTTATAAGTAATATAGAACGTAGTTGCTAGACGGTGTTGACGTCAGCTAAAATCTCTGCGATCGCCGTTTCGTCAAGGTTATTTAGGCTAGTTAAAGTCTTAACCACGGAATATCGCAAGTGGAATGTACCTTTCAACTTACTTAATGCTACATCATTAATCTAGATTAAGCAATAGAATTATTCTTTAAGTTTATTTTCATTAATATTCATCTATCAAACGAACGCTGTTGAATATAGCCCACTCCCCATAAATTGCCTAATAGAAAAAGGATATTTGCTGTAGTTGCCACGCTTGGCAACCGCTAACCCTATTTCTCTGTTGTATGGCCTATATTATTAGTATTTATATAGTTGAACCATTAGTCCAATAATCCAGTCATATAAATACCAAAGAGTATATTATATATATATATATATATATATATATATATATATATATATATATATATATATACTACACATACATACTTAATAAATAAATATAGTATTTTATTTCAAACGCTTATAATAAAAATAAATAAAAACAAAATAAGAATATAAATAGGAACTTAAAGGCTGTATAAGAATGGCAAAACCACAAACTAGTCCTGTAGTGTGAGAAAATGATGATGCCTTAAATTGAATATAAAAAAAAAACCCGAAACAAAAGAGCTGATGATCCAACGGCTTAACAGATTTTCTTGAAACATAGCTACGAATACTCTCGATTAAGACACCTTTCAAACGAAAAAAAACTTTATCAAAAACGGTGCGTCAGTTCAGGAGCTATGATGCCACTGACAGACACAGATATACACAGATACACACTATAAACTTATAACACTTGTTGGGGTTTAAAAATGATATATATATATATATATATATATATATATATATATATATATATATATATATATAGCTATAGCTGAGAACGATAAGGGGAAATTTGGTCGTATTTACGTAAACCGAAATTGAAGCTTATTTAATAATTACGTATTTAATTGAAGAATATTATTATAAGAAGTCGAAACGATAAGTTTAGAAGTGTATTAAAGAAGAGGTTGCATTAACAAGGCGTCACGGGATGCGGTGTGCTATCATGTGTGAAATGGAAAGGATTCGTTTGTCATTGGTGGAGCGCAGAGGAGAGATAAATGCGACTGCCATTTTATAGTTGTTAAATTTTGTGTTTCACTGACGTTGCACATCGTTTCAAAAATATTAAAATATTGTGAGCCAAAAGTTGTTTATTTAATTTAAAAGGCAAATTTCGATTTTACATAAGTTCCTGCGAGGCGTCATCATAGCAAACATCTGTATAATTGAGTATAGGCAACACTTGTGTTGTATTATCTGTACTTGATAATAAAAATGTTCTGTAATGCACTTGTGAAGGGCTGTAATGATGAAATATAGTGAAATAGCAATTTAAATAGCTATATGGCCACTACTAAGAGATTTACACGAAATTTTCGGCCTCGCACGACTAAACTGTGGAATTTATTGTCGTCAGCGGTTTTTCCGGACAGATATGACTTAGGGACCTTCAATAAAAGAGCGTACTCCTTACTAGAAGGCCGGTAACGCACCTGCAATTCCCCTGGTATTGCAGATGTTAATGGGTGACGGTGATTACTTACCATCAGGTGAGCCGCATGTTCGTTTGCGTCCTCTCCCATTAAAAATATATCAATCACAGTACATATTTAAAATCTATCCAACTTGATATAATCTAGATATGTGTATTATCGGTATCGATATTTTTAAAACGTTACAACCATAAGTACAAAGAAAATATATTTTGGTTTCCAGTACTCAACGAATGAAGCGAACGAAATTAATTTTCTACATAACCTACGTTTGTAGGAAATCGGTTTACTTGGAAACAATGTTACAATATTTTCTACGAACAAAATACAGTAAAAATAATACTTCGTTAATTTACAACAAAGTTACAAATTTATGTTCTCAACTTTTGCTTCGGTCACTGCACTGCAACGGACGTTTTAGCGTTTCGTATGCTCAAAACGGTAAGTCTGTATTTTGAAATATTACCGTGACTCAGTAAAATGTGCTTTATTCTAAAGCTAATGAAAATAGTACAAACAGTAGTCGAATACAGTCTGTCAACATGATTCAAAACACAAAAATTAAGTTTTTAGATAGTGTTAATTTATCTAAAATATACTGTAATTTGTATAATTAAAAGAAATCAAACAAGCTTAAGTCCTACCATCTTACCTCGCGGTAAAGTGTTAAGAAAACTGCCTGTTATGCTACTTACATATCATTTTACACTATTTTTCCATTCTGTTTTTGATTTTCTGCATTCATATTTTGCATCACCTTTATTTCCATAGGATCCTGTAACGTTTTTACACAATAACAAATCATTTTCATTTCGTATTTTCACGCTATCAGCACTTTCTAAATCGCTGTCAATGGAGTCTTACCTTTTTCTATCTTTTATTTAGTTCTCTGTCTGTACGCTGATGATGCAGTGCTTATTATATGATAGTCTGTACGCTGATGATGCAGTGCTTATTGCACCATCAGAGGCAGAACTGCAGGCATTAGTCACGTGTATGAAAGAGGAATGTGAAATTAAAGGTCTCCCCTTGAATGCTAATAAAACTAAGGTTCTGGTATTTGAAAGGGACGAAGAGAGAACGAAGTGTGAAATATGGGTAAATCAGGAATGTCTAGAACAGGTAAATGAAATTGTATACTTGGGGAGTGCTTTTAGCCGGGATGGAAGATGTGATTTAGATGTGGACAGGCGTGTCGCTGCCGGAAACAAAGTCAATGGTGCCCTGACTGCGTTAGTCAAAAGGCAAGGCGTAGTGAAGAGTGCACGCCTTGCAATACATAACGCAGTGTTGGTACCGACTTTGTTATATGGCAGCGAAACCTGGGTATGCCAGAAGAAGCATAAAAGCAAGTTGAATGCAGTGGAAATGCGATCTCTTCGTAAAATGTGCGGCGTCACCATGGCTGACCGAAAGCGAAACGAAGAGATTCGCAATATGGCAGGTTTGAAAGATGATCTTATCACAAAAATTGATAAGGGCGTGCTTCGATGGTTTGGGCACGTTGAGCGAATGAGTGAAGACCGAATGGTGAAGAAAATATATAGCGCGAAAGTTAATATTAAAAGGTGTCGAGGTAGACCGAGACTAACTTTCGAAGACCATGTGAGCAAATTGCTCGAAGAAGGGAGGGTCAAGAGTACTCGGATACCTAGACGTGCATGTATGAAGAAGATGATGAATCTGAAAGAAGCGAAAGAGTTATGTAAGGATCGTGACCATTGGCGATCTGTTCTCTCTGGCTACCCCGTCAGGGATTGTGCGTGACGATAAGTAAGTAAGTAAGTAAGTATTTAGTTCTCCGTAACTCTGCAATTTCGGGTTTCGTGCGCGCTGTTGCGCTATTTTTTTCCTATATAAATAATATCTCATTTCTTACATAAAACTTGCCAATTCTTAATAACAAGCCTAAAACCAAAAATTTACATATTTGACAATTGTTATTTATTTGGTTGTCATGGCAATTTTTATTCAAATTCGTTACCGGTCTGATGTATTATCTCGATATTTCCACATAAATACTCTTTTGCTTTGGGTCATTTACAAAAAAATTCCTTTTAATTTAAATAATTTCCAGTTCTCTCTAAAAAGGTATAAAAGCCGAACCATCGGTGAATACGGAGAGTCTCGCTTCAGTTTTCAAACGAGAAGCATCTACTAAAGGCCTTATCCCGGGGCCGCACTGCCCCGGGATCCTGCAGGCCAGGCGCTGCTGACGTTGAGAAGATCCTGCAAGCCACCGGGATCCTGCAAACTTATATCTACACCTGAAGTCGTCGGCGTAGTCTACTTCAAGCGCGGGGCCGCACTACTCCGGAATCCTACAAGCCTTTACTTTCATCTGGAGTCGTCGCCTGCGCCTCCACCTGCTAGTGCCCGTGCTACCTTTGGGCGCTACGACTGCTTGCTCCAGGTGCTGAGTGCACCTACTCCAGGCGCTACGTGTGCCGGCTCCGGACGCTGCGTGTGCCTAGACCAGGCGCTGCGTGCCATCACCGACAAGAAACTACAAGCTCAGCGTGTGCCTACTCCTACTCCAAGCGCAGCGTGTGTCACTTCGACCTTTAGGCTCCACTACAATATTCTCCTATCTTTATTTTTTTATCTAATTGTAATTTCACGACATCCATCACTATCATCATATTTCAGTTTTTATAAAAAATTGTAAATATCTTTTTAAAAATTTTAAATATATTATTTTCTGGTTCTATTTTTGTTGTTTTGTTGTTCTTAGGTTAGGTTCTTTTTTTTTAATAATTGTCGCTTCACGACAAAGTGTTAAGAAAACTGACTGAGTTTATTTTTTTATTGAAGTCTTGCAGTAAGAAAATAATCAGCCGTATTAAATTAATGGCAACATATCTGGATTGAAGTTTAGAGAGTAAGAAACACCGCGCGTGGACGTCACGAATTGATAATTTCTAGAGCAAAAAGCACAAGTAACTTTTTCAAGCTCTATATAGTTAGCAGTGAAAAGACAGCAGAAACCTTAAAATTGCATCTAGGAATTTGTAGCTAATTTGTTGCTAATTAGTTACCAAAATCGCGATTTTGTTGCTCTAACCGGTTTTGAGAAAATTGATTTTCTGCTATCTTTACATTAAGATAGCAGTAAAAACTTTCAATCATCCACGCCGTAGCGGATAAAACGCGATAATTTGTTGCTAATTAGTTGCTGAAATATAATGCAAAAAAAAATATTAAAATATCAAAAAATATAAAAAATTCAAAAATTTAAAAAAATCAAAAATTAAAAAAAAACTATAAAAAAATCAAGTGATGTTTTAATAATGGTTCTGAAATTCGAAATGAAGGAAAATTTAGCTGCTGATTAATAAATAGATCAATAACTCCCAGACAGCCTACAACAACATAAAATCGGTCGATAAGCTATATCAAGTAATAAGTTACAAATAAATGTATACATGATGCCTATAATAATAATAAGCCTTTTTTATTTCCTTAACAAATACATATTTACATTTACAAAATGACAGAAAAATTTAATTTATTTATGTTGTAAGGCATCTTTTTGGGAATAGGCCTCCTCCAGTTTATGCCAGATTTTTCGGTTTTTGGCCTTGTTTAGCCAATTTTCCCTGCCATTTTTTGTACTTCATCGGCCCAGCGTTCAACTGGGCGACCTCTTGGTCTTATTCCGGTCGGTCCTGACCATGCTGTAACTCTTTGAGTCCACCTATTATCTGATAGGCATGCAACATGACCTGCCCATTTCCATTTCAAGCGCTGGGTATGTTCAAGGGCATCTACAACATTTGTTTTCTTACGAATATATTCCTTTCTTGCCTATCTTTCAGCTGGATGGTTAACATGCTTCTCTCCATTGCTCTTTGACCCGTTTGTATTTTGTTTCTTGTCGTTTTGTTGAATATCCAGGTTTGCGAACCATAGGATAGGCAGGATAGTAAACAAGAGTCCATTACTTTTTTCTTTAGCTTTAGAGGTAGCTTAGATTTTAATATTTCTTTTAGACTCCAAAATTTTTTCCATGTGATATTTATTCTCCTTTTAAACTCTTCTGTGCTGCCTATACGGAACATTTAAAAACAGAACAACAGTTATATTGTTGTTGTTCAGTTATGGAAGCTGCAAGTCATAAAGAGCCAGAAACAAAATAAAATCGATCTATGAGCTGCACCAAGTTATAAGTTAGTAATTAGGGTTCCGTACCTCAAAAGGAAAAAAAACGGAACTCTTATAGGATCACTTTGTTGTCCGTCTGGCTGTCTGTCACGACCCCTTTTCTCAGGAACGCGTGGAGGTATTAAGCTGAAATTCGAATTTCAAATGAAGAAAACAAAAACGAACTACATTTTTATGAAAATATTAAGAAAAATATAGCACATACTTTCTTGCTCTTCAACAATGGAAGCAGCAACTTATAAAGATCCAGCAACAAATTAATTAAAATTAAAATAAACAGATACATTGAAAAGTTGCACCAAGTAATTGGTTAGTTATTATTTGAGTACATGTTATATTTTTAAGAAAATTGTAGGAAAAAACATAGCAGATATTTTGTTGCTGGTCAGTTATGGAAGCAGCAAGTCATAAATAGTCTGCAACAAAATAAAATAGATCGATAAGTTGCACCAAGTATTTGGTTAGTAATTATATGTTGTGTACATGCTATATTTACATGAAAATTTTAGGAAAAAAAGTTAGCAGAATTTTTGTTGCTGGTCAGTAACGAAAGTAGCAACTCATAAATAGCCAGCAACAAAATAAAATCAATCGATAAGCTACACCACGTTATAAGTTACCACGTTATAAGTCAGTAATTGAAATAGTTTTTATATATTATTGTAATATAATAGTAACAAATGTCATCTAGACATATTTAGTTCTTTTTAAAAAGTTTCAGCACCGCTCCCGAAACTTAACTGGAGCAGCCGGTAGGATATTCGCGATTACAGCGGAGTTCAATTACACTCAAATTGGTCTTATCCACGGATCAGGATATCCTCGAACCAAATAAATTTGTTAAATCGGGCGCTGAAAAAATCCTGTCCAAATAAGAGCAGCTCTACGGGTAGACATGGGAGTGAGCGGACTGTAAGTAAATCTTTTTACTATCCTGTCTCATCCTAGTTATTTACTGTGGTTGTTTCTTTTTGGATCTATATCGTAACTTTTAAATTAAAATCGTTGAAAGTTATTTGACTTCTGCACAAAATTTGGATGTTATTTATTAGGTGAATATTATTATTAATAAATAAAGTGAATTAAATGAAAATAAAGTTATTGTAATTTTAAAAGTAATTGAATCATTGAAATTTTGTAAACGTTTATTAATTAATATTTAAAAATAAAATGGAACAAGAAGGAGCATGTCCCTTTGTCACTCAAATCATTTCTAAAGATTTATTAAGCTTGATACCTATGATTGATGGTGATCAAAGCATTTTGAATTTATGTATTAAGAAATGTGAATATATTATAAGAAATTTTAATGAACCGAACAATTCTCTACAAACTACGTATATACTGCTTAACAAGTAGATTGTGCGGTAAAGCTGCATCTCTTTTACGTGAAAGAGATGATATTTCCACTTTGGGAAGTTTAAATTATTTATTTATACAAAATTTTGGGGTCTTAGATAATAGAATAATGCATTGCAATTGAATTAGAAAATTTAAAAATAAAATCTGGTGATTCATATTTAGAATTTTGTGACGGGATTCATCATACACGTAGCACTCTCTTCTCTAAGGTCAACTTGCTTATTGATGAAGGTGTTAAAGCAGCAAAAATTATTATTTATAAGAACATGTGTATTAATGTGATTTTATATAATTTACCGGAACACTTATTTGTGCGTCTTAAAAATTGTGTTGCTTTAGAAAATGCCCTTAGAGTTTTTATGGAAGTTTCTGTGTCAACAAACTTCAGTATAGTGCTAAAAATAAAATTAAAGCTAATAAGAAACCAATTTCGCGATCAACGCCGAAAAATTTCGAAGGTTTAGGTATCCATTCGCATTTAAATCTAATGCTTTTGTAAGCAATTTTCATACTCCAGTGAATCATAACTTTAAATTCGGTATCCCACATGGAGCACAAAATAATTTTAAACCTTTAATACTATGAATCCTAGGTTCGGAAACATAAATCAACTTGGATGTAACCGTTGGTACAGTAATTAGTTCTTGCGAAACTTGTAAAAAAAAATGAAATGCGACCGTAAACCTATCAAACCGAAATTACAATTTACACAGACGCAAACCAAACCCTTTGCTGAAATATTTATGGATTTATTTTATTTTAAAAATAAACATTTCTCAACTCTGGTAGATGCATTTATATTTATATTTCTCCTTTTACGGTGTCTCAATTAGGATAAGTGCGGACCGTGGTACTGAATTTAATAAAATCATAAATTATAAATCTTTATTTCCAAGAATCATGGTATAAAAAGATGTTACAATTTATATAGTGCAATCGTGTTTCGCTAATAATACCATGCAAATTATAATTTTGAAATGTTTAGAGAATATTAATAATAATTTAAAACTAAAAAAATAATTAAAAAATATTTTAAGTCATAAAAATATTAAATTTTTAACCAATCATACAAATGTTTCTTATATAGTCTTTCGCTTAATAATTTAAATTCATTAATTTTATTTCTAATACCTTACTAAAAGAAACTTAGTTTAGTTTAGTTTAGTTTACGATGGGCTGTTTTCCGCAACTCCACGTCTATGCGCGTATTTTGCGTGTGGGCAGGAATAATGTGATTATTCGAGCCATGAGATCTCTCCGAAGAAACTCAACAGGCCCTTGATGTTGCATGCAACTTCGGGGAGTGATCCCGGCGTGCCGAGATGTTTGGCCCTGTATGTAGCGACCTCCGGACATTTCAGTAGCACGTGGGCCGCCGTTTCTTCCTCCCCCATACATGCCCTGCACAGGGGACTATCTGTAACACCTATAGTAAATAAATGTTTGTTAAAGGTGCCGTGTCCTGTGATAGCACTTGTTACTATCCTAATCTGTGGCTTGTTCAGTCTCATTAAAACTTTGGTTAAGCGACTGTTTATTTCAGGCAGGGCCTCCCTAGCTTGTCTACAGTCTACTAGATTCTTCCAAAGCTGAGCGTGTTGATTAGTGAAGTGTCTACGTACCAGTGAACGAACGTTACCAAAGGGGATTGGTATGATTGGTTCCGGCCCTATAGTGGCCAGAGCCGATCCTCTTCTGGCCAGTTCGTCTGCTGCATCGTTGCCTCTGGATCCACTGTGTCCCTTTATCCATTGCAGGGTACACATTGTTGTTTTTACATACCTCATTTAATCGTTGATAGCATTCATATATTAGTCCCGAGTTCATCACATTGCACCTCAGGGCTTGGAGTACCGCCCTACTGTCGGTCAGTATTCTAATGGGGAAGTCATTAACCTTCCTAGTATCTATTGCTATGGCCGCTTGAATGATACCCATACATTCCGCCTGAAAGACCGTGTTATAGGTACCCAGCGGTGTGCATATGTGAATATTGAGGCCTTCAGAGAAAGCTCCAGAACCAACACCTTCATTTGTTTTAGAACCATCGGTGAAAATTCTAAGCTCTTTTGGGCTTAATCCTTCCGGCTGGCTGTTTTCATTTAATTGTATCTTGTATTTCTTATCGAAAACAAATTGTTTAGGAATCCTATCGTATTTGGCTTGTAGGATAGGAATTTTTGAGTGAATTCTATAAATTGTGCCTGTATGAGGGACACTATTCTTACTCCAAAGATTTAGGGTCTTGAGTCTGATGGCAGCTAAAGTCGCTTCTTGTAGTATATGTAGATGAAGCGGAGTTAGCTCCAGCATCGCTTCTAAGGCTGCTGTTGGCGTAGTTCTTATGCAGCCTGTGGCAGCCATACATGCCAGTCTCTGGTAGCGCTGAAGCTTCTTAATTGTGGTGGCTTCATTTGTCTTGGTCCACCATACCAGAGCGCCGTATGTGATCATGGGCCGAATTACAGTTTTGTAAAGCCACAGTATGATTTTTGGCGTCAATCCCCATCTTTTGCCAATCATGTTTTTGCATTGCCAGAAAGTTATACTAGCTTTGTTGATTTTGTTTTCTATGTGTTTATTCCAGTTAAGTTTGCTGTCCAAGGTAAGACCTAAATATTTTACCTCAGAAGATAGCTGGAGTTTTGTGCTTAAAAGACTTGGAGGATGATAGTTATTCAGCTTTCGTTTTTGTGTGAACATAACTAAAACCGTTTTATTTGGATTGACGGTTAAGTCGTATTCCCTGCACCATCTCTCCACTATACGGAGAGCCGCTTGGGTCAGGTCGCACACCATGCCTGCTGTCTTTCCAGAGACCAGTATTGTCAGGTCATCAGCATAACCTACTGTATAGAAGTGATTGTCATTTAATTTGCTGATGAGTTCATTAATGACCATATTCCACAGGAGAGGTGAGAGAACCACACCCTGCGGGCAGCCTTTCTTAATTTGGATTGGTTAAGATTCACCAGCAATCTTTATTATTCGTGTACTGAACATGTAAACTATCCAGTCGATCAGTGCCGGTTCAACTTTATGTCTACTGAGTGCACCTTTTATGCTGGAGAAGTTCGTTCTGTCAAAAGCACCTTCTATATCTATGAAGGAACCTAGACATATTTCTTTGTTTTGGATGGCCTCTTCAATCTTTGTAATTACCTGATGAAGGGCCGATTCTGTTGATTTGCCTAGACTGTAGGCGTGTTGCTTGTCGTGTAGTGGTAAGTTCATTAGCGCCGACCCCCTTAATTCCCTTTCACACATCCTCTCCATCGTCTTTAGGAGAAAGGATGTGAGGCTAATGGGCCTGTAGGATTTAGGGTCAGTGTAGTTGCTCTTACCTGGTTTGGGTATGAATGTAACTTTCACTTCCCTCCATCCCCTAGGAACATATTTAAGAGCCAGACAGGCTCGCATTATGGCAACAAGTCTGACTATTAGGGCATTACCCCCCACTGTAGGAGTGCCGGGAATATGCCGTCAGGTCCTGCCGCCTTATAGGGGAGGAAACTGTGAATGGCCCAATGGATTTTGTCCATCGTTACCACTCTCTGTGCTAAATTCCAGTCTTCTACTGTTGGTGTCAGTATGTCGTCATGCCGGTTTGCCTCCTGGGTTACGCAGCAACCTGGGAAGTGCGTTTCAATTAGGATGCGTTGGGCTTTATCCGGCGATGTTGAGTAGCAACCGTCGGGTTTCTTTAGAGACATGGATCCCGACGTGTTCTGTTTAGCTAGAATATTCCTTATCCTATTTGCTTGTTCGCAGGTTTCTATGTTGCCACAGAATTTACGCCATCCAGTCGAGCGTCGATACCTGATACATTTTTTGTATTCAGACTTAACTTTCTTATATAGTAGCCAGTCTTCATCCATTGAGGTATTCATGGCCCTATTTAGGGCTTTTCTTACCTTCTTACGTTTTCTATCGAGTTCTTTACCCCACCACGGTTGCTTTACCTCGGCATGTCTTGGTGGGGTGATTTCTGGACATGATTCATGGTAGCTGTCTATCATGGCCTTAGTAACAGCTGCTACCTGTTCTTCTAGGAGCGACTGATCTGCTATAGTATTTATCCCCTCAAAATCCGCGAGCAAAGACGTCAGCCTATTTAGGTATTTTGTTTTATCTGTCTTGCGCGGATTTCTCCATGGTGGTGTAGAGGGGATGTCGACCTGTAGTGCGAAGCAGATCCATCTATGGTCTGAGCATGAGGCCTCTTTCGACACATGCCATCCCGTAATTAGTTTGGCTGCTCCTTCTGTTGCAAGTGTGAGGTCGATTATAGTGCGACAGCGTTTGTTTATGAAAGTAGGTTCAGAACCTATGTTTAAAAAGGTTAGGTTAGTACTAAATAAATATTCAATTAAAACCTTACCTCGTTCATTTGGTTTTTCCATTCCCCAAAGGGGATGATGTGCGTTGGAGTCCGTCCCGATCACAACCTCTAGTCCGGTCCTCTCGCAGAAGTTCACCAGCCTGCTGAGGTCATGAGGGGGAGGAGTGTCTTCCTCCGGCATGTAGACCGAGGCGACGACTAAACTTCTCTCCTGTGTGTATTGTATTGCCACGGCATACATGTCTCTAGAACAGAAATCTGTTAATGGTTGTGCACAGATATCTTTAGTAGTGTAAATACACGCTCTAGGCTTGTCGTGTTCAGAGCTGTAGAATAGCTTACCTTTTAGGTTGTTTAGGCCTTTAATTTTACCAGCCCCAACCCACGGCTCCTGGATTAAGGCTATGGCAGTCCTTTGAACCTCAAATCACTTGCGTAATTGAGCCGACGCAGTTTCGCTGTGGTGGAGGTTGGCCTGAACTAGGCTAGTTTTGGACGAAGGGCACGCCATCATTGATCGCGTCCTCCCCGTCCCCGCCCAAAAATAGGCCTGCCAGAAGATCTCGGGTTTCATCGTCAGCCACCGAGTCGGAAGTGGTCGGCAAAATGCAGTCCTCCTCGTCACTCAGTGAGCTGCCGCTGAGCCCGATCTCCACTGGGGGCTTCGGCTCAATTGTGCAGGCCGTTTCTTCACTGGACTTGGCCTCCAGTGATTCCGCTGTACCGGTAACTATGGCTCCGGTATCCATAACTTCCGGGTTGTTTTCTACCTCTTTGCTCGGTGGAGTATCAAAGAATTTGCCTCCACGACCCTGGAATTTTACGTATACCGCCCCGCATACACATGCGAGACGGCGTCCGGCCTTCATCAGGGTCGGGATATGATCCTCCGGCACCGAAACAACGAGGAACCACCCGTCCGTCTGCTTATCAGCCTTGAGTAACAGCCAGTCCCTGATGTTAACCCAGCGGTTCTGGTACGCCAGCACGCGACCAATGTCGCGTGAGTCTTTCCAGGCCCCTTGGGCATCAGGGATAAGGATACCACAATTGACTCTTTGTGGTATCTCTGACTGTTTCTTTATTGTCAACAAGGTGTTGGATTTAAGGTCGAGGGTAGCAATATTCCCCTTCAACCAGTCCAGAGCCTTCTGATCGTCGCACCACAGTTTCAGGACACCTTCCGTATAAACGGGTTTGCCCCTAAAAACTGGGCCCGACGCATCAGGGTCCTGGCTACTCCAGGCCTCGCTGATCATCTTCCTCTGTATTGCTACGAGGATGTCGTCTGCTACTTCCTTCGTAATGTGACCTGAACGCGCACACGTTAAGGCCACACCCAAATCTGCTTTAGCAGCGGAAGCGTAGCTCGTTCTTGCAGTCTTTGGTTGCTGTTCGAGTCGCACTTTTTTGTGTTCCCCTCTAGGCGAGGTGGACTCTTCCAGCATCCTTTTGGCTGCTCTTTCCTTCTTCCCAGGACGCTTGGCTGCTCGCTGCTTCCTGGCGGATATCCTAGAGCTGGTTCCGGCGGCCGCGACTTCCACTTGGGCTGGATTTTTATCCTTCCCAGCTTCAGCGCGGCTACTGGTTCCAGCGCCAAGCACCCCAGTCACAGTAGCTTGTCCAGCCTCCTTGGTTTTGGTTTCGGAAGCAGCCAATGCGGCTCGTTCTCTACGGCCTTTTTCCCGCTGCTTATTGTTCTTCTTTTTGGCCTTTCCACTACTGCCTGCAGGGATAGACCCTCCTGATGGTCCGTCAGGTCGGCAAGTCACCTTTTTGGGTGCCTTGCCTTTCCCCTTACGGCTCACCACTTGCCAGGCAGCAGAGAAAAGGTCGTCAGTCCGTAGTGGCTCCGCAGTTTTGTCACTTGCGGGCTCTTTGTCCTTTTTCTCATCCAGCTCCTTGGAACTGGTTTTGGAAACGTTCAGCGAGGTAGTTATCCCTTTGGTGGGGGCACCTACGCTGGACGGTACTGTACCGTGGAACCGTCGGTTTAGTGACGGTTCCCCTTTGTTCTTTGGTGTCTCTGGTAAGCACCTCTGACACCTCTCCCTCTTTCTTATTGGGCCTTAAATTGTCCATAATTTTTTTGTTCTTTAAAATTCACCCCCCCGGCTTCCCACCCTCCATGGAGCCCGCACCTTTGGGAACGCCCTATTTCAGGCGTTAGGATTACCGGGGGAATATAGGGACGCGAAGTTGGCTCACAGCGCGACATCGAGCTGGTAGATGGGGCTGACAAGGCCCATCCCCACCACCCGAAAAAAACTGTCACTTGCTCCGTCAGCATGGCCTTTACCACCACCCAGCCCCCTTTTCAGGAAGACTAGGCAGCCCCCACATCCCTCGCCTGCGACCCTCTGACGGGGCGCTTGGCCATTTCCCTATCTGTGGCTAGCAAATAGGGCCACCGTTTAGCTTGAAATCCGGACCAAAGAGGGCGTGTTGCCTCTCGCCACTATATACCCCAGCGACGATCGGCTCAACCCTCCAGGACTCCTTCATCCCCGCGTACGGCGCTCGACTGCGCAGGTCCTAGCGCAGGTGGGTGTGTTAGTCCACCGGATACACC
Source organism: Parnassius glacialis (assembly GCA_033319125.1). Taxonomy (NCBI): domain Eukaryota; kingdom Metazoa; phylum Arthropoda; class Insecta; order Lepidoptera; family Papilionidae; genus Parnassius; species Parnassius glacialis. Next base: position 7,637,473 of record JAVANC010000018.1, read on the forward strand.
CACTCTCTCCGGCGGAACCGTCCCCTCCTCCTTTCTCATCCGGGCTTGGGACCGGCAACGGCGGAGTTAAAAGAAACTTTGCAATTTTATAAAATAAACTTACACATTGGTACCTCAAATAATCCAAACTCAATGGGTGTAATAGAAAGTTTCCATTCTAAAATTTTGAAAATACAGTAAAACCCGCTTAAGACGATTTTGAAGGGACTCAGCCAAAATCGCGACTTAAGCGGGAAAGCGTTTGTTTTATGCGGGATAGGAAAAATAAAACATCATTTACAAATATTGTGTAGGTATTGAATTATAGGTATATGTATTTATAAATTTGTTAGAAAGGTATAATGTTGTGCATATGTATATGTATTTAAATACGTTACATCATAGTTAATTATTATTTATAATGACATTACTTAAAATAATCACTTATTTTGGTTTGACAAAAAGATTTTGATGCATTATTAATGACAAGGCTTTCAATATAATTTAACTTTTGCAGTGCGTCTTCACTTTTCCCGAAAGAAGATACATAGCACCTTAAATCGTTTACTGCTGATAATGCCTCTGTGTTTAACAAAATCAGAATTGACTCTCCTTCATTTTCATCGTCATCACTTAGGGCCTCTTTTTGGGTGATATTCACATCTTGAATAAGATCTTCAATCGAACAGGTTCCGTAGGGTGCAACATTTTAATCAGTGGAAGAATATCCAGAAAAACCCTGCATTATCACGGGTTCTTCTTCCAACACGATATCAGCTTCGTTATGTCGGAAACCTGCTTTCTTGAAACAATTTTGTATGGTTTTAGGCTTAATTGCGTGCCGTGCCGCTGCAATGTTTAGGATCGCGTCATGCAGAGTCAAGGCTCGTTTGCTGTCAGGGTCTTCCATTTATTTAAGATAACGATGTATCAATCGTGTTCTGTAGCCACGTTTAAGGACTTTTATAATGCCCTGATCCATTGTTTGAAACTTGCTTGTCGCATTCGGAGGTAAGAAAACAAGCGTGATGTTCTTTAGTTCAACATCTTTAGAGTGAGCGGGGCAGTTATCAATGAAAAGAATTATGCGTCTACATTTAATCTAGAAGTGATCATCTAAAGCTTTTAACCAGTTACTAAAACGAAGGCCAGTCATCCAGCCTCGAGATTGTGCATCATATATTACAGGGAGCGATTTCACGTTTTCGAAGCAACGTGGGTTTTTAGCCTTACCGATCACTAGCAAACGTAACTTTTCCGACCCAGATGGCGTATTAGACGGGATGACGAATCGTATTAAGCGTGTTAAAAATGTATGCAAACATGCCTCAAGTTGCAGGGACTGACATAAAATGGCGTTAAACGAGAAATCGTATTAAACGTGATCGTATTAAGCGAGTTTTACTGTATATCGTATCGCAAAGTATGAACAAAAGATAACAGACGCTGCTAGTGTAATGACATACGCTATCATGTCTTATAATCAAATTATCCATTCAACTACAGGTTTTACACTTTTTGAAATTATCTTCGGGTATACTGACTCAAAGAGCCGTTTCGGAGTAAATTTTAATAATCAATATACACACCAATTATTTCATGATCATATTAAGCGAACCAAATATTTATACAATTATATAACAAATAAGTTAATAGAAAACAAAGAAAAGGTAAAAGATAAACGTCGCGAAGAAATATCCTTCGATTTACAAGTTGGTGATACAATATTTATTAAAGGCGTTAATACGAGACGAAGTAAAGACAAACCACAATACCAAGAAGCGCACGTATCGGGTGAAGTTAGTAGGAATACTTGATAACAACAACCTTTTCATGCACCTTCTCGTGCATGTGATGTTGCTCATCACGACCCACGCCCTTCAACTTTAAAAGATAAATAAGAATCCTGGCATGTTACTTCTTTAAAGAAGGCCAAGCTAGCGTAAGTTATGATAAGTGGGCTTTTATATATGTTTTAGATTTAAGTGTAATTCGTGAGGATTTAGAATTCAATTTTAATAGATATGCAAACTTAAATAAGCACGTTAAAAATATTTTAGAAAAGAAACTCCAGATATTCAATATTTTATTAATTTCTTTTATTTTTATTTTTTTGCTTTAAAAAAACGTAATTTCTACACTAGGATTTTCTTCTGTATTGTGTGGGTAGTTTACAAACATAAACTGCACAAGGACAAACATCCAGACCCCGAACAATTATTTGTAGGGCATACAAATACTTGTTTCGTGAGGGATTCCAACCCGGTATTCGGGCCTTAGCGCTGCAGCTCAATTGATAAGCCACTGCGCCGCGGAGCCGTCAAATTTTAAAAATTGATATATAACTTCAAACTGATTTCGTAATGAATTCTACTATTGAATAATTTAAAATTAAAAATTTTGTACAGCCGACTTCAATATAGGTTATTTGAGAATAACTCAATAACCATTGGTCTGACCTTGATCAAATTCATATGGGACCACACGAGAACTATTAGCTTTCATATAAAAAAAGAATCATCGAAATCGGTTCGCCCAGTACAAAGTTATGAGGTAACAACATACACTCGAATTGAGTACCGTCTCCTTTTTGGAAGTCGGCAGAAAATTTGAACAGTTATCACCCTCATTTAGAGCAAAACGAGGAATTCTGAACCCACTTGGATCTATTATTAAGATTATTACTGGTAACTTAGTTTATGAAGATGCCATTAAGTACTAAAATACGATTTGTAATTTAAAAACTTGTCAAAATAGACTAGAAAACAAGTCTACCTTAATTTCTGAAATATCTGAATCTCTTGTAAAAATAAAGTAAACCTTCTAGAAATAATTTAGTCAAAATTGATTTAGAGTTATGGGATATGAGAAAATCAATAAATCAAATTAATAGTAATATAACAATACACAATTTTATAAATATTTACAATTTATTTTTACATAAATTCCAATTATTCTACACTAGATGGAATGAGATCGAACTTGCCTGTATCAAGGCTTTAATGAGATTCTCAGATAGTACGAGCTCCTGCTATCCAGTACCAGTCAAAATTAGCTCATTCAATCATAAGGAAAACAAAGATGGAAATATAGCAAAGCTGAAAGGATATTTTTTTTAAATATGTAATAACGAGATAACAAATGATAATATAAAAGGTACTTATTCTCTTATTTTGGATGATAACTACGACGCGAAAATCGATGGAATCACTCTGAAATCACGACAAATATTTAACGGAAACTTTAAATTCTCAAAACTACTATATATAAACCTTCCGTATAGTGCCTGAGCCTCGGTCGAAGAGGAAAACCATTGACTTGGACACTAGTGATTATACAAATCTTGACCATTTAAATAACCTTTTAAAAATAAGTGAAAGTGAAATTAATAAAAGACAACTGTGAAAACTTTATCAATGTAGAAAGTGTTAGCATCGGATCTATTTTGTTATATTTAATTTTAATTATGTTTATTTGTGTAATTCTTCGAGTGAAACCGGCCACAGTAGAGCATGTGCCTGTTGAACTACCCATGTCATAGGAGTCACAGACAGGGATGCCCGATTTTTCGTTTTGAATCGATCTTCTGGATTGTAACCTCGTGAATCGATTCATGATTTAATCATATTGCATTGAATCCATCTTATTAGATCTCGGAAAATCGTGTCGTAATTTTATAAAAATAAAGAAAAGCACAGTATACATGCAAAATTATTTATTTTAATAATGCCTATTATTTAACCTGTGAGTTTTTCCAAATTATTATTTTTGAAACGTATATTCCAGCTACATTTAAACTCTTCAAAATATTAATTTTGACAGACGCACTGGATCCAGGTTATCACGGCTATTTTTAATGTATTTCCAGCTATGGAAAACAGCCGTTCTGAAGGGACCGATGTTGCAACCATTGTCAGATACTTCAATGCCAAACAGTTGATTTGGTTGGCGGGGCCATATTAAAAAGTATTTTAAAATAATAGTTTACGCTCACAAAACAGCTCAACTTTTCTATGGCTATAATACAAAATTAAAGATCAAAGACCACTAACATAGGTACCCCATAAGTAAATAAACATAATATTATCCTATCTATCTTGATATTTCATACATAACCACTTTTGATGTTGATGTAGGTAATCTTAATTTGTTTTAGTTATTCTGTCCTCTCCCCTCCAATATGGGTATGTAAAGATCAGTTCATACGTAAGTACTTTACGGTTCGGTTGATGTTTAGGTTTTAGGTTTTGATACGATTTCTTCATATGATCTTATAGGCAAACGATTCGATGTGGGTAAAGATCGCGTTCCCTTGAATCGATTCAAAAATCGGTAGATCGTATGGCCGTGAATCGATCTTCCAGAAAATCGATTAAATCATCGAAAAAATCGGGCATTCCTAGTCACATACAAGGCTGGCTACATCTCGAAGCGAGCTTCCATTATAACTTACTTCAAGCCGCTGAAAAAGATTAACCAATTTTTACCATCCGACAGCTGTACTATCCCTCTATAAGATACAGTCAACTTATATAAACAAATACTTGTGCACTCAAGTTTGATTGCAAATGTGGTCCCTCTTCTACAGGATACAAACAAAAAGATCCAATAAAACCCGCGTGAAAAAACATATAGCTGACGTGAGGTGCCGACGTTCTGGGAAGTCTGCAGTCTGTGAACATGTTCAAGATCGTCCCCGACATTACATCAGACTTGATAGAACACAAATCCTCGCAAAAGAACACTGATTCCTACCAAGTATTATACGCGAGGCTATTGAAATTAAGAAAACATCCTAATTTCAATAGATAGATTGAAGGGTGCTGGTATCCTATAATTATCAAAATTAAATCCAAACCCAAGAATGCAACTGCAAGACTTCAAGATACTGTAAGCTCATTCTGCGTAGATCGAACCCAAAAATAAGTATTCAAAAACTGAAGTTCGGTCGAGGCCGAGTTAACTACAACATCGGTACGTCAAACATCTCAGTCTCCCCGTGACCATGGGTAAAACGCGAAATTTAAATCACAAGACGAGCCTCCCTGTGAGTGTGGCAAGGGTGTGCGGGCCATCTGAAATCGCTAATGCATTTCGTAAGCATTTTATGGTTGAACCTCCAGTAGTTAGTATTGAGCAGGTGTGCAAAGCTCGGGCCACCTATCCGGGTTGCCCCAGATTGGATTCTCGGCTAAGACCATTAGAGACACTATTCAACGGATGGTTGGAGGTAAATCACCCGGTTATGATATATGATGGTTTGAACATTGAACACTTGAAATATGCTGGTGTTCACTTGCCTCGAGTACTTGCTATGTTTTATAGTATATGTGTAAGTCATAGTTACTTACCGGCTGGGGTTACTAAAAACGTTGTAGTGCCCATTATTAAAAATAAGACGGGTGATGCCTCTGATATTACAAATTATAGGCCTCCAGTCCTATCCTTGTTCATTCCAGTCATATCCTTGGCTACTATTGTGTCGAAATTACTGTACAGTCTGCTTGATAACATATTAGCGGAGCATATACAACTAAATGATAACCAATTTGGATTTAGGCCGGGTTTGTCAACCGAACACCCTATTTTGTTCCTTAACCGGTTCAGTGCGGGTGGCACGTCAGGCGTGCCATCGATTATTTTTGTGTGTGGCGCATGACACGCGAGTCGTGTCTTTTTAAAAATCGTTATAACTCACTCAAATTGCTTTTTTGGAAGATTTATCCAAAACAAAATATTCATTATTTTGCAAGTAGTTTATGCCTGCAGCTTCGTTTCTGGGTAGTTTGAAAATTTGAAATTTTTAGGGGTTGACAACCTTTTTTTAACGTGTACATGGTACTATTTTTACTTTGTGAGTTTTAAATCATGTTGCGGAATAATAGTCTAATAAGTTACAAATAATAGAATTCATTGCAATCGCTCACAAACTCAAGTTGTAAATAAATTTCAAGAAAACAAGTCTCCTGTTAAAAAAAAACAATGCGTTTGTCTTATTGTTTAATTATGCCTAAAATGGTTGAATTGCCGTCTTATTACTATCATATGGCCGAATAGATCTACGAAGTACCATGTGCTCTTGTGATATGGTATATGGTTTATTTTTGCTTGAAACAGTTCGAAATCGTTCATGCATAAAAAAAAGTTCGCTAATTAATTGTCTTTTGTCAATCCGCCGCCGTATAGCGCCGGCGTTTTTTTCCTTTTGAAAACGCTTGTTTTGCTATTCTTACTAATTAGACGTTTTCAGATCGACTTTACTTTTACATTTGTATAAAATTAAATAATATTTAACATTTGTAAATATCAATGATTCATAAACCTTATTTTTTTCCAAATTAAGGTTCTTCATTGTTTGATATTTACAAATATTATTATTAGATGAAAATTTAATTTAATAAAAACCAAGGTTTTCCAGGGTGATTTAGCTGTACCTACTTATATAAACGATTTTTCTATAAAACAAAAAATAGTACAAAAGGTTTGTAATCTCTGCACAAAAAAAGTCATTTACTCTCAATTTCAAAGAAAACACGTATAAAAACACGTAGTTACCCACTAAAATCCTTCCGTTTGTAACTTATGTTTGATGTCAACTAAACTTAATTAGGTCTAAACAAGTGAAAAAAGCATAAAAAATAGCATTACTACTACTAAAAAATAGCACAATAGGCGTGTTATCAAGTTGACACGCCAGGCGTGTCGTGACATATTTGTTCGCCGCCACAACTAAAAGTTGTCGAAAATCGGTGCCGCAACGAGTCGGTTAAACAGACTATCCAATACTACACTGATGAGACTAGTGTACCAAGGGAGATTATATCGTTATTGTAATACTGGTACGGGCACCAGAAAAATGTTGTGAAATGGGATAACTCTTACTCCGAAGTATATGGGTTACAACGTTGCGTGAGACAGGGTGGATTAAGCTCTCCAAGACTGTTCAACCTTTATGTAAATCAGCTGATGGGTCGACTCAACAGTGCCAACGTTGGGTGTTACGTTGATGGTGTTTGTGTGAATAATATCAGTCACGCTGATGATATGGTGCTGTTGAGTCCATCTATTAGCGGCATGAGACGACTTTTGTCTATTTTTGAGGGCTACGCAGCGGCTCACGGACTTAAGTACAACACAAGTAAAAGTGAGTGGATTATATTTAATTCGGGTTCAATTAAGTACACAGTACTTCCGGAAATTATATTGTGTGGGAAACCTTTGAAGCGGGTTGCGAGTTTTAAATACTTGGGCCATTGGGTTACAGTTGATTTGAAAGACGATATGGACATGGAGAGGGAGCGTAGATCGTTGGCGGTTTGTTGTAATATGCTGACTCTCAGGTTTACGCTTTGTAGTAGGCAGGTTAAAGTAACGCTTTTTAAAGATTTCTGTCAAAAGATTTCTGTCAATTGTTCTACTTTTGTAGCTTGTGGGTAAGCTATACACAGCGAGCAGGCAGCGATCTACGTGTCCAAAACAACAATGCCTTGAGGGTACTGTTGGGGCTGCCATGGCGATGCAGCGCCTCAGGTATGTTTGCTGAGAGCCGTATTGACGGCTTCGCCGCGATGTGCCTCCGCGCTGACCCGTTTGCGGAACAGCACCATCAGTAACCTTGGGGTATTCGTTAATCGGTGGGACTTGCCACTTCTACAAGCGTGGGTGCGGGTCCACACAGCAGCATAACAGTGTATATATTGTTGTATGGATCTATCTTACAACTGTTTTAATTTTTCTTTTGTTTTTATAGATATGTATTTCTTAATAACCCTAGCTATAATTTTAATTTGTTAAAACTCATATGGGCTCTGCCTGAAGATAAGTAAATAAAATAGTCACTGACCTTTATATATACCAGTCCATAGTTCTCTTCGTCAATGTCAGTCGCATTAATAAGCAATACTTTTTGTCATTATGTTATGAAAACAACTAAAAAACTATTCTTGCTGTTTCAACACAGAAAAGGTATTGCCCCAACCATTATATCAAATTTGATAGATCACAAATCCTCGCAAAAGAACACCGACCCTTTTACCAAGGATGATTCGCGAGGCTATTGAAATTATAAAACATCCTAATTTCGATAGAGAAGATGGCTGGGTGCCACCATCTGCTTGGGATCCAATAATTAAATCTAAATCGAAGCATACTACTGCAAGACTTCAAGATACTTTAAGCTCGTTCTGCGTATATCGAACCAAAAATTAATAATTAAAAGTTGAAGGTAGCCTTAGGGACCTATAGGTATGTATATGTTATAACATCAGGACGTCAAATACCTCAGTCCTCTATGACCATGGTGCTCAGCTGTAAAGTACCCGAAATGTCGGGAATTAAAATAAATAAAATACGAAGAATGATTTTCCCCGACTTTATATCTTATATTTTTTTATTACTGACACTACAGCTAGTTGAGCTGTCATCGTCACCATCGTTGTTTTCATTAATTATTATTTGACTTTCAATATTGCAATTAAAATGAAGGTCTCTTTCATAGTTGTCCATTACAATTTACTTTGTTTTCTCCACCACTTTCCACGGTCAAAGAATGGCCCAGTCATGTGACAATAACAAGAAGAAATAAAATATTTTAATCTAGTGCGTGTTTATGTAGCATTAATATGTTTGCATTTAGAACCTAACTAATACGAACTAAACTATGATTTGGATTAAAATTAATTTAATAGCCATTATATTAGTATTGGTATGGTGGTATTCTTATAACTTCATCCCCGTACTTTTCTGCTAATTTATCACTTACGTAAAAAGGTATGTGATTTATTTTGCATTACTAATTGTATTAGCTCCGTTTTCAATAAATTCATGTCCGCTTTCACTCCTTTTTGTTGCAGCTATGCTACTTAGTCTGCTTTCTTGTTTGCTCGGGTTGGAGCTTTGTCGATTTGGACATAATGATATGGGGCGTTGTCAAAAATTATTGTGTTATATATATTTTGTACAAGTGGTAAAACTAAAAATTTTGTACAACAGACTTCTATATCAATTATTAAGGATAACTCAAAAACTACTGGTCAGACCTTGATCAAATTTAAAAGGAACCACACGAGAAGCACCAGCTTTCAAATAAAAAAAATCGAAATAGGTTCACCAAGAAAAAATTATGAGGTAACACATAAAAAAAATACAGTCGAATTGAACATCTCCCCCTTTCTGAAGTAGGTGGAAAAGGGTCGTAAACCACTTTGTATTTTTTTAAATCCATTTCCTGTCTTTGTGCTCTTTGATGGGAAGGCTTTTAGATAATATTTTATAAATTCTCCTCCATTGCAAATAATGAGGCACCCACCTGTTCTCACGGGCACCATCGAGCAAGATGCTTCAGTGTCATCTGTCCATGTCTGCGTCACAGTGTGGTCAGCATTTACCCATGTCACAGAATAAACATACCAAAACAGAAGGATAGCAAACTTGCGAGTTTAAACTTAGTTACAACGTCGCTAATGTTCATAATACTTTGCGCGCCTCTCGCTAGACAGACTTCCTGCAGTCAGTAGACTTCTACCATCCTATAGAGTTTTTATACATCGAAGACGACATGTAAATTTTACATTGTGGAATAACAAAGTGGTTTAAAAACGTCTGTAAAATAAATTGAATTGGATTTAAAGCTCAGAAAGAAGTAGAGTTCTTTGAATTTTAAATATCTAATTTACATATTTTTCGGCATGCAATGTCGAATACTAAATCTACCCTATAATCCTGTAGGGGAGTTTCAGTAAACCAAACTTAAGTGTTTGCTAAGTAATTTTTTTTATTTATGAATGTTGTTGTACTTAAGGTACACTGTTTGATTTACTTGAAATTGACAGAAAGAGGCGTGTGTTCTTTGTAACGATTTATTCGGACTGACTTTGTAAAATAAACAATTAGCCTTTAAATTCGCTAAGCATGGATTAGGAGTGGTATGTATTATGTATGTGTTTGTGAGCATTTGTTACTTGTACGTTTATTATGCATTGATGTATGTTTATTTGTGTTCTGAATATTTGTTTATAATTTTATGTCTGTTTGTATGTAAATACGTGTACATGTGTATGTTCGAGTAAATAAACCTAACATACCGCCCACCAAAGGACTACTAAGTCCTTTATAAATAAAGATGATGAAAATTGAGTTTACATTACAAATTATTTTTATAAGACGCGAACCTATTCCATGCTTTTACAATAATAATATAAACATATTTATGGTTGAGTATCAATAGGTAGTAAACATAATTTTGTTACAGTTCTTTTAACAACACTATCACCACTTTTTACACTGTACACTCTAGTCACTCCATCCGGGCCAGGGTGTTTGTCTGTCACTCGTCCTAGAGCCCATTTCCCAGGAGGGAGATTGTCCGACTTGATTAGCACTATGTCTCCTTTCTCCAGTTCCTTCTTTTGCGTTAGCCACTTCGGTCTCTGTTGAAGTCTGGAGAGGTATTCTGCTTGCCAGCGTGACCAGAAATCATGCAACAGCTTTTGTGTATGTTGCCATCGTGTTAAATAGTGCACTTTAACTTCCTTTAAACTTGGAGAGGGAATAGTGATTGGGGCTTCTCCAATCAAAAAATGTCCAGGTGTAAGCGGCTCAATTTGATCAGTATCGGATTCATCCACTGGACATAAAGGACGAGAATTGAGGCAAGCCTCAATTTGGCACAAGAGGGTGGCCATCTCTTCGAACGTTAAATTAGTCGTCAAAATTCTTTTAAGGTGGTGTTTTATTGATTTAACGCCTGCTTCCCAAAGGCCACCGAAATTAGGACTGTAAGCAGGAATAAAATGCCATTGTGTGCCTTCAGAAACAAGGCGTTCTGCGACGTGACCAGTAAATTCCGTACAAGCCTCCTTCCAAGCTTGTGTTAATTCTTTATTCGCTCCAATAAAATTTCTGCCCTGATCACTGTATAAATGAATACATTTTCCTCTCCTTGCCACAAATCGTCTAAATGCTCCTATAAATGCTTCTGACGTCATGTCTCCCACCAATTCTAGGTGTATAGCTTTGGTAACCATACAGATGAAAATTGATATATATGCCTTGTGAGTCTTGGCACCCCTGCCTTTGGATGTTAAAACTTGAAGAGGGCCAGCAAAGTCGACTCCACTATACAAAAAGGCTCGACTTGGAGTCACTCGCACTTGTGGTAGATCTCCCATTATTTGGGTTCTGGTTGTGGCGCTTTGTCTAGCGCATACTAAACATTTATGAATGTGTTTCTTGACTAAGCCCTTTGCTCTCACTAACCAATATTTTGACCTTATGTAAGCCATCATCAACTGTACACCTCCGTGCAGTGTGCTTTTGTGTGCATCACCTATAATTAAAGGTGTGAGACTGTTCTTATTGCTTAGGATTATGGGATGTTTACTACATTCTGCTAAATCAGCAAGTCTTAGCCTTCCGCCCACCCTGAGAATATTATTTTCATCTAAGAAAGGATTCAAACTCTTTAATTTACTGTTTCCTTTTACTTGTTTATTTTTTCTCAAAGATTCTATTTCTCCTTCATAATCTTCCTTTTGAACAATCTTAATACACGAAATTAATGCATCTTCTAATTCATTTGTTGTTATTGGAATACTGATATCAGATTGTTTCTTGTAGTTTAGGAATCTTTTACATAATGTTATTGTTGTTAATAATTCATTTAAAGTATTAAAATTTGTGAAATTTTTTTCCAAAGTTAATTCATTTTGTTCTTTACTTTCTATCTTCAAATTTACTAGAATTGTTTCTTTTGCTTCTAAATTTATTGGTACTATGTTCGGTCTTTCAAATCTTATTTTATCTCTAGAAAGCCATTCTGGCCCTTCCCACCACAGCTTGCACTGTCTTAATTCCGTCACTAACATGCCTCTTGATGCAATATCGGCGGGATTATCAAGAGATAGTACATGGTGCCACTGACTATTGTTAACATTATCGGTTATTTCTACAACTCTGTTGGCAACAAATTGTTTCCATCTATTAGGTGCACCAGACAACCACGACAGAACTATCGACGAGTCTGTCCACGCGTATATTTGAGCTGATGGTATTCTCATTGCCAGACTGATTTGTTTAAGAAGTTTGGAGAGTAGAACAGCTCCGCAAAGCTCTAAGCGTGGCAAAGTCACGGTTTTCAAAGGGGCCACTCTTGTTCTCGCTGCAATGAGTGCTGTGTTTATAGTACCGTCGAGTTTCACAGCTCTGCAATATACGGCTGCTCCATAAGCACGTGATGATGCGTCGCAAAAACCGTGAATTTGTATCTGTTGTTTGTTACATTTCATTGTGTGCAACCATCTTGGTATGGATACTTCGTTGATGCGCTGAAAGTCTGCTCGTAATGTCAACCATTCTGTTTCAAGGATGGAGCTTATTTTGTCATCCCATGCAACTCCTTCCAGCCATAACTTTTGTACAAACATTTTCGCCATGACGACACTCGGTGCAATCCATCCCAAAGGATCGTATATTTTTTGGATGTCTGATAGGACTGTTCTTTTTGTGACAATTGAATTTTTTTCAGGAAGATGAAAGTTATAACAAAACTCATCAGTGGCTAGGTTCCAAATAATACCTAAAGCCTTAATTTTTCCATCCATTTTGAGATCTATGTGTGCTTTGGAAGATCTTTCATTTGGTTCTATTGACTTCATGAATTCGACACTGTTGGAAGACCATTTTTTGAGTTCGAAGCAACCACTTTTAAGTAGAGCTTTTAGCTGTTGACTGATTTTTATGACTTCTTCTACTGTATCGCCACCCGACAAAACGTCGTCTACGTAAAAGTCTTCTCGAAGGATCTGAGCAGCTTCTGGATATTTATCTCCTTCGTCAAATGCCAGCTGCTTTAGCGTTCTTACTGCCAGGTAAGGTGCTGACGTTGTTCCGAAGGTAACTGTAAGTAACCGGTAATCTTTAACTTCTTGCGAAGTGTCACTTCTCCATAAGATTCTCTGGTAATCTCTGTCGTCCTTGGTTACTAATATCATTCTATACATTTTCTGAATGTCTGATGCAAAGCAAAAACAGTGTAATCGCCATCGCATGATTATGCTTCGAAGATCTTCTTGAATGACCGGTCCCATTAACAGTTCGTCGTTTAGTGAAATTCCATTAGATCCCTTGCACGAAGCATCAAAGACTACACGTATTCTTGTGGTTTCTTTGTCTTCACGCAAAACAGGGTGATGTGGCAGATACATCGTTTTTTTTGTTTGTATTTCATTTACTGGTACCTCCTCTATGTGACCTAACCTTTTGTAGTCTTCAATAACTTCGATATATTCTTTTTTTAACTGTGGCGACCTTTGAAATGTTCTCTCTAACTGTGTTAATCTGTTTAATGCTGTTTGGCGTGTTAATCCTTCTGTTGATCTCGGGCTTTCTGTTTTAAATGGTAACTTGACTATATATCTTCCATCTTGTCTTCTAGAATAAGTCTTTTCATAAATTTCTTCACAAATTCTTTCTTCTTTGGTAAGTTTTCTCTTCGGATCTGTATCTATTTCCCACAATGTCTTCAGTAATTCTTCAACATCTACTTGATGATGTAGGACTAAAACGTCATTTTCTTGTGTATTTGTTTTTATATCTCCAAATAAAATCCAGCCCAGGTTGGTTCTTTGAGCACATGGCGTGCCTGGCGGACCTTTGATAAGCTCTTGTTGTAATATTTGCGCATATTCTCTAACACCTAGAAGTAAGTCGATTGAACCTGGTGTATGATATCTAGGATCTGCCAGGTTGAGTCCATCTATATGTGGCCAACTGTTTGATATGATAGTTTTGGTAGGTATCTTAGTAGTTAGTTGCTTGGGCATCACGTAAGCTTGTATTTTTAAACTAAAGGTTGAATCCCAACGTGATTGTAGTTCCAACTGCACTACTTGTTTTATGCCAACACTTGTAGATCCTACGCCAACTACATTTCCTTTGACTGATTGCCGTGTGGTTTTAAGGCGTTGTGCTGCCCTTTCGCTTATAAAGGATGCTTGAGAGCCTTGGTCGACAAGGGCCCTCAAAATTGTTGTATGACCTTGCGGGCTTCGTACAATCACTTCTGCCGTTGCTAAGAGGGCTATATTGCTTTTAGCAGTAAAATGTGAAGCAATCATCATGTTGACTTCAACTGGCTCCTCTACACTTACATGTGATTGTGACACTGGTTGTGAGTTACTTGTTTGACCCAATGTGACTTCTTGCTTTGCTTGATGTAAGAGCGAATGATGACGCTTGCGACAGATGCGACAAGTCAACGGTATGCGACATTTTGTTGCGGAGTGACCCACTCCTAAGCAGTTAAAACATAAATTGTTCTTCTTTGCATATTCACCTCTTTCTGCTGGTTGCATTTTGCCAAATTCTTTACAATGACACAATTTGTGACCTTCTTTGCACATGATGCAGACCTTCTCGGAAATTGAACTATGAAAAGATTTTTCTCGTATGATATTTGTTTTTTGTTTCTGAGGTTCTACTAGTTCCATCGTACGAAAACGGCTTTCCAAAAATTTTCGAAACATTTCGAGCGACGGTAGACTTTCTGGATCATGACAACTGTTACTCACGTGCTCCTCCCAGTCCTTGTGTGTATCTGGATCTAATTTTTGCACAATAACAAATATAACAAGTGGATCCTAGTTGTCAGTTGTCACATTTACATTTTTCAAATGATGTAAACATTCAAAAGTTGTGTCTGGTAAATGTTTAATTTGACTCGACGAATTAACTGTTATCTTTTTCTGAGAAAATAACCTCTTCATAATCGCACTCACAGTCATACGTTTGTTACCGTATCGACCTTTCAATAAATTCCATGCCTGCTCGTAATTAGACTCCGTTACCTGTATGTGCTTCAAAACCAAAGCGGCTTCTCCTGTAAGGCTTGTCTTCAAATAATGGAGCCGTTGAACATTGCTCAATGACCCGTTATTATGGACGAGCGTATTAAACAAATCGTAAAATGATGACCAATCTTCATATTGCCCACTGAAAGTTGGAATTTGTATATTGGGTAACACGACGCGTGGCTGTTGACATTCACTCATAATTGGTATGGATGTATTGATTGGTTGAGATGTTATAAAATCTTGTAGCTCCGCCTTTAAGGTAATATATAACTTCGTGTTCGTAAAACTCCTCCTTTGCAAAGTACGGCACCAGATCTCTTTTCTCTTTTGGTGTGTGACTAATTATATCACCATAAGCTTTTCTATAATCCGTCCAATATTCTTCAACACACTTAAGACGTGCTTCGGCATAAATAGGAGTTAATCTTGCTTTAGGACATTTTTTAGGTTTATTTGAGTCTTCTTTAATATTTGTGCAATGTCTTCCACAGTACTTAACGCTTTTAAAACTTCCGTAGTCATTGTACACCACAATTAAATTTATCGAAAGTAATGAAACACAAATCTTGCAAAACAGTGTTGTTTTTCAATAACTCCGCCGTCTTATCTCTAAAGGAATGCAGTCCTTTGTTCTCGCGGCAGCGTCGTCGACCGGTCTCCGATCGCTTCTATCCGGCTCGAAAATGGACCATATGTTGTTGTACTTAAGGTACACTGTTTGATTTACTTGAAATTGACAGAAAGAGGCGTGTGTTCTTTGTAACGATTTATTCGGACTGACTTTGTAAAATAAACAATTAGCCTTTAAATTCGCTAAGCATGGATTAGGAGTGGTATGTATTATGTATGTGTTTGTGAGCATTTGTTACTTGTACGTTTATTATGCATTGATGTATGTTTATTTGTGTTCTGAATATTTGTTTATAATTTTATGTCTGTTTGTATGTAAATACGTGTACATGTGTATGTTCGAGTAAATAAACCTAACAATGAAATTTAATTTTAACATAATATAATGATATTTACACTACAATACTTACTACTAATACTTTTTTATTTAATTCATTTTTAAGCATTAAGCATGTTTGTTGACGAGTGTACTTTGACAGCACTTGTGTTATTTTAATCACTTTAAATTTTTAAATGTTTCTCCAGTCTATTTTAAAGATAATCACTAATAAAATTTTCAGACAAACTGTTTCACTGATATTCTTTATCTCATGGCTGTTAGATGGGAAATGAAGCTGCAGTAAACAGCAGATATAAATCAGTATCAGTAAGCAGGCAACTGAACAGTGATGACTTATGGATCTGAGACGTAGTCCTTCACTGCTAGCGAGCTATCGAGAGGGCTATGGGGCAGAGTTACCGACATAGCCCAAAGAATTAGTAATCTTAAGTGGCAATGAGCCGGCCATATAGCTTGAAGAACCTACAACGGATGGGAAAGAATGGTTCTCGAGTGTAACCCTCTAAGCTTCGTGTTTTACTTCTTCTTTAGGGTGCTAACACTAAGTATTTTAAAAGTTTCTTTCAGATTTTTTGACGGTACCGTGGTGTTGATGTTTTTGACGTGAGTCTGGATGTTTTTACTTTTGAAATTTATGTATGTAAACTCTACGGTATAGGAGAAAATTCTAATTACGTTTTTCTAAGGAAAATATTATCAATCCGTAATCTATGTTTCTCTAAAGTAATCAGTCTAAGTTCTCGTTATCGTTGTTTGTATTTGTTTTTTTTAACGTTGCAAACATAAGCCTTCTTAGCGTTGTCGGTAAATTGTATGCGAAAGTGTTGATTGAAAGGGTTGTGAATGAAACAGACGAGAAAGTATGGGATGCACAAGCGGGATTTAGAAAGGGAATGGGATGTACGGATCAGGTCTTTTCCTTGCGGTGCATAGCCGAAAAGTGTTTGGTCAAAAAACAAGAAAGTCTACTGCGCCTTCGTAGATCTAGAAAAGGCCTATGATAGAGTGGTGAGGAATGAATTGTGGTCAGCACTGTCCATGAACGGTGTGAGCAGAATCCTCATACGAGCATTGCAATCTCTTTATAGGGATTCTAGTGCTTGTGTAAGGATAAACGGGGCATACACTGAATGGCTTAATATCGAAAAAGGTGTTAGACAGGGATGTGTAGCGTCACCGTGGCTGTTTAGTCTGTTCATGGACAATTGTTTGACAGATTTAAAAGAGAATGAAAGTGGGTTAAGAATGAATGAGTTACTCGTCAAATGTTTTCTCTATGCTGATGACCAAGTATTACTTGCGTCTTCGGCCGAGGAGTTGCAGGAGATGGTAACTGCTATGAGTGGAGCTTTTGTTAGAAAGGGAATGAAGATGAATGTAAGGAAGACGAAAGTGATGGTGTTTGAAAAAGATGAGGCAGTGACAGACTGCAATATCGTGATTGAAGATGAACAAATTGAACAGGTGAAAGAGTTTGTGTATCTGGGGTCAAAGTTTACAAGAGATGGAAAGTGTGAGAGTGATATCGAAAGAAGAGTGAATGCAGGAAACATGGTGAATGGAGCTTTGCACTCCTTTATGAGCAGTCGGAAGGTGTCTAAGAAGGCTCGTTTGGCTGTGCATGAGGGGGTGTTGGTTCCGACACTCATGTACGGAAGTGAAAGTTGGGTATGGCAGAAGAAACATGAAAGCAGAATAAATGCAGTTGAGATGAGATGATGAGATGAGTTAAACTGAGTGACAGGATAAGAAATAGTGAGATAAGGAAACGTTGTGGTCTGAAAGAAGATGTAGTGACAAAAATTGAGAAAGGTATGCTGAGATGGTTTGGCCATGTCGAGAGAATGAATGAAGAACGATTGACGAAAAAAGTGTATAAGGCGAGTGTGAATGAAAGTGTTGGAAGGGGTAGACCTAGGCGGACATTTCTAGACCAAATTAGGGACGTCTTGAAAAAAGGCCAGGTTAAGAGTACCCTAAACCGTAGAGCATGTATGAAGGGAATAATGAAAGTGGACGAAGCGAAACAAGTATGTAAGGATCGTAGCAAGTGGAAAGAAGTGGTCTCTGCCTACCCCTACGGGAAAGAGGCGTGATTATATGCATGTATGTAAACATTTTTAGCTCTATAGAACTTTATATCAACTTTTGAAATCTTTCTGAAATTAGGTTACTATATCCATACCATAGTTGGATTTATAGACTGTGCTTACACCCTATGAGTTATATTAAAAAAATAGATAAACCCCTGAAAAAAGAACTCTTCAAACTGCTGAACAAATTTAATTGAAATTTAGCTATGAATTCTCTCGATTAAGACACCTTTCAAACGAAAAAAAACTTGATCAAAATCAGTTCATCCGTTCGGGAGCTACGATGACACAGACACACAGATATACACTATAAACATAAAACATCCCTCTGGTTTCGTCGGCGGTTAAAAATATGTCGAACATATGTTGTCTATGAATTCAAAGGTTTTTTCAGTGTGGAAAATTGCTTTCCTAATTATGTGTAATAGATAATTACTTTGTTTTACTATTCCCCGTGTAGTAGCGGTGAAAGAATATATCTGCTACCCCATACCGCCCCATGAGTGTCGTAAAAGGCGACAGAGAGAAATTGTAACAGGAGATGGGCAGCAGCATCTTCGTGATAACAACGCATACAATAAAAAACTGCCGTTGCCGACCCGCATGCCAAGCGTGGCAACTATGGCAAAATCACCCCTATGGGGCAATCTATAAGGGTGCGTACAGATCAAGTAGCATGTTGTATAACTTCTGTTTTATAATACGTCCACATTATGTAACATTGTTTTTCAACATTGCAATATATAACAATACTGTACACATTAGAATAACAATGCAATATAACAATGTCTTATGACATTGTTGTATGACATTGTCGTTTGTCGTTTTGCCGTTTGAGTTATATAACATTTGTGTCACGTGTTATATAACACGTTTTGTAACATTCAGCATCTACATTACTGAAACATGTTATATTACATTTTACGTTACGTTTTACGTTTTATACCATGTTATGTTATATGTGTACGTACCGTAAGGGAAGCCTATCTTCAGCAGTGGACTTTTATAGGTTCTAATAGACTATTCTTCGTATATGATTATCCCAATTGATTGATTGGTAATTAGATTGCAAAAATTATAATGTAAGGGCCTCTTGGTTTATTTGCCAATGTGAAGAACAGTGCTCTCATTCGCATTTAAAGTAATCAACGAGTCTATTGATAAATTCGATCTAAGTCTTCATTAAATAAATGTAACTTTTACAGATTTTATCGAGTTTAGTTTGTTAAACGACGAATTAACTTTAAAATCCATAAAAAAACTAGTATCATTCAATGTGTGGTGTTCGCACAAATATAAGAAATCATTAACCTATCTATTATTTTTGTGTCACCAGCAAAGGACTTTAGAAAGGCTTCATCCGACTGGAACCCATAAAAGTTCACTGCTGGCTTTTATTAATATTGATTTCGAGTAATTGCCATGGGGTAACATATATACCGTGTAGTGGCGGTGTAAGAATATCCACTACCCCATATCATCCCGTGGGTGTCGTAAAAGGCGACAGAGGGAAACATATCAGGAGATGGGTAGCAGCGTTTTGCTATGAGATAATTTATGGGAATGTCCATCAGTGGACTTAATAGGCTGTAACGGAAAAGAAAATGAAATAAGTATAATTAACGTATCTACTTCATAGTACCGCCTTATTATAAGTGGTGGTGTTGTATCCACTTACCATTAGGTAGACCGCGTGTTCGATTGTCACCTTTATTCTATAAAAAGAAAATAGTATTAGAAACCACATTTTTATACGTGGTATAGTTGTAACACGTATGGGTCAGTTCGACCGAGGAAGGACCCCGCTCTCACAGAATACCAGCGTAAAATAAAATCTTAACTCTGCTGTGTTTCGTATGGTGAGTGCAGGGAAACGGAGACCCTTTTTACTGGAAAAGAGGCATTCCATCTTAGTCCTAACGGGTGACAACGCATCAGCATTTTGATTCTTTATTGAGAATAGATGTGCCTATTGATCATAGCAACCACTTAACATCAGGTGGACTGTGTGTTGATTCCAATCTACCTAGTCAGGTCATAAATTCTGTCACATGTTTAATATAAAATAATTGAAACAAGTTTATTCATAATGTAACCATTTATATACCAAAATGAACTTAACAAAACATAGATTCTTATGACACTTAAGTTTATTGAAAATGACCTCCGTGATTTTGAATACAGGCCTTCAATCTGCACGGCTAGTCGTCTATCGGAGCACGAACGAGGTCCATGTCAATATCGGCGGCTGCCTTAATCAAGGATGTCTTGAGTGACTCCAAATTGGGATGAAGCTTTGAGCACGCCTTTGCCTCCAAGTATTGCCATATCTTGTAATCTAACGGATTCAAATCTGGACTGGAGGAGGGCCAGTCTTCGTGCCGGATGAAGTCGATTTAACGCGCCGCAAGCCAGTCTTGTGTGCTCTTCGCTCTATGAGCTGGCGCCAAATCTTGTTGGAATACCCATTGCCTGTTATTGAACGTGGTATGAGAAACAGTTCCACAAGGTTCGTCAGGACTGTATTTTGATACACAACTGCATTCGTTTTTACACCTTTCTCACAAAAATGTACCTCTGTTAAGCCTCAATAAGAAACTCCCAATCATACCATGAGCGAGGATGGAAAATGACCTCGTTGGACACGCGGAATACGGTTGCTCCCTTCTTCACTACTGTGTGCGTACACCTTATCATTTTGTTTGTTGTAGCTCTCTTCTACGGTAAAATTTTTTTCACCCGAAAAAAGAATTTCCCGATATTTTTTTCCCGCGTACCGCTTCAACAAAGCGCGGCATCTCTTCAGTCTCAGGTCCATTAGACGAGCATTCAAACGATGTCCTGTTTTTCTTCGATAAGCCCAAAGCCCTAAGTCTTCATTTAACACCCTTTTCACCGTGGTTCTGCTTAACCCTATCTGAAGGGCCAACAGTTTCTGCTTACGTTTGGGATTTCTTTGAATTCGCGCCTTCACAGCTTTTATCACTGCTGGAGTCCTAACAGACCGAGGGCGATCACTTCTGGACCTGTCATCTACACTAGAGTCTTCATTGTTCATTCATTGTTTGATGGTACGATAAACGAATCTTTTGGTTATATTCAGATTTTTCAGTATGTCAAAAATTTGAATTGGCGCGTAACCGCAATGATGCAACGCAATAACTGCAACACGGTCTTCTTTAAGCGTCCACTCCATATTTAAAAATCAGTAAAATTCTAAAAAGTATACAGTTTTATTTTCACGAACAATTCGAAATTCGAATTCAATAAACTTTTTTGTGGCCAGCATTCTAAAAGAAATTTTTTTACTGTGTGACAATACTTATGACCTGACTGTGTATAAGCACTCGGTAGCCAGTCACGGAAAATTTACATTTTACTCAAAATATCGTTTCCGATAATCGAGTACCGAAGCGTAAAGTATTAAGACCCATTTGGCATTGACACTATCGCCCGAATAAAATTGTGCTGAAAGAACTAAAATATTTGTCCCAAGACCATACTAAAATTTTATGAATCTAAAATTATTTATGTAGTGAAATTAACCAACAGTTTTAAACAAGGTCACATTTATTGGGATTAATCATTTTATTGCAGCAATTTACACAAATGTTTTATTGGAGAATGTCGAACTCCCAATAGGTATAGCCAACTTTGAATCCATTTAAGATTCCACCAATGTTCACGAACATTGCTGTAATTTACGTTAGTTCCGAGTTGAACAAGTTCCACGTCGCTGTATTAAGAACACATTGTCCAAACTTAAAGTCATTAGAAATTGTGTTTACCAGGATGATGCGGTGAATTTAAAAACTTTGTTTTTAGTTAAATATTCTTCTTCGTCCTAAGGTTAAGCTTGGCTTGAGCTTTGGTTTGCTTTCAACCGACTTCAAAAAAGGAGAAGATTGTGAATTCTCTGTATTATATATATATATATATATATTTATGTATGTTAGTGCTCATCGTTTTTGTTTATAAACCAATATAAATGTTTATTCTTTTATTAAATATTTAGGCCTCTTGCCTGAGCCACCTGCATCCATCAACTTCCTGCATATCTTACCAGGTCGTCACTTCATCTAGTGGGGGACGCCCTACATTTCGTCCGCCGGTACGAGGCCGCCACTCGAGAACATTCTTTTCCCCATCGGTTGTCGGTTTTTCGAGCTATATGGCCCATTGCCACTTCAGCTTACTAACCCGTTAAAACATAGCCCATGTTGGTCACTGGTTCTACTGCGGATATCCTCACTTCTAAGTTTATCACGCAGAGAAACTCGGAGAATAGCCCTCTCCATAGCTCGCTGAGCGACCTTGAGCTTCCTCATCCGTCCAGCAGTGAACTTCAGGTTTAATCTCATATAAATTTTAAGAAAATAATTCATCCATATGGCAGGAAAAATAGTAAATGAAGTTTTAATGTTACAATTTAGATGACATTATAATTATTACCTTTTATGTTATTTAAACCGCTCAAATGAGTGGAAAAATAAACTTTTAAATAATAAGTCGACATTATAAACTAAAAAAATTAATGATTGCAATGTTCGCTTCCTAAAAGGGGGCTTTAATTTTTGATAAACAATTTTTAGTTTTTAAAATTGCTTATTACATTTTTAAAAGTTTTTTTTTGTTGTAAATTTGTGTGAACACTAACAGCCTGGCCACGGGACATTCGCCATAGCGAAAATTCGCGCGGTGCGAACGGCGAGGCGTCTAGCGACTAAAATAAATGTATAGAAATGTACGGGTCAAGCCACGCGCAGCGGCGAGTGGCGAAGCGACCGGCGAAATTTACCGAGCGAATCGCACGGGCGACTGGCGGCGCGGCGGGCGACTGAAACAAAGGAATGAATTAGCACGACGCAAGCCACGGAAACGAGCGGCAGACGCGACGAATAGTATAGGAAACAAAATATTTTAGTTGTTTTCGCGGCGAAAAATGAATAGTGAAACTTATATTGCCGAGAAGTATCTCGGCAAGTATGCTAGGCCTGCTAGCAGCTTTGGAAATAGTAGTTAATAATAACAAGAATATAATCGAAGATTTCGACACTCATTCTGGTATATTCGAAAAAAATTTCTGGATACATTCTGTACTTCTCGTACTTCTTGTGGAGTTCTCTATCTATCACCCGATTCCTATTCAAATCATGTACTCCACAATCTCTTCCAAATATTATGTCTTGAACCAAAAAACGATTACTTTCTAAGCAATATCGAGATAACTTTGATAAAGACATTTCGCTCTTCGCCTATCTGGTCGTGGCGGCGAACCTGACTGCCCGTGGCTCTCAAATCACGCCGCGCGAATTGTCGCCCCGCCTGCCGCTTCGCCGTTCGTGCCGCCGATCCCCGTGGCCAGGCCGTAAGGGATCAAGAATAGAATAGAATAGAATTATTTTTATGCTATATAAATTACAATAATATTTATTAAAAGTCATTTTTTACTTTTGCTACTTTTACCACATGCTTGGTAATTCGCAACAAAATTGCTAAGGATTTAGAAGAAGACCCTAAGGAACAATTGTAGAACGAATCCTAGAGTTTGTAAAAAGTATATAAGCCCTTAAAGTGAGGTCCTTTTATTTTATAGCATCAACCAGATCTTAGCAAATATCTTAATAATGAAGTTTTTAAAATTGAGTTTTTATTAAAGAAATCTTAAAGCTCATTTACTAAATAACAAGTCATAAAGACAATATCGGGATAAAGGTTGTTGCAAAATCCATGTTTTAAGGCCCCTAGAGTTTCCTTCTTTTGTATCTCGCAAATAAATGATAATATCGAATCCCTGATTCCTGATTAAATATCCACTATATTAGATCCAGGATTTTTTTGAAAGCACATCACGTAACTTAGACTGCGCACAGTAAATTACTTAAAAGGTAGAATTTAACGGCTCCGTGGCGCAGTGGCTTAGCAATGAGTTGTTGCGCTGGGGGCCGCGGGTTAGAATCCCGCATGGAGCAGGTATTTGTATGACCTACAAATAATAGTTCCGGGTCTGGATGTTTGTCCTCGTGCGATTTATGTTTGTAAATTGCCTCGACGATACAGGAGAAAATCCAAGTGTGGGGTAACGTTTAAAAAAAAATTGTAGAAAAAAAACGTTATAGCTTGTACAGAAACATTATAGACATTTAATCACAGGGGAGGGTCCGTAGAGGTTTTAAGTATTACTAGGCGCAGGAAACCTTTTTGCCTAGGTCCGTCCATTGTAGTTCGTCTGGATAAGTATAAGTCTCTTAGCTATTTCTGCAGCCAAATAGTAATACGTGCTGCGTTTCGGTCTAAAGGGCTATCTATATAGCAAGTATAATAACAGGCTTGAGGCCCACTATCTCATCACAACTAACAAAGGTAGGTACATATACCTAGTTCTACTCGTCCAGGAGTCCCAGTAGTAGTCACCGAAGTATGTCATCATATCTTTTCATCAAGTCCGAAGGCACGGTCTCATCATAACTAACAAATCGAGCCCAAACTCGGTACGCCTAGTTCTACTCGTCGACGAGTTCCAGTAGCAGTCATCGAAGTACACCTTCAGGTTACTCCATCAAGTCCGGAGGTAAGGTTTCATCATACTTAACGAAACGAGCCTAAACTCAGCACTTCTTATTCTACTCGTCCAGGAGTTCCAGTAGCAGTCACCTAAGTGCACTTTTAGGTCACACAGGTAGGTATTTGAATTTCCAACCTAAGTGTAGTTTTGTAGGTATAAGAAATGAGAAAAACAATTCAATCTTTTAAAGTATCAAAATGTTTTATTTGATTACGATTCCTGCAGTTAACCGTGCGTACAAAATTGCTCTAAAATCAAAAATTGCTCTCTATAATCTTTCCGATGCTTTTAAAAAATATGTTAAAATTATTCTAAAATGTTTAAAAGGGTTTGCTCCACAGCCAAATCGTCACATATTAGCAACAAAATTAAGACGGCTAAGAATAAAATTAAAATGACGTGGAGTATAATTAACAATGAAACCGGTAAAGACAAACCTCGTAACTCAAACTATCAATTAAAAATTAACAATGAATTGACTAAATCAAATCAAGAAGTCGCAGCGGTGTTTGAGAAATATTTCACTGATATTCCTATCTTGACAACCGAGTCATTGAATACTTCTCCAACTGTCGCCGAGTCATTACTCAAACAGAATGTTAACACTTGTTTAAAAGAATTTAGATTTGAAAAAGTATTATCGCAAAATGTTGTAAAATACTTCAAAACCATTGATGTAAAGAAGACCGCAGATTAGTGGGGGATTTCCGTTACAGTTATTGCGTCCATAATAGATATAATTGCACCTCATCTTGCCATTATTTTTAATACTTGTATCGATTCTGGTGTGTTTCCTGATTTAATGAAGTATAGTAAAGTAATACCTTTATTTAAATCTGGTAGTACATTGGACCCCGCTAATTTTAGACCTATTTCTGTACTACCAACTCTCAGTAAAATTTTTGAAAAAATAATTTTGGATCAATTGTTAACTTTTTTTAATACAAATAAATTACTTCATAAAAACCAATTTGGTTTTACAAGGGGTCGCTCGAAGTCGGACGCCGGTGTTGAGCTTATGAAATATATTTTTAATGCCTGGGAGAATTCACAAGATACCTTAGGTATTTTCTGTGATCTTTCCAAGGCTTTCGATTGTGTTCATCATGAGACATTAATCAGGAAACTACAACATTACGGTGTAAAAAATTTAGCGCTTAGACTTATAACTTCATATTTAAGTAACAGAATTCAAAAAGTAGTGATTAATGGTAAAGGTTCCTCCGGATCGGTAGTATCAATGGGCGTTCCTCAGGGCTCGATTCTTGGCCCATTCCTGTTTTTAATCTATATTAATGACTTACCTTATCTTGTAGGGGACAATCACGATATAGTATTATTTGCTGACGATACCTCTTTGATTTTCAAACTTAAACGACAGTTAATTAGTTATGACGATGTGATGTGACGAAACAGTGGTAGAGCCACGCGGCAGCTTTTGCTGTCGCACAGATGGGCCGGCTCGAACCGGGGTGGTACCACGACCTCACAGAAAACCAGCGTGAAGTAGAGGTTATCCTCTGCGTTTCGCTTGTCGAGTGCAGGTGGCCGGAGGCCCTTTTTACTGGAAATTAGGCATTCCATCTTAGTCCTGCCGGGTGACAACGCATCTACATTTTGAATTGTAATAGAGGATAGATGTAGATGTCTATGGGCCGCAGCAACCACTTACCATCAGGTGGACTGTGTGCTCGTTTGTCACCCTTATTCTATAAAAAAAAAAGTAAATAATGCTCTATCGAAATTGGTACATTGGTTTAACGCCAACAATATGCTCTTAAACGGCAATAAGACAAAGTGTATTAAATTTACAATACCTAATGTAAAACATTCGAATACCAATGTGCTGTTAAATGGGGAGGAGTTGAGTCTTGTGGATACCACTGTTTTTCTTGGTATTACTATTGACGCGAAACTTCAATGGGGCCCCCATATATCTAAATTAGCAAGCAGACTTAGTTCTGCAGCATATGCTGTAAGAAAGATTAGAAGTCTCATGTAGTACCTACCTAGTATCTATACGTATGTTTGGATATAATCTAATATATAAACTTAACAATACGTAATTACAGACAGTCTTACGTTAACACTCAAGTGTTTCATTTCCCTCGTCCTTACATGGCGACCCTGCCAGGCGGTGCGCTGCGGCAATGCAAGCGCACCGCCGGGCCTATTTAAAAAAAATGGGAATAAATTACATTAAGAAGACCTGAGTAAAATGATTGACAATAAAGTTATATTACAACGCAATGAATACAACACCGGACGTGACGAAACATAAATAAATATGAATTCGAGAAGAAGCCACAATAAGAATTTTATAGAAGCTGACTGAAAATTTAAAATATATAATATATAGTACTATGAAGACAACTAACGAAGAATGAAGAAAACAAAATGTGGATTTTTTTATATGATGAAATATGAGCCAAAAAGAACAAAGAAGAAAATTTGAGGTAACATCGCATTAGCCTACTTTTTGTCGTTTCTTTATAAGATTTCTTTAAAAGTTTTAAATAATATTTAAAAAAAATTATGTACTAAATATTCTGTATTTCATATATGTTTAAGTTGAAATTAATTATTAGATATTTTATATTAACGATTTATTTCTTATTTTATTATTGTTAAAAAAAATCATATTACAATAATTATAAATTAAGTTACGTAAGTGCTTCAGTGGCATTTGTAAGACGATTTTATATTCACCTTTATTCAGTAATTGTTTTGCAAAAAAAATGAAATAATATGAAAGATAAAATTTTTACGTACTTAATTTCACCAAATTTATTGTTAAAATAACAATGTGATACATTTCGTTGTTTTTTTCTGTAGTCTTTTAATATAAAATTATACAATTCATTCAACAAAATAATTCTACACATTCAACACCATATTTTTTATTATATTTTAGACTACTTATATGAAATAAAAATAAAAGTACATAATGCATTTAATATTAAATGTACGTTATTTACAAGTAACTTGAAAATATTTGTCACAGCTACATTTTGGGATGACCAAGTTCGGATTAAAGCAAATATATTTTTAAATTTAACCCAATTTTTATTTCTGTAGTAATTTTTATTTAAATGTATATAATTTTTAGGATTAAAAAAATCGCTATTAATCAAAGACAATTATTTTTCTTTTTTTGTTAATTTTTTCAGTTTTTTTGTTGTATAATTTTAAAGTTATAAATAAATAAATATATAACCTTTAATAAATAATCTTAATATAACATACTTAAAAATGAAAATTGTTCTTCTCAATGTTTAAATAAATTAATGTTTTGTTTATATAAACTTGGTAGACGTTATAGTGATGACGACTTATGTTCCCATTATTATTTCTTTGTTTAATTTGAAAATGAAATGGAATAATTTTTTTAATTTCGATTTTATATTTATTCAACTTTTAAATCATAAACTTTTAATTTTTATAATTCATTATTTCCTGGGAAAATGATAAAGTTTTAAATATCTTACTTATTTGTATACATGAGAAAATAATTTCTTCAATTTATTTATTTAAATTTTGTTCTGATTATTGTGAGTCTCATTCCCTGACTGAAAATGATGTACCTAAATACTACAAGAGACTATATAAGCGACTTATTTAATAAATTTGTAAAGACGTGAGTTAATTTATGGCTACTATATTAAAGGATAATATAATATAACTAAGAAATACGGAATTATAAATGAAAAATATTAATTGAGTGTAGTTGTGAGAGTAAGGCAAGTAAAGAAAATTATCGGAGATTAGCATATCCACATACAATCGGCCTGATCAGCTGAGAGTTTGGAAAACCTAATAACCGAGTAATTTTTTTAAGGTTGTTCGGATGCGATTAACGACGTAATGAGTTTTAATGACGCAATGAAAATATATTATGTATTGTATAGGAATAGTGTCCATATTATTTATCATGTATGTATGTACGCGAGCCATGTACCTGAAAGTATATTATGGTACAATTAAATAATGATTAATGAAATACTGTAAATGTAAAGAAATAAAAAAAAACACGTTGACCTTGACGAACAAATAATGGAGAGATACGGGAACGTCCATCACTGGTATAGCATATATTCCTCGAGCAGGGTATGTTTCCATGATTAGATGAAAAAATCGGAAGTACCGGGTACTAGGGAACAATACCTTTAGTACAAGTGAGATGTGAACAAGTTTACTCATATTAGTGCTGTTGGGGACCAGAGAAGTCTTAAATTTGTTACCCTTGATAATGGTACATAGAGGTCACATCCTTCATTGGATCATAGTGTGAACTTAGTTTTCCTCCGTGACAATTGTTGGAGTTCTTTTAAAATTACTTAAAAGTTGACCTCGAGGTTGTGCGCACAACCCAAGGTACAGTTTTACCTTGATGTAGTATGATAAAAAAAAGTTTATGTACCAATAATTTTTTTTTTATAGAATAGGGGGCAAACGAGCATGCGGCTCACCTGATGGTAAGTGACTACCGCCGCCCATGAACAACCGCAACACCAGGGGAATTGCAGATGCGTTGCCGACCTTTCAGAAAGGTGTAAGCTCTTTTCTTGAAGGTTCCTAAGTCGTATCGGTCCGGAAAATTCGCTGGTGGTAATTGATTCCACAAGGAAGTCGTGCGAGGGAGAAAACTTCTTCTAAATCGCACAGTCGTGGACCGCCAATCATCCAGATGGTATGGATGGTAACGCGAGTTTTGTCGCGATGTGCGATGGTGAAATTGAGCGGCTGGAATTAGTCCGAACAATTCCTCAGAGCACTCCCCGTGATAAATGCGATAAAATACGCAAAGAGATGCAACATCTCTACGCAGTGCCAGTGTATCGAGCCGATCAGAAATAACTCGGTCGTCGACGATTCGAACCGCTCTGCGCTGGATGCGGTCAAGTGGAAGGAGCTGGCACTAGGGTGCCCGGGCCCAGAGATGAGAACAGTATTCCATGTGGGGCCGAACTTGCGCTTTGTAAAGTTGCAAGCGATGTGCCGGCATGAAATACTGTCTCGCTCTGCTGAGCACGCCAAGCTTTTTAGAGGCCAATTTGGCCTTCCCTTCCAAGTGACCACGAAACTGCACACTATTCGATATGTCGACGCCAAGGATTCCGATACTGGCTGAGGCAGTAAGGGGAGTGCCTTGAAACTGAGGAGATACGACAAAGGGGTTCTTTTTAGCGGTAAACGCGCAAACTTGTGTCTTCTGGGGATTGAACTGGACTAGATTTAGTCGCCCCCAATCCGAGACTTTGTTAAGCAAAGACTCGACTTCAGACACAAGTTTGTCCCGGTACTCGGCGACGTTTTCCCGAGAAATATTGGCACGGCCGGTATATAAAGCATCACCAGTGCTGTCGTCCGCATAGCAATGAATGCTGCCAGTTTGCAACATATCATTGATATGCAGGAGAAACAGCGTTGGTGATAGCACGCAGCCTTGTGGAACACCAGCGTTGATAGGCTTGAAATCAGAGCATTCACCGTCTACTACGACCTTGATGCTCCGATCAGCAAGGAAACTGGTGATCCATTTGCACAATTTCTCGGGAAGCCCATAGGAAGGAAGCTTCGAAAGAAGCGCTTTGTGCCAGACCCGATCAAAGGCCTTCGCTACGTCCAAACTAACGGCTAATGCCTCCCCCTTGGACTCTACTGCCTCCGCCCATCTATGAGTTAAGTAGACTAGAAGATCACCAGCTGATCGACCCCGACGAAAACCGTTAAAAATGAAATAAATGTTATGAAAAAGTAATATAATACCCAAGTAAATGGGGGGCCCATAATTATAAAGTACCCGCGTGATAAATATCACGAAATAAAATATAAATGAAGTGAATTAATACTCCGATTCCCGGTATCTAATTAATAAATAAATATATAAGGGAAGAGAATACTTAAAGAAATAAAGCTAGCTAAAGGTCAAAAATATTAAGAAAGAAAAGAAAGTACGTACAAGAATTATGAAATAAATAAATAAGGCCTGACAACCGAAAACAAAGGAAATGAGATTAGTGTTAACATGAAAAGAAGTAACATGCAAGGACATGAGAATAATTAAAATGTGGTAATAAGGGGATCCCCGACCAAACCTAAAAGTGAGATATGTAGTTATTTTGCATTTCTGTATTAGAGCTATTAATGCTACCCAAAATCCTACTCACAAGTTACACATGTACCCAGTAACTTTATTATCGATCCACATAACCATACGTAAACAAAAAAATATTAATCAAAAATAATAAACACATTTTCACGTACATACCTAATTATTTTACCATATTTTATATGAATTTACAAGATTTTTTCATATTTAAATTGATTTATATTTATGATAACCCTACCTTAAATTTCTCTTTATGTTATGTTGTTTTTTAAGTAAAATTTGTACAATTTAAAACTAAATTTGGTAGTCCAAAGTGTATCAATTCGCTATTATTATAAGTTTTTTTTCATTATCTACAATGAAATCAAAAATTATATTATTATATACTTAAAAATATTTCTTTTCTAATGTTAATAACATTTTATTAACATACAACATATATTTTCTAATACAGACCTTACATATATGTGTAATAGTCTATGTTTTTTTCTTTTACAAATTTAAACTTATTTCAAATAAGATGAACATGTTCCTTAGAAGTCATGACATTTAAAAAAAGAAGTAATATATAATACGTTTCCGACTATTAATGAAAAAAATAACACAATACTTGATAATGTAAAAGTATTATAACAATGCAATGTTATACTACGTAAATGAAAAGTGTTTAACACTATTATAAATTTTAGATATTTTTAAGTGTATTTATAATAAAACATTTTGTAAGTTATGTTGAAATTAGTTATCATCGTACGATGTAATTGCAAACTTTCCCATAAACATTCTTTGGTATTGAAAACAAAAGTGTCACAAATCGCTGACGTGGCTGGGATTGCAATTTGTATTTTGATCTGGTAGTTGTTATGATAATGAAAATGATGACATTGCCTAACATAGACTTCTTTGTTATGTGTATCTTAAAATGAAATGTAATATTGTCGGTTTTATATTTATTGTACCTTCAAATCATATGTTTTTATCTTTATAAGGCATTATTTTTTGAAAAAAAAAAGTAAAGTATTAATATCTAAATAATTTTTGTGGATCATGAAAGAAATGTTTTAATTAAATATAAAGGTATAAAATTATAAGTGAATAAATATATTAAGGAAGGGTACTATTTAATGTGAATGTCTACATAAATGACTTAATAAGTAACTGAATAACTCAGTATCGAAGTGTGTTACAGTGAAGTGTCGATCAAAATAATATACGTTCGCGAATGTACACCTGATTTTGTCTAACATAATACATCAACAATGCAACAATGCATTAAGGCTTAAACATACATAATGTGACTACGGAATTATTATGTACATAGGGGGTTTGGCCAGCCACCCTACCCAAGCTAAGACAAATATTATATATACATAATTATAAGATAAAACTTTATTTAACATTATCTTTTTACTATATAAAAATATGTTATTTTTTTTATATTTTTTGTCGGTATTTTTCATATAATACTTCCGTTCACCGCGAAACTAAGTATACTTTATTTGAGTTAGTTTATGGCAAAAAATGTAATTTACCCAGTAATTTAACTTAAACCGTAGAACCCCTATATAATTACGAAGATTATCCGTTAGAGTTAAAATATTGCCTACAAACCTCCCAAAAGTAAGCAAGAGAAATTTTAATCAATAGTAAATTTGTTAGGAAATCCAAGTATGATTGTAAAATGAACGCTAAACTTATAAAATTAATGATTTGATATTAGTTAAAGAAGAAACTGGTTACAAACTCAGCGCCATTTATGCAGGTCCATATTTAGTAATTAGAGATTGTTCACCGAATGTTAAAATACTAAGAGATGGCAAAAATTACATTATTATTTTTCTCATTTATTGTGAACACATTAAGTCACTTATAAAAATTGTATGTTACTACCGTTAACAGTTTGTGCATGTGGTGTTTACCTGAATTAATTGTGCATTTGGCTATAAAAAATTTGTTATTGTTAAATACTCATTGCTGTATTATTATTACAATTACTGGTAAACCTAATAAATAAATAAAAACCGAACTAAATTGTATTATCCTTCAAATAAATGTAATAAATAAACATATACAATATTGCAATAATATTAAAGTTTAAAGTTTAATAATCTAAAGTCAAAAGACATAGTGTACTTAATCGATTTTAATTGTAATAAATTAGTATATTAAGCTTTATTAATTAATATTACCTTACCTTAATATTAATTACTAAGTACTATAATACCAATTGTAATCATATTAATCTAAATATTATTTAAACTATTTCTTTATACCCATGTTTACATTTTATAAATTAGAATACTTAGGGATATAATTATTGTGTAATTTTAGATGTTAGTATTATATAAAAAAAAGAAATGCACGTATTCATTTCTTTTTTTCTTTGGGAAGGAAGGTGTAGTACCTATCTAGTATCTATACGTATGTTTGGGTTTAATCTAATATATAAACTTAACAATACTTAATTACAGACAGTCTTACGTTAACACTCAAGTGTTTCATTTCCCTCGTCCTTACACTCACAGACGTTGAGACAGCTAGATTAGTGTATTTTAGTTACTTTCATAGCGTAATGTCTTATGGAATTTTGCTATGGGGTAATGCGACTGATATTGAAGCTATATTTGTTTTGCAAAAGAGAGCCGTACGGGCGATTTATAACCTAAATTGTAAAGAGTCCCTCAGAGAAAAATTTAAAGAAATTAACATATTAACTTTGGCATCGCAATATATTTATGAGAATGTAATGTATGTGCATAAAAACATAAATAGCTTTAATAAGAATAAGGAAGTGCATACTTTAAATACTAGGAACAAACATAAGCTTGTAATGCCAGTTACTAGACTCCACAGAATCAGTAATTCATTTATGGGGCAATGTATACGCTTTTACAACAAAATCCCAGAACATATTCAAAGTTTGTAAATAAACAAGTTTAAAAGTTTTATTAAAGAAAAACTGTACAAAAAGGGTTATTATAATATCAAGGAATACATGAATGAAAATAACCCCTGGGAATAGGGTGATCGCCACCATGCTGGTTCTATGAAAATATCATTTAAAAATTGTATAAGCAAAATTATTGTTAAGTGAAATTATGTTTAAAAAAAAAAGTCCCGCTGGGTTTCTTGCTGGTTCTTCCCAGGACTGAGGTATTTTCCGAACCAGTGGTAAATAAAAAATGACTTTCAATAAGTATTATGTAATAATCAATATTGAATAAAAAAATATTCTATTCTATTCTATTCTATTCTATTCTTTACCTACACTTGTGTGTGTGTGACCCGTGTCAATGTAATAGTTCGATTCTATACCTACAAATTTTGCAAACGCGTCCTTAAATGTAGAGCTGATGGAAAATTGGCCATCACAAAATGGCTGGATCTGGAACTTGCCGAACCAGTTCTCAAGATATCGTCTTGTTTTTCGGATACTACGTATGACACTTAAAATTAAACAAATCAAAAAATACCAGAATATCAGAAGACCTGAAGTTATTAAAAATTATAATTCTAACATGGGCGGCGTTGATTTCACTGACAGGTTGCTTGCTGTTTATCAAGCGACAAGTCGAACAAAAAAGTGTACCATACGGTTCATATTTCATATGTTCGATCCAGCCGTCTCAAATACCTGGCTATAGTACCGCGATCGGCAACTTACAAAAGACGTTCTGCGCTACAAGATTGAGCATTTGAGAGAATATAAGCTCGACTTAGGAGAAAAGCTGGTTACAGAAAACTGTCCCCAATTAACAATAGAAGAAGAGGATAGCAGCTTAGAAATTTATTTAGCACCGGCACATAAGAAACGCCGAGTTGATATAAAACCTCTGCCTGTTAAAAAGATCAGCATTGTATTTACCAGAGTACACAGATTTACAAATGCACTGCCGAAAAGAGGGTTGCAAAATGAAAATCACAGTTAAATGTATTTGTTGTGACATATATTTGTGCCTTGTTAAGGGCCGAAACTGCTTTGCAGCATTTCCTAATTAGAATAGAAATGTATACTTAGTTGTTTGATCTAAGTATCTATAAGATTGATCTCATTGAAGATGCTTAAAACTTCAGTTTTTGTGTTATGAGAGAATTAAATATATAAGGTACTATTAGACTGATGATGTAAGAACTTCTTTTTAAATTAAAATATGTTTCAGGTATTTGTGATTTGTTTTAATTTACGCCGAAATTACTATACATAAGACATTAAAATAATTTATTGACACTGAATATCCTATAGGTAGGACATCTGGAAAACCCAATAAACCCCATCAAATATTTTTTAAATAATTTTTCCTACATTTTAATATCATTTGAAATAAATCTAACATGTTTCATTAAATTCGGAAACATTACAAGGGATATAGTGGTAGAAAGCGAAATTTGTTTATAGTAATCGAGTTTAGGCAACACTATATATATATATATATTGCAATACTCTATATTTCTGCGGTGTTTTGTATGGTGA
The DNA here is from genome assembly GCA_033319125.1 of Parnassius glacialis. Classification (NCBI taxonomy): domain Eukaryota; kingdom Metazoa; phylum Arthropoda; class Insecta; order Lepidoptera; family Papilionidae; genus Parnassius; species Parnassius glacialis. Next base: position 7,672,512 of record JAVANC010000018.1, read on the forward strand.
GTAACGAAAACCGGATATCTTCTATGATAGTGAGAGTGAAATGAAAATAAGAAAAACAAAACGATTAACTACGTTGACTTTATAAATCGTTGTTGCTAAATATCGTATCGTATAGTTTTTTTATTCTTTTCTTTATTTCATAAATATTCAACTAAACACTTCATTAGTATTCTTTATTGAATTGGATATAATAACAAATTTATCCTGTATGTTTGTTTAAATTAGTAAGAATTATTACTTAATTTTATTTGAGAAAATCTGGACTTTAAAATAAAATTTTAAATGAAATCGCTAGCATAGCTTCGTGGTTTAGAAGTGAAAGACATTCGTCTCAGTTTTCTCTAATGTCTAAGTTGGCAAAGCTTAATTACTAGTCTAGAAAAGGTCTAATGACACCAGCTTTGTGGTAGAAAAACTAGAGATAATTAAATTAATGTTCAATTATAAGTAAGTTTGTATTCCAGTTACAATAAGTAGTTCACGTATAACACGGTATTGTTGTCAATTTGTTACACTTCATATTAATTAGTTATAGCTAGAAAAGTTTATTCATCTAACAGTCTGATTCACTGAAATAGTCCTAGCTTCCAAACAGAGTCGTTTCGAAAAATATTTCTTTATTATTAAAGACATCGCACAGTGCAGACTTTCTATCGGACGAGAGATTAATGAATATTAAGATGTACGCAAGTGCACAAATTATAACGATTAGGTTTTTTATTTATTTATTTATTCTTTATTGCATTCCTTAAACTAAAAGAATACAAAGGGCGGACTTAATGCCTTGTGGCATTCTCTACCAGTCAACCCATGGAGTGGTGAGAATTTGAAGTAGGTGTAGCAATATAGAATAAAAACAAAATAGAAATTTATAATTAATTACGTTATATATAAATTTTACTAATATATACAATAAATAAACTATAAAAATATGTTGAAGGAGGGTATAATTGGTTGTCGTTAAAACCACTATTGCCTTACGTGCTGATAATTTATTACAGATCACACACTTATTTGTACCTATTTTAACTTTACAATTCACAAAATGTTTACAGCTTAATTACACAATTCACACAATTATTTGTACATAGATTAATTAGTTCATTCACAATATAAATAGATCTCGTTTATTGTTAAGTATTTGACTATGTTTTACTTCACTAGAACACACTCACAACGTTTACGCAACACAACTTTAACGCGATCGGCGCTAAGGAGTGACTGGGCGCAGCACTTTTTTTTTTTGCGCCCGAAGCAATTGGAAAAGGGCTACCACAGAGGGAGGCGGAAAATGCATTATGCATACCACGACAGCCAGTCTGTCCTGGTTATGCGGGACTCACTGCCTACCGGGGGACCTAAGTGATACCCGCTAAAAACCGCCTTTGGGGACTGGCAACTAGCTGTTTAAAGCTTCTTATGCCGTATCGGAAGCGACCCTCTTTTGGGAAAAGAGGGCGCAGGCGGCTACGATCTGGGCGCAGCACGCAGTGCACGCCTATTTTATACTGTCGTGTGGCGGGAGAGCGAGCCCATCACGTGATCTGACGTCATCGCGTCAGCTCTCGTCGCGGTTGACTTCTTGCACCGATACGGCCATTCTGTAATAGGCGCGTCCCTGCGCCTTACTTCATGTTTCACTCTGTGGAATAAAATGAAATTAAGCTCTCATCCTTGGCTTGACAGTGTCAGTTTCAACAATTCACGTCAGACACATAACAAATATACCAAGTAAGATACATAACACATATACCACGTAAGACAAAGCATACCACATAAGAACTCGTTTAGCGAAGTTCACATTAGACCTCACAGCCTCAGCGCTAATTTTGGCCTAAGCCTCAGAACCTCAGCGTTCATTTTGGCTCCCGCTTACAAGACAAAGATAGTATTAGACCTCATAGCCTCGGCGCTAATTTTGGTCTCAGCCTCAGAACCTCAGCGTTCATTTTGGCTCTCGTTTACAAAAATAAAAATAGTATCTTACTCAACTTTTATTTACTCGTGCGCCGGAACTGTATCTGCCTCTGGTAACTCACTCTTGACGTCTCTTTCATTTTCTCCAATTTTATTATTCATTGCCGGTACGGCCATATTACCCTTTTCTTTAACCTCATCACTTTAGCCTTCCCTGCGTTGTACCGAAGTTGATCTTTCGCAACCCGATCGGTCATCCTTTCACAAACTACTTTCTTCTGTAATTCTGGGTCGGTGTGCCTGCCTTGTTTTTAGGGTTCCGAACCTCAAAAGGAAAAAACGGAACCCTTATAGGATCACTTTGTTGTCCGTCTGTCTGTCTGTCTGTCAAGAACCTTTTTCTCAGGAACGCGTGGAGGTATTAAGCTTAAATTCATATCAAATACTCAAATCTACTGTCCCTTGAAGCTGTGAAAAAATTAAACTTATAAGCCAACGGAATCAAAAGATACAGCCCTTTATGCCGGAAATATTATGCCGCAAGGGAATCAAAACCTACAGGGTACTTCCCGTGAACTCCGAATGTTAAAATTTGGTACGAAGCAACTTATTATAGCACAGATAAAGGAAAAATTTCGAAAAGCATAAATTTTTAGTTACATCATATAATAAAAACATTTTTAATAATTTTAACCTACGGATTTGTTCGGAACCCTCAGTGCGCGAGTCCGACTCGCACTTGGCCGGTTTTTTTTGTGAAAATAGGTTAATTTACAGACCTCGATATGTACATAATAAATATAAGGTAGGATCTCTATGTCTCGCCAGCAGGCATACAAAATATAAAATTAATAAGTGCATCATTAATTAGTAACATTTATAAAAAGAATTCTCTTCTGATGTCACGTTCTAATTGAGATCATCATATAATATATTAATAATTATGAAAAATTTAAAGATAAGAAAGGTATAGTGTACAAACAATAATTGTTATCATTTTGTCTAATTGTCATCTAGTATTGATTGGCAAATGCAGTTTAATAATATAATATTTTTATGTCAAAATTTATCATTAAGGAATTCATCTATAGAATAATATGCTTTATCATTTAGTAGATCAAAAAGTTTACGTTTATAAATATTTATGTTGTCACAATCTCTAATGCAATTAGGTATTTTGTTATATACTTTTGATGCCATTGGGTATATGCTCTTCTGTAAAAAAAAACCAGTTCTACTTGGTACTAAATGAAGCTTATTTGAGCGACGTTGACTTTCCACTTTATACAAATTAATTTTAGTTAGTTTTAGTAAGCATTCATCAGCCCATGTTTGTGCTAGACCTTTATCAGGATCAAAAGACGAGAAATACATGTCGGATATACGAACTATAGGCTGATCATCCGGTCGTATTATCTTTAACATTTCTGTTAAGGTAGAACGGTGTTCCTGAAACATCTGTGTCATTATTAAGAATAACTCAAAAACTATTGGTCTGACCTTGATCAAATTCATATGGGACCACACAAGAAGTAAAATTTCCAAATAAAAAAAAATTTCAAATAAAAGAGAATCATCGAAATCGGTTCACCAAAACATACACACAAAAAATACAGTCGAGTTGAGTACCGTCTCCTTTATGGAAGTCAGCAGAAAAATTGACCTCATTGTATTGCTTGTTGTGACCAAAGATTGTTGGCGTTGATCTTCTGATGTTGAAGGAGGGTATAATTGGTTGTCGTTAAAACCACTATTGCCTTACGTGCTGATAATTTATTACAGATCACACACTTATTTGTACCTATTTTAACTTTACAATTCACAAAATGTTTACAGAAATATTTGTTTACAGCTTAATTACACAATTCACACAATTATTTGTACATAGATTAATTAGTTCATTCACAATATAAATAGATCACGTTTATTGTTAAGTATTTGACTATGTTTTACTTCACTAGAACACACTCACAACGTTTACGCAACACAACTTTAACGCGATCGGCGCTAAGGAGTGACTGGGCGCAGCACGCAGTGCACGCCTATTTTATACTGTCGTGTGGCGGGAGAGCGAGCGCATCACGTGATCTGACGTCATCGCGTCAGCTCTCGTCGCGGTTGACTTCTTGCACCGATAAATATATACAAGTATACAAATATATACGTACATACATAAGCATACATATATTCATACTGACATACATATACAAATAGTACATATAAATAACTATAAATATATACGTCCAAAATATAAATGACATGGATGATTCATCTAAGAAGCGTTGTCTTTAATAGATAATTACGCACCAACTTTTTAGAAGCAATCTTATTGGGAGCTTTTCTGATGTCGTCAGGCAAGGAGTTCCAAAGGCGTGCAGCCTGAACTGTAAAGGAGTTACCATAGAACTCGGTGAAGTGAACTTGAATACATATTTTGTTGTTAGAAGAAGAACGTGGAACCCTATCATGAGATGAGGAGAGATAGTGAAATTTACTCTTAAGATAAGAAGGCGAAAATGGGTCATTTAATATGGAAAAAAGAACAAGTAACATTCTGGAAATACGCCTCTGCCGGATTGTAAGCCAATTAAGCTTAGATCTATATTGCGAAATATGGTCATACTTACGAAGCCCGAAAATAAATCTTATACAGTTATTGAGAAGGCGTTCCAGCTTGTTCAGAAGATCCTGGGACAGATCCGGGTAACACACATCTGCATAATCAATTATGGGTAATATGAGTGATTGGACAAGCATGATCTTAGACTTTGTGGGGAGAAAATGTTTTAAACGATACAGAGTACGTAACGTAGCAGTGACTTTACGACTGACTTCAGTAACCTGAGTTCTCCAATTCAGTGAGCTGTCAATGTGTAGGCCAAGATTTTTTACAGACTTACTGAACGGTATTGTAACCCCATTGTAGTAGATAGGGGGTATGTCTGCAAGATTAATCTTGGCTAGCATCCTTGAGCTACCCACCAGTATAGCTTGGCATTTTGAAGGATTGACCAACACTCCATAACGAGTAGACCAATCCTTGATAGCTTGTAAGTTGATATTTAATTTTTTTAATCCCATTATGGATATCCCCTAATTATTACTATTAATTAGTTATCGGCCGATAAATCAAAACGGGCATCAAAATAGAGTTACTTGTTAAATCATCTATTTTACAGTTGATAGAAAAAGTTTAAAAACGACCTGAACATTATTAGAAACAGCTACAAAAGTACTTTGGTAGAAATTTTAAGAAGAAGACTACTCTCTTCAAGATTTGCTTACTAACTACATTTTTTTCGAAAACGATCGACCAACTGTTGGCTAGGGTCCGCATTCATCACTAACCCGACTATTTATTTGGCCCAGTGTGCGCAATAGCAGTCTAATCTTACTAAACTCTCGCCCGATAGAAAGTCTGCAGTATGCGGTGTCTCTTAATATGGTGCTCAACAGAATCAAGGATAGAAATATGTGTAGGTTAGTTTAATGGTAAGTTTAATGGTAAATGGCTACGTCATCTCACGGGCGACAACCCACAAAGAAGACGTGCGTTGTCACCACTGCAGACTAAGATGGAATGCCTCTCAGCCTGTAATTATACTGGCTTTCTATATCCTTCAGAACAGACACAGCAGTGCAATCACTGCTACTTAGCAGCAGAAATAGCTAAGATGATAGGAATCCTCGATTAAGAATTAAAATGTGTTGCTATCGCTGACAGCTTATTAATTTTATAAGTAAAAAATAATAATATATAGGTTGCTTCATAAAAATCAATTTAGTTTTACAAAGGGTCGCTCGACTAACGACGCCGGAGTCGAACTTATAAAACATATTTTTTGTGCATGAGAGAATTGAGAGGATGCTTTGGGTGTGCTTTGTGACCTATCCAGGGCCTTCGATTGTTCTCCATGTCTGTTTGCTCTGTTTCCCATGAGACATTAATCAGAAAGCTACAGTACAATGGTGTCAAGAACACAGCGCTTAAACTTATTATTTAATATTTAAGTAATAGAATGCAGAAAGTTATTATCAATGAATAAAGTTCTTCCGGGCCGCCCGTAAAGATGGGTGCCCATCAGGGCTCGATTCTTGGCCCATTCCTATTTTTAGTGTATATTAATAACTTACCTTCCCATTTAGAGGATAATCATGATTACTAATTTTGATTAGTACATTGGTTTAACGTTAATAATCAGCATTTAGACGGCAATAAAAATGTATCAATATTTACAACAACAAATGTTAAAAATATGAATATCAATGTGTTTCTAAATGGGGAAGAAGTGAGCCCTGTTGAATCCTCTATTTTCTTGGCATCACTCTCGATGCAAAGCTTCAGAGGGGCTTATGCTGTAAAAAAGATTAGAGGTCTCACTAGTGGCGAGCCAACTAGATTAGTTTATTTCAGTTATTTCCATAGCATAATGTCTTATGGGATTTTGCTATGCGGAAATGCAGCTGATTTAGATGCTCTTTTATTTTGCAGAAGAGGGCCATACAAGCTATTTACAACCTTATACCGAGAGAGTCTCTTAGAAAAAAAAATTCAAGAAATAAATATATTAACACCGGCCTTTCAGTATAGTTACGAAAATTTAAAGTATGTTCACAAAAAGAAAGATAGTTTTAGTAAAAAATTATATACACTCTCTAAACACTAGGAACAAACACAAGTTAGTGATACTAGTCTCTTGACTCCAGAGAGTCAGTAGTTCATTATTGAGGCAATGTATACGCTATTATAACAAAGTTCCAGAAAATATATAAACTTGGTAATAGAGAGGTCTATTACCAAGTTTAAATATTTAAGTAAACAAAAATTATAAAAAGGGTTATTATAATATAAATGAATACATGGTTGATAATAACCCCCGAGAATGAGGTGGTCAATTCCAAGCTGTTTCTAAAATAAATTTGGTAAATAGTTTGTAATAATTTATATTGTAAAATTTATTTAAAAAAATCTTGCTCGTTCTTCTCAGGACGGAGGATTTTTTTCAAACCAGTGCTAATTTAAAAAAAATACTTTCAATAAGAATTACTTATAATCAATATTGAATAAAATTATTCTATTCTATTCTATAAAGAGTCTGGGGCCGTGGAAGGAAAAGGGGAGATCTCCCGCCAGGCAAAGTGTTCAGCCCCGGAAGTTATTCTATATATTATACTGCTTTTACTTCGAAACTTTGATAGCGCGGCTTAGGCTTCGATTTGTTTTCTTAAAGTTGATAGAAGGGTTGCTACAGTTTTTTTATTATTATGAGTTGTTATTCGGAAGATGATGCTGCTCATCTGTTTGATTTCTCTCTATCGCCTCTTACGACACCCACGGTATGGTATGGGGGGGGGGGGAAGGGGTGGTTAGAGTATATTTTCTCTTACGAAAACTATACATGGCTTTGAAAGAAATTAGATTTTTTTAACAATAACATCTTATATTATATGTTTCTGTACAAGTACATTTAAAAAAATTGTTTAAATAAAAATAGAAAGACTTAAATATTTTTACTCTTTGACTGTATTAACTTCGTGCGGTTTATTTCAAAGGGGAAGCCCAATGAGTAATTAACGTGATCGGAAATTTTGTTACGAAAAGTATTCAGTTAAATTAATGAATTCATTGTTTTAGCGATATTTTATTTCATTACATTTACACAAAAAATAAAAATAATTTATTACGATCTGTGGCAGGATCATTATATGATTATGATCATAATTGGAATCTAGTTTCACACACAGGTTAAACTAATGGTGTATTGCTTCCTGCGCGTCTTAATAGTAGTTATCTTTAGTCGAGTATTCGGAAGCGATCGGGCTAAAAACCAGTTATTGAGTTTATCTATCAAAAAATTTTTAGAAGCAGTCCGGAGTCAGAAAGTTGGCGTTGTTCTCCATGTCTCAAAAAGCACGCATAGGGGTCGGTTGACGCTTATTTACCAGACTCAGAATAACATAAAATTGGCATTTGAGGTGTGCACTTTCTCAACGTACTTACTTTAGGAGTATTTGTACTGCATTCTTTTTCAATGTAATGTTTAATTAAAAAAGAGTAATTCTACATTTTTAGAAAACATTATATGACATAATATCGATAAAAGATAGACGTTCAAAACCTATCATAAAATAATAATCATTTGCAAATAATAATATCGCCAGACCGAATTTCAGTTACGGCCGCTAGTCTCAACGGAAACTATTCATCTGCGTGGGACAAGGTTATAATGCACGAGTGTGTGTGAGTGCACAGGTGCATTCCCTAATTCCTTACTTTCATAGTCCGATTGAACGGCAAACCAACTAGTATTGAATAATATTAGAATTAATATTAAATGGATATTTTAACACGGGACCAGCCAATTTAGAACAATTATAATATGTACAGCAGTCGCATTTGCGACCACAAGGGTCGCAGACTAGGCAGTTGGTCTAGTGGTCCCAGTGGTTTCAGGCAATAAGGGCAAATATAATACAATCAGAGTAATTTTAACTATTACTAAATTATACGCAATAGAGCCATGCTGCAGCTACATTAGTGGTATAGTTGTAGAACGAATGGGCCAGCTCGACCGGGGAAGTACCACGCTCTCACAGAATACCAGCGTAAAATAGCAAATTAAGGCTGCTGTTTTTCGTATGGTGGGTATAGAGAACCGGATACCCTTTTTACTGGAAACGAGGCATTCCATCTTAGTCCTCACGACTCACTACGCATCTGCATTTTGATTCGCAAACGAAGATAGATATGATATTGTCTATGGGCCACAGAAACCACTTACCATCAGTTGGACTGTGTGCTGGTTTGTCACCCTAACACTATAAACAATTTTTTTATGTTTATGGGTCACAGCGTCCACTTACATCTATCAGATGGACTGTGTGCCCGTTTGTCACCCACATTCTATAAAAAATATGTATATAGGGGGGATCTCTGTGAAGCAATCTATGTTCAAAAGTGGTCTTTGATATGCTTTCATGATGATGATGATTCCTTATCCTCGATTAAATTTCGCGCATTCTGCAGTTTTGTCATTGAACCCCGTGGTCTTCGAAGAATCTATATTAATTATTAATATAGATTCTATCATAAAATATTATTATCTTAAACTTAAATTTAATTTAATACGTACTTTATCGTTATACATTCCAAGCAATTTAATTTTTCAAAGAAACCTTAAGGACAGAATGGCAAATTGAAAAAAAATAATAGCGTTAGGGAAATGGGTGTTTCTATTATTGTAGCTTTATACTTGAAAGCTCAATAGAGCAATAAGAATAATTCCTAGTTCTAAGAACTCTGTTTAATAAATTTCTAGTTTTTTTACCCCTAATAAACTTTATATAGAAGAAACGTAAACAAGCACATAGCAGACTTGCTTGTAAGTGATCGTCGCCGGCCATGAACATTTGCAACACATTAGACTTTAGGATTTTGTTTTCGTGTTTTTTAGAACTTTTTTTTTCTTATTTTAGCGCTAGCAGTTGTGCAGGTCTAAGAAGACCAGTATCACATCAGCTGTGGCTATAGTTCATTGCCCTTTATACAACTTCATACTAATCCTGCTTCCTACTAATATCATAAATGTGAAAGTTACTTTGTTTGTTTCTACGTTTATAACTACTGAACTAGTGCTGCTTGACTATCAAAATTAGGAAGGCATAGGATCTATTCTAGAAAAGTCTCTTTGAGAAACCCCTAAAACATACGACTTATGGTCAGATCCAGAAAAATCACAGGTAACAATATATTTCACAAAGTAGTCGCGTTATTTGTTCGAAACAAATTCAATAAACTAAAAATTAAATTAAGTTTAAAAACTTTTTAAATATAAGAAAGCTTAAAAGGCAAAGGGATTAGCATAATTTTACCAATCGGCACAGTGTACGGCGAAAAAAAAGAATATTTGAATAACGGCCAGCTCACAATTCGATGAGTGACTTAGAACTTTTTCATACTACTGAAACTGTAACATTAATTGATAGGTTTACGCATCAGTAAGGTGAAGTGTCAACAGTGCGAAGAACTGACATCGACAGAAGAATCGAAGTCAATAAGAGGAAGGCAAGTGCAGTATTAAGCGGTCTCCAATAGATGGGAGGACGACCTGATTAGAAGTAGATTATTTGGACTTTTTGTGACAATGCCACTTTGAATTCCATTTGTGATGCTACGATAATGTCGATCACACAGACCGCTCAATATGCAATTTCACAACATACGTTTTACGTTTATTCTTTTCGATTTAACAATCCCACCGTTCTTTACAATAAAATGCTACTGTTTCGAATAAAAGAAAATCGCTCGTTTGTATGTTGTATTGTTTCTCGCCCGATATTTCCTACAATTCGGGCATTATTATGAACACGTTTACTACAATAGCTTTTCGAGATTAACGTGAAAATGATAAAAATATTTATAAGTAAATCTTTTTATGTGTCTTTTTTGACAATTTTTTTTTAACGGATTTGTATTTTCCTAGCTCGTAAATATTCATTGCTTAACATGTAAACCTAATTGACATGCTTTATGATCGCGGTAGGTATTAGATACCTTGCCTTGTTATATTGGTGGCCATCTCAAGGGCAGTCATCTTACACGTCGCCTACTGGTACAATATTTTATATTACGACGTTATTTTGGACTTTGGTTATTATATTTGGTTAGGGGGTGCTAAGAATCTCCGGTGGAGGTTCGGTTGCCACCTACGATGACTCGAGCTGGCATATTATAACGCACGCACTCTGAGGACTGACAAGAAGATCCTGGAGCTGAAAAAAGAAATAGACAAGTTGTATTGGAATATAATAGGATTATCCGAAGTCCGAAGAGAAGGGGAGGACACGGTAATCCTCGAATCCTGCAATTTCTTCTATCACGGGGGGGGGGGGGGGGGGTGACCATCTGTCCTAAGGAGGTGTCGGATTTATCGTCCACAAGTCTCTCGTCAACAACGTTGCAAAGGTTGGGAGTGTGTCGACGAGGTTTGCGTACCTTATACTCAGAATCACCAAACGGTATTCGCTGAAGGTCATACAGGTTTACGCACCATCCTTGGGACACCCCGAAGAGGAGGTGGAGGAAATATATGAGGACATCTCTAGAGCCATGCATTTCTCCAAAACCCACTATACGGTGTTAATGGGAGACTTCAACGCAAAACTAGGCACAAGAGAGAACGTTGAGCTGAAAGTAAAGAAATTCGGAATTGAGCAACGGAACCGAAGAGGCCAGAAGCTGGCCGACTTCATGGAGAAAGAGGGACTCTTTATGAGGAACTCTTTCTTCCAGAAGCCGGCCCCATAGGAAGTGGACCTGGTCGAGTCCCGACGGTTCGACAAAAATGAGATTGACTTCGTTATGGCGACCAGACGACAACTGTTCAGTGATGTCTCAGTGATCGCGAGGGTGAAAACCGGCAGCGATCACAGAATGGTTAGAGGCACACTGAAACTAAACGTTAAGTTGGAGAGGTCACGTCTAATGAAGTCAACACTACGTCCCTCTCGTGCTCTAATTCAAAGTCCCGAAACCTTTCAGATCGAGCTACGAACCGTTTTAAGTGCTTAGAAGATTGCAATGCAGTAGACGATATGAATGACAAGCTCGTGGAAACTGTCCATGCGGTCGGAGCTAAGTTTTGCAAGACCTTCCGTAGAAAAACACAAAACTCTCCGATCACACCCTTAATCTCATGGCTGCTAGACGTGATATGAAGTCTTCAGCAGATTTGACAGCATACAGGCAACTGAACAGACAGATCTCTAAATGCATGTGGTGAGACTTACGCAACTTTAATATTGCTCGTATTGAAGAAGCGATCGAATGGAACCAGGGCTCCGAAGTCTTTGCTAGAGATCTGTCTGCCAGAAAAAGCCAACTGTCGAAGCTGAATACCGAGTGTGGCAGCGTCGTTTCCGGGACACTTGAGATTTTGAGTGAGATTAGGAAGTTCTATGGGCAGCTGTAAACATCATCATTGGTGCCACACGTTAGTGTGAGTAACGATCCAATAGCGAGTCTTATCCGACACTAGTCCATGATATCCCGGACGTCAGTCGGAGCGATATTAGAATGGCTCTTCAGCATCTTAAAAACGGCTATGCCCAGGCGAGGATGGAATTACAGCGGAGCTTCTGAAAGCGGGTGGAAGACCGGTACTTGAAGTCCTTCAGAAGCTCTTTAATTCCATCCTCCATGGTGGCGTTACACTGGAGGCGTGGAGCAGAAGTGCAGTGGTCTTGTTCTTCAAGAAAGGTGACAACGCTCCCTTGAAGAACCACACACCGATTTCTCGTCTGAACCGCGTCTACGTGCTGTTTTGGAGAGTCATTACGAATCGTCTTGCACGCAGACGTGACGACTTCCAGCCTCCCGAACAAGCCGATTTCCGGAAAGGCTTTAGCACCATAGACCACATACATAACCTTCGGCAAATTGTACAAAAGTCCGAGGAGTACAATTTGCCATTATGTCTGACGTATGTGAACTATGAGACAGCCTTTGATTCCGTCGAAATTTGGGCGGTGCTGAAGTCTCTTCAGCGGAGCCAAGTAGACTGTCAGTATATCGAAGTGCTGAAGTGCTTGTACAGTAGGGCTGCGATGGCTATCTAAGTACAGAACCAGAGTACAAAACCTATCCAATTGCAGAGAGGTTTAAAAAAGGGTGATGTTATATCATCGAAACTCTTCACCGCTGCATTAGAAGATGTTTTCAAGCTTCTGGACTGGAAAGGATACGATATTAACATCAATGGCGTATACATCACTCACCTTCGATTTGCCTGCGATATAGTCCTTATGGCAGAATCGGTGGAGGTTAAGTCCTCCTATGCTCAGTGACCTTAAAAGTGTTTTCCAACGGATAGGTCTTAAGATGAACATGAACAAAACAAAGATCATGTTTAATGTCCATGTCACACCTATGCCGGTAGTTGTTAGGAGCACTAAGCTCGAAGTAGTTGACGAGTATGTTTACCTGGGACAAATAGTCCGACTCGGTAAGTCTAACTTCGAACGAGAGTTCAATCGACGGATTCAACTCGCTTAGCCAGCGTTTGGGAAATTACGTCACATATTCACTTGAAAACGAGACTGTACAACCAGTGCGTGTTGCCAGTGATGAACTATGGAACTGAGACGTGGTCATTCACTGCTGGCCGGATGAGGAAGCTCAAGGTCACTCAGCGAGCTATGGAGAGGGCTATGCTCGGAGTTTCTCTGCATGATAAACTTAGAAATGAGGATATCCGCAGTAGAACCAGAGTGACCGACATAGTCCAACGGATTAGTAAGCGGAAGTGGCAATGGACGGGCCATATAGCTCGAAGGACCGGGCATCTTCCATGATTTCGGGACATGCCTAGAGAGTAGGAGTACCGGAAAAGACGCGTTAGAACTGGTGCCAACTCTGGAGCACACGTCTTTAGTACATGTGGGGGATTCCGTCAGGCCCACTCGACTTGTGGATGTGTAGGGAGAAGATTTATTTGTGAATCAAGCGCTGTGTGAACCGCACATCCGGCATACAGCACTCACACCACGGGATGGTCAGCGGTGTGTTCCCTCCGTCACCGAGAGCCCAGTTGGATGCAAAGAAAGAGCCCAGCAGATCGGCGTTTCCTTTACGGTATGGGGCAGTGAGTTGTCTTCCCTGTGCCAAAGTGGAAGAGATGGCTGACAGAAGTTCCCTTGGACAGCCTTGGTGAGGGACCAGAATGCACGGGTTCCCGAAGGAAGGCGAAATATTTTCTCGTCAATTCTGCCCTATGTGCTCTGACTTTGGACTCTTTGAAGGACCTGGAGGCGGTATTATACTTATTTTTAGGTCACTGGTGTTTACATCCCGGGACGTTGTTGCGCCAGCCCAGGCCCTGTATTACTCCTGCTTATAACGTGATGCTATTTTACAGAGAAAGGAATAAAAAAATCTATACCCTGAAGTACCACATCAGCGACAAAATTTGAAACAACGTTGGGATTGTCCGGCGAGAAGCAAATCCGGTAGGATGCAAAGAAATGCCGCATTCTATCCCAGTCGGCTGACCTATAGTGCCAAACATGGGGGCAGCCTGCAGAATGCAACCGCGATGTTTGCGTGAGTAGCAACATACTCCGGACTAGACAATGGTCCGATGAGCCAAGAGGGGCGTCGACGGAGACTTGATATCTGTCCGGATGAGAGGTCAGCATAGGGTCCAACACGGATGGTGCGTGATTCTCCACAACAGGAATCCGCGTAGGCGAAGTAATCAGTTATGTCAGACTATAATATACCAAGGCAAAATCATGAACAGATATACCCGCATGATCGGTTAAACGTGAACCGAGCAAAAGGTAGGCAAAGCATATAAAGTCTCATGTAAATTATTCCACCGCTTCCAAAAACTTCTTCCCTTATTTTTCCACTGTTACGGGAAAAGTAGGAGATTAACATTTTATTATAATTATTTAGATGATATTCTAGTTGGACTACTTTGAGGTTGTGGAATTTCTTAGTTCAAAGTAAAGTGTATCATGCTTCAGTACTACGAGTACTTACTGTTCGGTTTCTATTTATGCTTGATAAAACCTTTGGTTTGTGCTATTTCAGTTCCTTTGGTATGGAATAATATAGCTCTCATAATAAAAATAAAATACCTCTTTGTTCTCCAACGCAATGCATTGTCGAAGCTGTTGAAGTATATTTTATTGTTGTGGTGATTTGAGGCGTTGCTTTTTAATAATGAAAATAATGTTATACCGATTTTAAATGCGATAACTTCGAAAAAGTAATATATTGTTAAAACATGACAGAGGTATATGCTTGGAGTTTCTCCGCGTGATAGACTTTGTAACAGTGATATCCGCAGTAGACTAGTAAACGACATAGCCCAATGGATCAGTAATTTAAAGTGGCAATGAACTGGCCATAATTGAAGTATCGATAACAGATGGGGAATAAAGGTACACCAGTGGCAGATTCGTACCGGTAAGTGAATTGTGGGACGTTCCCACTAGATAGAGTGATGACCTGGAAAGAGATGCGGGTGGCTCAACAGTGTGCTTTGTGGCGTTCCTTGGGGGTATCTTATTTTCAGCAACATAGATGTTATTGGCTGTAATGATGATGATATTTCTCATTCCTTAAAACTAGGTACCTACATACCATTTTTATGTTAGCTGATTTTCGTATTATTATCTAATAAATATAATATCGTATATACAAGGAAGGTGCGTTTTTCACACCCGTGCCTCGTAAAACACGTAAAGCGGTTAGTCCTGCGCCTATTTCCTCTCCGGTTATATTGGATTGCCATTCCATTGGATTATTAGAGTGAGGGTATAGAGAGTGCACCTATGTTTTGCGCACACGCTCGTGCACTATAATCTTGTCATGCGGAGGGGGCTACATAGTTGTAACTTGCCTTCGCACCTGGAATTCGGTCTGGAGGACATTGCCACCACAAGAATATAAAAACCATCATTCTCATCAGCCTGTAAAAGCAGACTCTTGGACGTGGGCTCCTCCCGTTGAATGAAGATTTGCCTTAACTGACTTGACTCGCTTGGCAGATGGACTGAAGATCGCAGTATCAGAGATTTCGTACCTTTGACCCTTTTTAATAGAATGAGGGTGACAAACAAGCATATAGTCCACCTGATGGTGAGTGGACGCTATGGCCCATAGACATCCACATCTATCCTCGATTAAGAACAAAAATGCAGATGCGTTGTTACCTTAGGACTAAGATGAAACGCCTCGTTTCCAGTAAAAACGAGTTGTCCGGTTCTCTACACTTAACAAACAAAACACGGCAGCATTAAGCTGCTGTTTCACGCTGTTATTCTCTTAGAACATGGCCATTCCCCGGTTGAGCTGACCCATTCGTGGTAGTGCCACGAATAAGTCGGCGAAACGCTATTCTCAGATGCTGGCCGGGCGTTAACGGGACGGTTCGAACTCCTTCTAATCTATCTGGCATATTGCTTATACAACCAGGAACGAAATGAGGTGACGGATTCTCTTATGTCACCATCACACGCCCAATATAAAGATCAATTATTTATTTTTATACAAATACTACACATTGGACGAAATCAACTTTCACGGATTTTATCATGCTTATTTTAAATAGGTTAAAAAAATATCAGAGTGAAAAGTTTGTTGTGATGGTTTATCTGATTCCAGCATCATTGCACCGATAATTGCTCGCGCGATTAGTTTATTTTAAGTGCATCGTTATTAATTTGTTAATTATAACCTATCAAAGTCCACTGCTGGACAAAAGACTCCGCACAGATTTCCTCATAATGTGGATATTTGCCATAGTTGCCATGTTTTAAAGGCGAGTTCCTTTTTTATATTTTCCAGTTGTTATTAGAAAGACGCTGCTGCCCAACTCCTGATTTGTTTCTTTTCAAAGCAATTCTATTATCAATAAAATAAAAGTGTTATTTTTATTTCCTGGTATAAATTCAGATATCCGTAAAATTCAGCGCATTTCACTAGGAACTGTTTGGCACTGCTCCAAATACCTTGGTTACCTTGCTGAATAATATTACGCTACATTGGATATAAATTACGAACACTTTCAACATATAGCTTCAATATATTTCATAAATATGCTCTAGTAATCTCACTAGAATATTTTATTTATTTCTTTTATAGGATAAGGGTGATAAAGGAGCATACAGTCCACCTGATAGTACGAATAAGTGGATACTGTGGCCCGTAGACATCTATCTACATCTATTCTCGATTAAGAATCAAAATTTAATGCATCTGGATGCGTCGTCACCCCTGTGGATTAAGATGGAATGCCTCGTGTTTAGCAATGGGTCGAGTCGACCCATTCGTGCTACAACCGTAGTATAGCTTCAGTGTACTACCACGTGTGAAAAAATCATCGCAGGTCAATAACATCAATTTGTGTTATTCAAGTTTTCATGAATTTTAATATTATATATTTTAGGTACACGATATACAATATACGACTATATAAGTTTACCAATTTTGCTGACGACTTCTCTGCGTGGAGCTCAGAAAACGACATACTTACCACAGTCCATGTTCAACCTTTTTATAGCTTTAGCTCATGATTTCGTCCACGAAGTAGGCCCAAATAATTTTCTGCCGACTTCCAAAAAGGAGACGGTACTCAATTCGGGTGTATGTTTTTTTTTATGTGTGTTACCTCATAACTTTGTACTGGGCCAACCGATTTCGATGATTATTTTTTTATATGAAAGCTGATAGTTCTCGTGTGGTCCGATATGAATTTGATCAAGGTCAGACCAATGGTTATTGAGTTATTCTTAAATAACCTATATTGAAGTCACTTATATTGAAGTCGGCTGTACAAAATTTTTAATTTTAAATTATTTTGCTTCATTCCCAACAATATTGTCAGCAAAATTTTTTCTGCGATTTCTTTCGCGTGGAGGTCAGACATTTCTTTTGCTGCTCCAGGCAATAATATTTCTCCTCAGCTCTGTGATGCGCCGCCCAGTGCCTGTATTAAATT
This sequence comes from Parnassius glacialis, assembly GCA_033319125.1. Taxonomy (NCBI): domain Eukaryota; kingdom Metazoa; phylum Arthropoda; class Insecta; order Lepidoptera; family Papilionidae; genus Parnassius; species Parnassius glacialis. Next base: position 7,689,938 of record JAVANC010000018.1, read on the forward strand.
TTTGCTTTATGCTTATTAATGCATTTTAATTGCTTTAAATAATATTTATTGAATCCTCACTTATCTAGAGTACTTGCCATGTTTTATAACTTATGTATAGCGCATTCGTACTTGCCCGCGGCTCTGATGAGAACTGTGGTGTTGACAATTGTGAAGAACGAAACTGGGGACATACCCAACTATAGGCCTATCTCACTTACCACGGTTGTTGCGAAAGTGGTCGACAGATTGCTTAACGCCCAGCTTGATATACATTTATGCCTACACTACAATCGGTTTATTTATGCCTGTTTTCTTGACCTTAGCAAGGCGTTCGATCTGTTAAATTACGATATACTATGGCAGAAATTGAAAGATACTGGACTGCCCGAAGGAGTTACTAGGATGTTTAAATTTCGGTATCGAAACCAGGTTAATGTCGTGCAATGGTCCGAAATCTATTCGCAGCCATGACAGGGGGGCTTAACTTCCTCTAACCTCTTCGACCTTTATGTGAATGTACTGATAGAGTTGCTTAGCACCACACATGTCGGTTGTCATATTAACGGAGTATGCCTCAATAACATCAGTTAAGCAGATGACATGGTGTTGCTGAGTGCTTCTGTTTGTGGCTTGGCAAAAATATTGAGCATATGTGAAGCTACGCCCGCAGTCACTAATTGATTTATAACGTTAAGAAAAGCGAATGCATGATCTAGGCGTTGTCTATTAAAGCGAACATGATCGCTCGCAGGTTCGCTCGGTGTGCTGTCCCTGTAAAAGTAACGCTTTTTAAAGCTAACTGCATTTCCTTTTACGCGAGCAGTCTGTGGGTGGACTTCACGCAAAAACAGTACAATGCCTTGTGTCTTCAATACAATAATGCATTCAGGATGCTGTTTGGTCTACCTAGTTACTGTAGATCGTCGGGTATGTTCGCGGATGCGCATGTGGATTGTTTCTGGCCATGCGTAAACGATGCATATCCCTGGTGCGCAGGGTGCAGGCCAGTTCTGATGGCATCCTGAAAGCAATTTCTCACATATGGTGCACGTGCTGACTAATCGTGCCTGTCGTAGGTTTAATGTCATCGATTTAGGTAAATAGTTTTAAGTTTACTTACATAAGTTTTAAGATTTGTATTATTACTAACATCTATGATCCTTGTGGTCGAAATAAACGATTTCTTTACTTAAAATATTACTTATTTGATGTTTTGAAACGACTTTCATCAGAATTTTTAATTCATTATTCAAAACAATGTGTCATCACAATCTCATGGTTTCCAATAGTTGACAGTCTATTGTCATAGATCTCATGTACGTCAGAAGTAAAATAACTAGATTACGACGAGAGGGAGGCTATATATTACATATATTCGAATTTTACGGGGTGATTATCAAACTCATGCGATAACAAGTAAATTGTAATTCTCACAGAATACCAGCGTAAAATAGCAGCTTAATGCTTCTGTGTTTTGTATGGTGAGTGTAAAGTACCGGAGACCCTTTTTACTGGTAACAAGGCATTCCATCTTAGTCCTCACGGGTGCCAACGCATCTACATTTTGATTCGTAATTGAGAATAAATGTACATGTCTATGGGCCACAGCAACCACTTACCATCAGGTGGACTGTGTGCTCGTTTGTCACCCTTATCCCATTAAAAAAAATTGATTGAGATAGTATAAAAGATTAAAAAATAATTGAAACGTTTGCTTATTTCATTTTTTAATAAATATTTGCAGCTGTTACAATAATGTAACTTTGGTTTGAATGTCTGTGTATTTTGTGTATTGATGTAACTTTTATAGGATAAGGGTGAAAAACGAGCACACAGCCTACTTGATGATAAATGGATGCTGTGGCCCATAAACATCTACATGTATCGTCTATCAAAATGCAGATGCATTTTTGCCCCTGATGAATAAGATGGAATGCCTCATTTTCGATAAAAAGGGTCTCTAGTTTTTTTTTATAGGATAAGGGTGACAAACGAGTACACAGTCCACCTGATGGTAAGTGGCTGCTGCGGCCCATAGACATCTACATCTATCCTCGTTTGCGAATCAAAATGCAGATGCGTTGCCACCCGTGAGGACTAAGATGGAATGCCTCATTTCCAGTAAAAAGGGCCTCCGGCCACCTGCACTCACCAAGCGAAACGCAGAGGTAAGCCTCTACTTCACGCTGGTTTTCTGTGAGGTCGTGGTACCACCCCGGTTCGAGCCGGCTCATCCGTGCGACAGCAAAAGCTGCCGCGTGGCTCTACCACTGTTAAGGTTTAGTTCTCCACACTCACCATAAAAAAATATTAAGCTGCTATTTTACGCTGGTATTCAATGAGAGCGTAGTCCTTTCCTGATCGAGCCGACCCATTCGTGGTACAACAATTTTACAGCTGCGGCGTGGCTCTGCCACGTATTAAAACGTGACTATTGCTTACTATTGATGTGTTAAAATTATGGACGTTTTTCTGTCACGTGAACCAAGTCTTAAAATGGCGACTCAGCGGGCTATGAGCTCAGTTCGACATTTTGCTACTCCCAGATATATTATGTTTATCCGAACCTATTTTATCGAACTGAATAATCTTGAGTGATCATGTGTTGCTGTCCCCGAAAGGTTCATGAAAGCATATATGAAGGAAAATGCTCCTGCATTTTCCTACATATATGCTGGTATATAGCATATTTATACGGGAATTAGTGTTCAGGTAAATTACAGTCCAAACAAGCTTTTCAACAACCTTTCTGCCATTTTCCACAACAGTTATAAAGGAACAACACAATACAAAGGGGCTGTAGGAATTGCTTGTGAACAAAATTAATATTAATAATAAGATTATTAATTTTAATTTTATATTATATTAAAATAATAATATCTACGTTTTTCACAAAAAATATTCCTAACAAAAATTGGGGTATTTTGCCTCATTAAACCGTTACGCAATTGGTTATTTCTGGTTTAACGTTCCGATAAAATGATAACGACCGCGTAAATTGAATTTAAGGCTTTAACTAGCCTGAATGACCTTGACGAAACGGCTATCGCAGAGATTTTAGTTAACGTCAACACCGTCTAGCAACTACGTTCTGTATTACTTATAAAAGTGCAAAGATTAATAGACTGCAGAGATGACAATTATAAAAGTGACGTACTGCCTGTTATACTTGCGCAAATCACTGAGAATTATCTCGTGGTTACGCATCTTCAATTACATTGTGCTGTAGCTATTTCCGGTAGGCGTCACGAGCTATCAAGTGTTCAAGTTTCAAGTACGTAAGAGTTTTTATTATATATGTTAAATCGTATTTATTTGTATTGTATTAGTAGATCTGGGTCAAAGCGTTCGCTGTAAATTATTCCCGGGTTTGATCCCCGACAACACGAATGCAATTTGTAATTGCAATTTTAGTCAACACGCATCGGGGCAGTTCGGCGGGCATTTCCTTGCCCTAAAACCCTCTCAGAAATAAAAAAAGAGTTCTGTGACCAGTAGAGGGAATTGTATAGCCTTTTACTTTACTTTGTAGCAATATTTATATTCGTTTCAGATACAAAAGGGTACCTTATTCTGACAAAAATATCATGTGGAGGCGACGAAAACGTAAAACATCTTTGTACCTAGATAAAACGTTCGAAAGATTGTCAGTCATGTCATACGCCGCATTTTCTATAGAGCGTAGAACATTGCAGATAGGACAAAATAAAAAATAATCCAAAATATTATGGGAACTATTTATTAATAATATATACATTTATAGGTATTTATAATAAAAATAATGAACAAGCTGCAAGGTTCAACTAATAATGTTTCTTGTAAACACAATTGTAAAATTCCTGTTTTAATTTTTACCAATGGTAAATTGATGAAACGTAGTCAAGATCACTTCACATAAAATATATTTAATTAAAATTAACACGTGAACTATTTGGCTTTCTACTTACAACTCGGCGGAAATTTGAAAAGAAGATTTTGTCTTTTCACATAAGTTTTGTTTACAACTGGCGTGGTTTCGAAAAGCGTGATTAAGTGTCAGCGGTATATAATCAATTAAATACTAAACTTTTTTTGAAATTTTTTTTTTGTTTATTTTTGTTGTATCTTCTTAAAAACTGACGCCATCTGACTATTTTATTATTTGATTTTTTTTTGTAAGACATAAGGATAAGTTAGACTAAGTTAGATTAACTTCGATAAGTTTGTAATTTTTTTATTTTTACCACAAAATTTCCGCAATAAATTATTACCTTTTCTTTAGTGATTCTCTCTTAGTTTCGGCGTGACTGTAGGATGTTATACTGAGTCACCGTCAGTTACTAAGCGGCCATAAATCATTATATGTATGTATAGACATACATATATTAATTTTTTGATTTTAATATTTATGTTTTTTTGAATTTTGATTGATTTTTTTAAACCTGTTAAAATTATTTTTCCATACCAATTGATGGGCCTGAGTATAATGCCAGTTATGCCCTTTGGCTGAAGTTATTTTTTATTTTTAAAAATTTTACCTCTTTTCCTTCTAATGGAGCTATTATTAGTGTGCACCTAACACGGCGGAATAGTTATTATTATCTATAAGATCATTTGCAGAAACAGTTTTTGTTAACAGTTATGAGTATAACATTTTATCAGCTGCTTTGTTTATAGTGCCTTGAGCAACACTTTGCCGGTTTCTGTACAGAAAATGATGCTGGCTTTGCAACTTTTTTTTTGTTTAACAGTGGTAGAGCCACGTGGCAGCTCTTGCTGTCACACGGATGGGCCGGCTCGAACCGGGGTGGTACCACGACCTCACAGAAAACCAGCGTGAAGTAGAGGTTTACCTCTGCGTTTCGCTTGGTGAGTGCAGGTGGCCGGAGGCCCTTTTTACTGGAAATGAGGCATTCCATCTTAGTCGTCACGGGTGACAACGCATCTACATTTTGACTTGTAATTGAGGATAGATGCAGATGTCTATGGGCCGCAGCAACCACTTACCATCAGGTGGACTGTGTGCTCGTTTGTCACCCTTATCCTATAAAAAAAAATATGGATGGCCGCTACCATTGAATATAATACCCGCTATGTTACACTTATTTACATAGAAACTTTAATTATCATTTTCATAAAATTCTAAATAGCACTTTTTACATAAGAAAGTAAACTTTTAGATCAGTCCATCTTGTTTTTCACTAATTAAGTGAAAAGTAAAACAAATCAATAGGTGCCATGATTTAAAATTTCTTGCAACTTTTTATAGAAAAGCATGACCTTATCATAATATAATAGTCAATCATTTAGCCATGTGATAAAACTTTTAAGTGTGCCAGTCAAACATTAATGATGATATTCGGGTCATTATACTGGAAATAGTCTTTTAAATATTTTGTAGTACAATTGATAATCTTCAGTATGATTGACCGTGTACATGACTTTTATAAGTCTATGTTATTTTTGATGTAAATTATTATTGCAAATAAAAGGCCTTTCACATTTATTGTATTCTCGAATTAAATTAATCAAAATGAAAATAAGAATTTTGGCTCTTTATAACTGATCTTTAAATGTAAAACACTGACTTGAAATTATATAATTATCGGCATTTTTTAATTCATTGAACTTTTTTAAGATTGTGTTGAAACTCGGTACGACTTTCCATTGACGTCAGTGGAGTTTGGTGTTGATACGTATTTTTACAGAAAGATTACACTATTATAAGCACACACACAAAGTCTCAATATACGGAAACGCGTAATTTTTGAGAAAAGAATAATTGAAAATCAATTATTCTTGCAATGTTTATGTCTAATCTGCTAATAAACTGGCGCCATTTTGTAATGTCATTGTCGACGTCAATAGGGATGTCGATTCTTTCCGAAAAAGGTCGTTTTTTAAATCGATTCAAATCGTAAGCTGATGTATCGATTCCTAAAAAATCGATTTCTAAAATATCTATATTTTTTTCATGTTTGCATTTATAATGTAAATATATATCCATTTTATGAGAAAAAAATCCCCTTCATCATAAAATATAGGGGGACTGATTCAGAAGGATTTCTGTATCTATTTTGAGACTGCTACCTCTCCGGCGCTGCGGGAAGAGCAGCCTCTACGCCTTAGCGTAACAAATCGCAGGCATCCCTCCTCGCCTCCGCAGCTTCGGCTTGTTGGTCGCCTTCGGCGACCAGCCTCAGCCGCTCCGGCTCGTCCGATGCCTACGATTTGTTACGGCAGGCGGAGGCTGCTCCCCCTACGCGCCTCCGGCTCTATAAAACCACTCTAGGGGTAGGACAGACTCGTACCAGGTGGAGTCGGGGTCAATCAATTCGGTTCTTTGACATAAGTTGAACCTAACCTATTTTATTTATCTGCCCTAATAGGTACTGTTAAATAAAACAAATTTCAATAAGAGATCATTTATCATGGTATCTTTCTTGTTTTTCATAAAATGGGTTTATATTTACATTATAAATAGAAACATTAAAAAAATATAGACATTTTAGAAATCGATTTTTTGTGAACCGATACATCAGCTTACGATTTGAATCGATTTAAAAATCGACCTTTTTCGGAAAGAATCGACATCCCTATTGACGTCGACAATGACATTACAAAATGGCGCCAGTTTATTAGCAAATTAGACGTAAACATTGCAAGAATAATTGATTTTCAATTATTCTTTTCTCAAAAATTACGCGTTTCCGTATATTGAGACATTGTGTGTGTGCTTATAATAGTGTAATCTTTCTGTAAAAATACGTATCAACACCAAACTCCACTGACGTCAATGGAAAGCTAAGCCTGAAACTCTACTGGTAAAAAAAAACAAATATATATATTATAGTTCTTGATGAAAATAAAGTATGCGTGTTACATCGCATCCCATCAATAATTTCTAATGTAATTCTTGGTGTAAAGCTAAGACGTGATAATAACTGTAAACAATAGAATAACAAAACAATGAAAATATTTGTAAATACTTGCTTTATAACCTAATAAATATTATTTGACCGTAATAAAATAAAACAAGGTAGTCTTCGGCATGAAAGTAAAAATATATATTTTCGATTATTTTTGCAATATCTAACAGCCGGATCAGCGCGCGATTTTGATCCATCTAAAGATGCTTAATTTCAGCAAGCACTGTTAAATTCAATAGGAGTGACAGAAAAACGGTTTTAGATATAGAAGGGTAAATAAATTATTTAACCTATAAAGTAAAATCACTTTATTAAAAATCAAAATAGCCCAATAGCTTTATTAACATGAGATATACTATATAATTATATAATTGTACGAGTGCTTACAATACTTAACATTATTTTACTGAAATCTCAGGAAGTTTTTTTTAATAGAATAAGGGTGACAAACGAGCACACAGTCCACCTGATGGTAAGTGGTTGCTACGGCCCATAGACATCTACATCTATTCTCGATTACGTATCAAAATGTAGATGCGTTGTCACCCGTGAGAACTAAGTTGTAATGCCTCGTTTCCAGTAAAAAGGTTCTCCGGTTCTCTACACTCACCATACCAAACACAGCAGGGTTAAACTGTTATTTTACATGGTATGCCGTGAAAGCGTGGTCCTTTCCCGGTCGAGCTGACCCATTCGTGCTACAACTATACCTACTACTAATATAGCTGCAGCATGGCTCTACCACGTAAGAAAAAATTGACGTTGAAAATTTAAGTATTTTCAGAAGCAACTTTGCAATTATTTTCTATTGAGTGAATTTTTGTGGAATCGTGTTTTGCAAACCGCCACCTGAAATACGTACAATGTTTTTTCGATAACGATGTGAAATTACAAAACGACCCCCATGCATATCAATGTGGCTCTATTCAGCCTCTTAATATGAACATACCTCGGGATTCAGAGATTTTAAAAGTTTTCATGCGTAGATAATGGAAGATATAATATCATATTGTTACTGTCCCGTGTGAGGCAACCTTTATACTAATATACATATTCTCATCATATTTTTATGGTTAGTTAGAAAAATTATATCTAAATGCAAACTTTCACAGGGTAATTTTTTTTTATTACTATTTTTACCCAGCAAGTAGTAAAGCAACTACAATCCCATCGGTAAGTGGTTATGTAGCCTAAGATGGTGAATTGCACTGACTTAACAAAAACCTATTCGCTCTTCGCGACCTATTTGTGTGTGTGTGTGTGTGTGTGTGTGTGTGTGTGTGTGTGCGTATGAGAATACGTGAAGAGGAATAAAGGTTGAGTACTACTTCGCTTACCTGTACGAGGTTGCCACTCGAGAACCTTTCTTCCTATTTTTTATCTATTTTCCGAGTTATATAGCCAGCCCATTGCCATTTCACTGTAATATTCCGTTGGGCTACGTCAGTTACTCTGGTTCTACTGCGAATATCTTCATTTCTAACTTTATCACGTAGAGAAACCCCTCTCCATTTAAAATTTTTACATTTTTTAGATGATAGTTTGTCTAACATAAAAAAAAAAACAAAAACCCAAGAATGTCTTTATATAGTTATTTATACTGAGCACCATTTTTTTATTTATTTAAATTGTTTGATTTAATTTGATAACAGTGTACCTAACTGTAAGTATCTGTATCTATATTCCCCTCGCATAATATTTTATAAAGTCATACTCATAAAAACAGCGTTTTATTGTAATACATAATTATAAAATTCAGTATCAACTAATTAATAAAAATATGCAACAATAAAATTACATAGGTGTTAAAAACTATCGAAATCTAATTAACGAGAGCATATTGGTCGTTCCACATCTAAATTATATAAAAATGCATTTTTCAATTTCACTAATCAAAGTCGCCGCGAAAATTTCTTCTTCTTTGGGCACTTTAAAAATAAATTTATTTAGAAAATAATATTTACAGTTACCAGTGTACACATATTAACTAAATTAAGTATTTCTAGTCAAAAAAATATTTATAATTGAGTATAAACTTTTAAAAAAGTAATATATAATTGAATAAAGTCGCCCCGACACCGAAGCGCGGTCCAACCTCGACGATGTCCGAAAACGGACTGTGACAGGCTGACAGGGCGACGGAGCATGCGCGCTCGCGTAAATATATTCAATTTCAGGGAAAAATGATATATTCTCTTATAAAACGGGGAATAAAAATAAAACTCAATTAAAAATATTATTATTTTTAAGACCTTTTTTTTGGTGTAAGAACTATTTAAAAAGCCTGTGCCGTTTTGGAGAAATTTTGCAAAATATGACAAAGATAGGTACTCTTTGGGGATTTTTTTTCTAATAAGGGGTTGACAAAAATACAATTTTTTTCAATTAGAATCATTTACCAAATCCTCTTCTGTTACCCTGTATTTTTTTTTTGTGGATTAAATGAACAGTTATTGAGATGTTTTTACTTAAATATCCAAGATTTAGGCATTTCAACCACTGTTAAGGCCTGTTTTCTACGGAAATGAGTGTTCGTTTAACGTCTTTATTAACTTAAGTAAGTCTAAGTCTTTATTAAAATCATCTCTGAAGAGTATAAATTTTTTTGAAAAATTGGTAGTCTTTATTTATATTAATATTTAATAACATATTTTTGTGTACTTGGCACTATGTTATATTTTTATTTATCACTTTCAGTATTATAATATGATTCTTTAAAATTAAAATTCGAATTAAAATAAATTAAGAAAGATTTTTTTTATTATATTTAGTTTCTCTATTTCAATACTTCACGTTCCACGGGAGCTCTCCGTTTTTAAATATGTATCATAAGATATGGACAAAACCTCATAAATTACGTTAACGTTGGGAAATATCGCATTTTTTTCTCCCGACTTCCAAAAAGGAGACGGTACTCAATTCGAGTGTATGTTTTTTTATGTGTGTTACCTCATAACTTTGTCCTGGAGGAACCGATTTCGATGATTCTTTTTTTGAATAAAAGCTGATAGTTCTCGTGTGGTCCCATATGAATTTGATCAATGTCAGACCAATGTTTATTGAGTTATTCTTAAATAACTTATATTGAAGTCGGCTGTACAAAATTTTAAATTTTAAATTATTATAGAATAAGAGTGACAACGAGCACACAGTCCACATGATGTTAAATGGATAATGTGAACTATAGACATCTACAATAATATTCAGTTAAGAATCAAAATGCAGATGTGTTGTCACAAGTGAGGACTAAGATGGAATTCCTCGTTTCTAATAAAAAGTGACTCCAGTTCTCTACACTCATCATACAAACCACAGCAACATTAAGCTTCTATTTTACGTTGGTATTCTATGAGAGCGTGGTAGGTCGACGCCCCGGTCGAGCCGATCCATCCATGCTTCAACTATAACATAGCTACAGCGTTGCTCTACCACGTAAAAATTAAAAAAAATATTTCAATTTGAGCACTTAATTTATTATTCGTTCGGAAATCATGTTTGTGATTTAAGTATGTAATTACTGTAAGTTTCTGACTTACGACCAAAAATATTTTGTACCGTTCAATATAGAGATATTTGTAGAATAAGTGCTGTCACATTATGAGTTAGTTTTTCAATAGAATTAAAATTAGAGTCACCTGCTAGGCCAACATATTTCGAATGTGAATTGTTGCTTCCCGAAATTAAATTTCAGTCTCATAAAATATTCGGACCGTTCAAAGGTCATAAATGAAGAGTATTTCATTTCATAGTTCTTAAATTACGTTCGATAGTTTGCCAGACGGGAATTGTGTATGGCACATTACATTTCATTTAGCATAAGAGTTTACTTCTAAAACTAAATTATTCATCGTTATTATTGCAGATCTTTGTTTTGACGTATATTCTTTAGATTTACTGAACTTAATTTAATTTGAACAAGAATTAAATATTGAAAATTAGGCTAAAGAAGAGTGGTCACAGATATTACGCAAGTGGTTTGTGTTTGTATATTGTTGTTGTGTGATCAAGGATATTACTTTGAGAAGATCGATACCAGTAACAAGAATAAATATTGTTATTTTTGATTATCAAGTTTCTTTTCGTCTACGCCTCGTAAGGGTAATTTCAAAGTCGGTTGAAAGCTGTTTATCCTTTTCATATATGGTTGTAAAATAGAATAGAATATATTATTTATAATTATATTTATTTAACATAGATTATAAAAAACATGCGTGAGTGTCGTTGAACACTCGGTTGGAACGAAGTTCCTTTTTTTAGTTTTGGAACATTTTTGCGTATCAAACTAGAAGTTTATAACTATATATAATATCAAATGACCGGATTAGATAAGGATTAATAAATAAGTACACTTTCAGACAGAAATTTTTATTTAAGGTTTTTTCAAACATTTAATAATCGAAATTTAAGTGATTACAAATTTAAAGTTACACTCGCCATAAATTTCACAGTACGCGAACATTCCGTGTTTGATCTCTACCGGTTTTTAATCAATTTCACCATTTTTATTTAATTTAGATTACAAGATTAAATTTGAAAGTCGTTTATGTTTTTCACCTTGGTTCAGAAAAAAAACCAGCAAGAAACGCAGCGAGACCTTATTTTTTTGCGATTTTTTGTTGTTTTTATTGTTCGAAGTTGTATAGTTACGATAAAAATTATGTGTTCTTTAATAGTATAGTAATTATTTTAAACAAATTGTGCTTCATAAACATTTTAAGCTTTTCGAGGTATAGGATCTGTTTATTTTCTGGAATGTTAAGGTGTAAGCGTACTGCCCCATGAAGGCATTACTGAGTAAATAATTTTTAAAAAACTTAACTTATCTTCACGCACAATCCCTGACGGGGTAGCCAGAGAGAACAGATCGCCAAGTGTCACGATCCTTACATACCTCTTTCGCTTCTTTCAGATTCATTATCTTCTTCATACATGCACGTCTAGGTATCCGAGTACTCTTGACCCTCCCCTCTTCGAGCAGTTTGCTCACATGGTCTTCGAAAGTTAGTCTCGGTCTACCTCGACACCTTTTAATATTAACTTTCGCGCTATATATTTTCTTCACCATTCGGTCTTCACTCAACGTGCCCAAACCATCGAAGCACGCCCTTATCAATTTTTGTGATAAGGTCATCTTTCAAACCTGCCATATTATAATATGGCAGGTTTGAGTAAATAATAATATTAGATTGTGCTTGTTATTACTTACAGGATGTTTATCACAATTTTTAATAAAACTATTTTTTGTGCATCATACGCGTACATTATTTGACGGCTACATGGCGTTAGCAATTGAGTTGCAGCGCTAAGGGCTGCGGGCTCGAATCCCGCACGGAACAAGAAATTTTATAGCCTCCAAATAATTGTCCAGGTCTAGATGTTTGTCCTTGTGCAATTTATGTTTATAAACTGCCTCCACGATAGATGAGCAAATCTTAGTGTGGATGTTACGTTATAAAAAAAATAAAAAAAAATATATTTTTGTATATATGCTAAAAGGCTAATCATTTTTTTTTAATTTTCTCTGAGAGACTCCTCATTTAAATTATAAATTGCTCTAAAGCTCTCTTGGGAAAAAAAATATTTTTAATGTCAGTCGCATTACTAAGCAAGATTAATAAATAAATAGGCTTATGGCACTATGCTACAAAAACTTAATTTAATTTAATTTATTTAGAAAACCAACAGCGTATATAGTAAATATTAACATTAATGTAACAAACTAAAAGTATGGCCAATTACAGGTTTCCCTTATATTGCTTGATGGTAGGTGTATTGTTGTTGCAAGAAAAGGAAAGAAGAACATCTAATAGATAAATTATAAGCAAAATTATAAGCATTTAAATGTAATGAAGGTGGTCATAAGTTTACAGATCAGGAGAGAGAGTCAGGTAGAATGATATTTTACATTACCTATGTACATATACATACTTATGTACATCATCATCATCATCATCATCATTACAGCCCTTCACAAGTCCACTGCTGAACATAGGCCTCCCCCAAAGAATGCCACAAAGCACGGTCCTGAGCCACCTGCATCCATCGACTTCCTGCATATCTTACCAGGTCGTCACTCCATCTAGTGGGGGGACGCCCTACACTTCGCTTGCCGGTACGAGGCTGCCACTCGAGAACCTTTCTTCCCCATCGGTTGTCGGTTCTTCGAGCTATATGGCCGGCCCATTGCCACTTCAGCTTACTAATCCGTTGGGCTATGTCGGTCACTCTGGTTCTACTGCGGATATCCTCATTTCTGAGTTTATCACGCAGAGAAACTCCGAGCATAGCCCTCTCCATAGCTCGCTGAGCGACCTTGAGCTTCCTCATACGGTCAGCAGTGAAGGACCACGTCTCAGTTGCGTAAGTCATCACTGGCAACACGCACTGGTTGTACAATTTCGTTTTAAGGTTTTGAGGTATTTCTGACGAGAAGATGTGTCGTAGCTTCCCGAACGCTGCCCAGCCGAGTTGAATCCGTCGATTGACCTCTCGGTCGAAGTTGGACTTACCTAGTCGGACTATTTGTCCCAGGTAAACATACTCGTCAACAACTTCGAGCTTAGTGTTCCCAACAACTACCGGCATAGGTGTGACATGGACATTAAACATGATCTTTGTTTTGTCCATGTTCATCTTAAGACCTATCCGTTGGGAAACACTATTGAGGTCATTGAGCATAGTGCTTAGGTCCTCCAGCGATTCTGCCATAAGGACTATATCGTCGGCAAATCGAAGGTGAGTGATGTACTCGCCATTGATGTTGATACCGTATCCTTTCCAGTCCAGAAGCTTGAAAACGTCTTCCAATGCAGCGGTGAAGAGTTTCGGGGATATGACGTCACCCTGTCTTACACTTCTCTGCAATTGGATAGGTTTCGTACTCTGGTTCTGTACTCGGATAGCCATCGTAGCCCTACTGTACAAGCACTTCAACACTTCGATATACCGACAGTCAACTTGGCACCGCTGAAGGGACTGCAGCACCGCCCAAATTTCGACGGAATCAAAGGCTTTCTCATAGTCCACATACGCCAGACATAGTGGCAAATTGTACTCCTCGGACTTCTGTACAATTTGCCGTAGGGTATGTATGTGGTCTATGGTGCTAAAGCCCTTTAGGAAACCGGCTTGTTCGGGAGGCTGGAAGTCGTCAAGTCTGCGCGCGAGACGATTCGTAATGACTCTCGAAAACAGCACGTAGACGCGGCTCAGAAGGGAAATCGGTCTGTAGTTCTTCAAGAGAGCGTTGTCACCTTTCTTGAAGAACAAGACCACCGCACTTCTGCTCCACGCCTCCGGTGTAATGCCACCATGGAGGACGGAATTATGTACATATACATATAAAATGTATAAATATATAAACATTAACAAGTAATTAATTACAATATATAGTAAATAAAATAACTTATGTACTTATATTTATATTAGTAGCCTCAAAAAATACACATAGAAAAAATAGACGAGAGAATATATGATTGTATGTGGTTTTAACTTCAACTGCTCTATTTCTTAATAGTTTTCTTGGTGTAATCTTTAGAAGAACAGTGTTTCGACAGTAGTTTGAATGATGCCAGGGAGTATGTAACAATGTAGTATTGCGGGTGCGATATTTTGGAGTACGAAAGGTGATTCTTGAGACAAGATATGGGCAGTCAATATTACTGTTTATTATATCATATAACAAAGCCATGTCAAGCAAAACACGCCTGTGTTCCAAAGATAAGAGATCGTGCTCAGTGCAACTGTCTGTGTAAGTATCTATTTTATTCCGACAGCGAAAGTTAAGGTAATTAACAAATATTTTTTGAATACGCTCAAGGCGGTTTTTGTAGTCATTGTACTGTGGAGACCATATCGAACTAGCATATTCCAAAACACTTCTGACATACGCAAAATAAACCATTTTAATTGCATTCATATTCCAGAATGGTTTACAGATGCGAAGAACAAAACCAAGATTTTTATAGGCTTTACTGATAACGTAATCAATGTGTTCGGATAGTATCATTTTATGATCAAAATTTACGCCTAAATCCCTAACACTAAAATAGCTAAAAAAACTAACCTAGCTATTTCAACACAGGAAAGGCTTCTAGTCTTTTCACAGCATATGTCGTAGAAGTTTGCTAACTGGTTTAGATGTATGGTTATTTGCTTTAACTTTAATTCCGTGAAATAAAGTGGGTTCAACAAGACTCAGCTCCTTATTTAAAAATACACTGGCATTCACTTACTTAACATCGGGTGTTGTGAATTAAATACATTTTCTATTTTTCATTTCTAATTCTAATTTCAATAGAGGAGATGGCTGGGTGCTATCATCTGCTTGGGATCCCATAATTAATAACATTAAATCTAAATCCAAGCATACTATTTCAAGACTTCAAGGTACAATAAGCTCGTTCTGCGTAGATTGGACCAAAAATTAATAATCAAAATAATTTAAAATTAAAATTTTTGTACAGCCGACTTCAATATAAGTTATTAAGAATAACTCAAAAACTATTGGTCTGACCTTGGTCAAATTCTTATAGAACCACACGAGAAGTACCAGCTTTCAAATAAAAAAAGAACCATCCAAATCGGTTCACCCAGTAAAAAGTTATGAGGTAACACACATAAAAAAACATACAGTCGAATTGAGTACCGTCTCCTTTTTGGAAGTCAGCAGAAAATGAAGGTAGCCTTCGATAACTTTGACATTAGGACGTCAAATACCTCAGTTCCTCCCGTGACCATGGGTGCTGAGTTGTAAAGTGCCCGAAATGTATGGAATTAAAAAGTTCAAATTAAACGCGATGAAACCTGTAAAATTAGTTTTAGTTTTATACCATGCGAATACTACTCGTGTAAATATAATAAGAAATCATTATGAATTGACTTCTCATATTTTAACTCACATTTTAAGAACATACGCGTGCTAGCCACATTCATTATGAGTTCACCCTAATTTTATAGTTTAATTCTAGAACAATGGCGCATGGGAAATAATCCAACTCACAGTAATTCGTATTGCACACCTCGAATGCGAAGAAAAGTGGTTGGACTTTATTTTAGTATATTTTTATCAATGACTTTTAACAATGGCGCAATGATTTCTACCTTGCATGAATTTGATATTCCTACTGGTATCTACTAATATGACGCTACTAGTCACATTAAACTTTAAAGTTTAAAGGTTTAAATCGTAAATGCACAGACCGCGGCCCGCCGGTCGAATACTGGTGGCCCGCCGACAGCAAAAATAATACTCTCGTACATTCGAAAAATATTGAATTATATTCCAGAATGAAACCAAAAAAAAATATGTTCGAAAAATAATTTGAATCTCGCGCGCGCGCTCTTAAGTGCGCTTATCGGTGCGCCGTGCATGCGTCGGTAACAGCGGTCGGTAATGTTCGTGCTGATCTCAGTTAAATTCGTTTTCTTGAGGAACCGCCGCGGCCGGCGGCGCGGCGACGACGGCAGCGCGGGGGCGGCTTATCCACGGGTTATATTGTTAGAGCAAGCGAGATAGCAATAGTCCCGAATTCCCGATTGCTCGCGTAGGTAGATACACGAAGCTTCCAGAGTCGGTTTCGTGATTTCTCCAGACAGTTTTCGACTCTATACGCGCGGTATAAAAGCCACGCTAACCGCAGCGACCGACAGTGCGGTTTTAAT
The DNA here is from genome assembly GCA_033319125.1 of Parnassius glacialis. NCBI lineage: Eukaryota > Metazoa > Arthropoda > Insecta > Lepidoptera > Papilionidae > Parnassius > Parnassius glacialis. The sequence goes on from JAVANC010000018.1 coordinate 7,706,491, forward strand.
TTGAGTGAAGTGTCAATAGTTCTAGTGTAGATTTTAACTCGACTAGCCGGTGTCATATATTTTGATCCACATTCAACGTAGATTTCCCGTCAAGTGCCGTGTATAATTGTGTTGTGAAATCGTAAGTAAAACTCTGTTATTAATAAGTGTTTCCCTACCTATTTAATCAATTATTTTTGGTAATTTAATAAAAGATGGGTAATTTATTTAGGTACTGTAATTGTTTTTGGTGCTGTGTTAATCCTAGCCAGGATTAGAACGCAACATGGACAAGCCAGGACCTAGTAAAAAACGTAAGGTTAAAGATGAAAATCGGCAGTTACAAGAAATTCGGACTGAGAAATACTTTTTTGTATGGTCGCATAACAAAGTCGTTTGTATAATTTGCAAGGATGCTGTTGCGATTGCAAAGGAATATAATGTAAAAAGGCACTATGAAACGCAGCATCCTACTTTTACCAAGAAAGTACCTTTTTTTTACTAAGAAAGCAAAAAATGTTGTCTTTAAAACGGGAGCTTATTGGTCAGCAAGCTATGTTTACAAAACCCATTCAAGATTCAGAAACAGCTACAGAAGTTAGTTATGACATTTCTCGAATGATAGCAAAGCGAAGTCGCCCCTTCAATGATGGGGATTATGTAAAAGAATGCATAGAAATTGCCGCTAAAAAATATGTCCAAAAGCAGCAAAAAAGTTTGAGAAAATTCAACTGACTCGTATGACTATCCAAAGACGAATTATGTCTTTGTCAGTTAATATTGCGGAACAATTAAATGAAAAAACTAAGATCATTGAATTTTTTTCATTAGCACTCGACAAATCCACTGATATTATTTCCACAGCTCAACTTCTTCATACGAGGTGTTACTCAAGATTTTGAAGTCTTAGAAGAGTTATTAGGAATGTGTTCAGTGAAAGGTAAAACCAGAGGAGTTTGATATACTCAATGTACTTTTGGATGAGTGTTCAAAAACTGTTTTGGACTTATCAAAATTATCGGGAGTTGTGACTGGCGGTGCTCCTTCGATGATTGGTGTCAATTCTGGGCTAGTTACTTTGCTGAAAAAGCATCTGTAAGAAAAAAACATAAACGCTGAAGATCTCATGCAGTTTCACTGCATTATACACCAAGAAGCCCTTTGTTCTAAAAAACTTGAATTTCAAAATGTCATGAAAGTGGTAGTTTCGACTGTAAATTTCATAAAACCACGAGGACTCAATCACAGGCAATTAAAACAATTCCTTGATGACATCGAAAGCAAATATGGAGATTTACTGTATTATACAGAAATAAGGTGGCTAAGTTGTGGATAGACACTGGAACGATTTCTAAATTTAATAGAAGAAATTGGAGTATTTCTGGCGGAAAAGCAAAGGGATGTCCCGGAACTTAAAAATCCTGATTGGTTGTGTGATTTGGCTTTTTTAGTTGATATTACAAATCATTTGAATGTCTTGAACACACGGCTTCAAGGCAAAAATCAACTGATATCCCAGCTCTACGCTCGTGTATCATCTTTTCAATACAAGCTGACACTTTTCAGATCGCAATTGAATTCTGGAAAATACAATCATTTTTCGAATTATAAGAAAATGGCTGAAAAATTCAACAAAACTGCGATTAATTTCAGTTATATAGAAAAGCTAGATATTTTGATTCAATCTTTTCAAGACAAATTTTCGGAGTTTAAAAAAGTGAAACCTCTGTTGGACATATTCAGCAATCCTTTCACAATTTCTGTTGAAAATGCGCCAGAGTCAATGCAGTTAGAAATTATCGACATTCAATACGACCAAGATTTACGCAACAAATTCAACGAAGGAGACTTGCTGAACTTTTACTGCTGCATTGATAAACATACGTACAAAGAGTTGCGCATAAACGCTCTGAAATGTGCCAGCTTATTTGGTTCTACCTATATATGTGAACAGACCTTTTTAATACTAAATAATAATAAAACAAAAAACCGAATCCGCCTTGCAAATGAAAGTTTGGAAGCAGTTTTACGTGTTGCTACAAATAAATTTGATCCAAATATAAAAAAGATTGTAAGCACTATGCAGTGCCACGCTTCAAACTAATAAATTCTTTTTCTATTTTAATACATTATTATCAATTCTTTATTGTCTTTAATTACCTATACTTCAGGCGGCCCGCCATCAGTTCATAATTTGCCCGAGTGGCCCCTGGTCTTAATAAGTATGTGCATCACTGGTTTAAATGGTAAAATTGGCTTATTTTTATTAAATTGTGTTGACAAAAGAACTCAAAGTCCACCTGATGGTTAGTGGCTGCTGCAGCATTAAACAAATAAGGCTACCGATACGTTGTCACTTCTGAGGAATAAAATGGAATGTCTCACAGATAATAATTTTCCTGGCTCTTTATATCCTTCAGACCTTCAGACTCTTCTTGCTAAAACCATACTATAGCCGCAGTCTGGTTCTACCACGTATAAAACTTACCTCCATGTGGCGTGGATTTTCGTTGGTCACCCGCATTTGTATAAAAATACATATAACTAAATAACAACTAGTGTGCAATATGGCCGAAATATAGTCTTGCTAAAATAATATTTCGATAGCAGAAATAGAAATAGAAATTAATTTTAGTTTTTTTTACAGGATAGGGTGACAAGCGAGCACACAGTACACCTGATGGTAAGTGGTTGCTGTGGCTCATAGACACCTACATTTATTCTCGTTTACGAATCATAATGCAGATGCGTTGTCACCCGTGAGGACTAAGATGGAATGCCTCTTTTACAGTAAAAAGGGTCTCCGGTTTTCTACACTCACCATACGAAACACAGCAGTGTTAAAAGCTGCTATTTTACGCTGGTATTCTGTGAGAGCGTGGTCCTTCCCCGGTCGAGCCGACCCATTCGTGCTACAACTATACTACTAAAATAGCTGCAGCATGGCTCTACCACGTTTAATAAGTTGGCGGACTACTTAACTTAGCCTGTGGTAAATAATAATATTTATTACACAACTTCCGGGTACTTAATCTTATTTAGCATATAGATAATTAATGATGCTCGACCAACAATCACAAAAGGTATAACGATCGTATCATTTAAATTGTACCTACTTGTTATATCGATGTAATGTGTAAGTAAACACTCGGTTGGATTCAAAACGTTCTATTATGTTTGACCACAAAACTTATTACGCGTAACATGACTAATGTAGCGAAGTACGATACATTTGCGGTCAATTATAAATGACGGCTCATGAGCGCAAGGACGGGTCATGTTGGAATCGCACCAAAAAAAACCTCATGATGTTCATCCGCAGCCCCATCAGCACAGATGCCCCATGGCTACCCCTCGGGAAGGAAGAGAGGACACCCCTTCTGCAGATCTGAGAAAGACAGTCCACCAACGCGCTCTTTGTTTAACGCGGGTGACCAAGCCACGGTTACTAATAGCCTAGATTTCTCCTGGAATTGCTTTCTATCTGTTCGTAAAGTTTCAGCACAATCGGTTCAGCCATTTCGAAAATTAGTTCGGACGGGTAGACAGACAAATATTTAGCAGATCTATTTTTTAGATTTGGTAGCTTTTGATATCTGTCAGAATTATTGGGCTAGGCATGTCAACCAAAAATCGGTATTCTTTAGAGTTTGTAATCATTTACAGTTGGTATTCATTAACAGTTTTATCTAGGTTTATTCCGCTATAAAACAGATAATTCAAAAAATATAGTTTATCAGTTTTTTCATTTTTATTGCTTACTGATAATTTCTAGGAGCAAATTTTATAAATCAAAGACTGCACTAGATTCATAATATTTTTTTTAAATTACAGACAGTACAACTAGTTGAGCGGTCATCGTTACCATCATTGTTTACATTATTTATTACTTGATCTTCAATATTGAAGTCAAAATGAATGTCTCTTTCATAGTCGTACATAACCATTAATTTGTTTTCTCCACCACTTTTCACGGTCAAAGGATGGCCCAGTCATGTGAAAGTAAAGGGTGGCTTGGTGTCGTGTCGTGCTGCATAGCCTGTAAAAACATAAGATATTTTAATCTCGTGTGTGTTTATGCAGGGTTAATATGTTTGCATTTAGAACCTAACTTATAGGACTAACCTTTGATTTGGGCTCAAATCAATTTAATAGCCATTAAATTAGCAGTGGTGTAGTGGAAGTCTTATGCTTACTTTATGACCGTGATGTTTTGCTAATTTATTAATACGTACAAAGATTTAAATGATTTATTTTGCATACTAATTGTTTTAGCTCTGCTTTCAATGAATTCATGTCCGCTTCAACTCCTTTTTGTTGCAGCCATGCTACTAAATCTGCTTTCTTGTTTATTTGAGTTGGAGCTTTGTCGTTTTGTACATATGATACGGAGCGTTGTCTATTATTATTGTGTTATATATAATTGTAAAAGGGTCGTAAACCACTCTTTGAAATTTTCTGCATCCATTTCCTGTTTCTGTGCTTTTTGGTTGGAAAGCTGGTAAACAATTTTCTACAAACTTTCCTCTGGCGGATCACGTATTTTAAATTATGTGGCACCCACCTTTTTTCACGGGCACCTTCGAGCAAGATGCATCAGAGTCATCTGTCGCTGCGGCATAGTGCAGTGTCATCGGCGTTTAGCTATGTTGTAGCAGCGGTGGTCCCTTTAACGCTGAGCTCATGGTAAGTGAGAACTTATAAGTGTAATTAATAATATAATTGGTGTCGTCAGCATTTAAAAGTATACTTCGGTGACTGCTACTGGAACTCTTTGACGAATAGTATTACAATTAACATTTTTTTAATTTTTTTTCACGTTCTCGAAATTTGACATACAATTATCGGGAAATTGGAAGTATATTAATAATTATAAAGTTTTTAGTGAATACTTGTATGTAATTAAACTACTTTAAAAATTTACGTATAATCATGTAATAAGTAATTTTCTTAATGCGCTTAAGGCATGCACGATTTATCTGATTAAAGGCCGGCAAGTTGTCAACATCAAAGGAGTGCAACATCTGTACGTAGTACTATTCTTTTTATTCTGTGACGTTAGACAGGTATATCCTGCAGTCAGTAGACTTCCACCACCCTTTAGAATTTATATACATCGAAGACGACATGTAAATTTTACATTGTGGAATAACAAAGCGGTTTAAAAACGTCCGTAAATAAATTAAATTGGATTTAAAGCTCCGAAAGAAGTAGATTCCTTTGAATTTTAAATATCTTATTTACATATTTTTGATATGAAATGTAGAATATAAAATCTACCGTAAAATCCTGTACTTCATGTACTTCAGATACTGTCACTTCGGTAAAACAGACTTAGGTGTTTGCTACATAAATTTTTAATTTATAAAATTCTGGTGGTGGTTGAAATGTGGAATGGCTGATAAAATAATGCCATAATACGTCCAAAATTTGTATAATTAGATTTTGAAAAAAAAAAGACCTGCTAGGTTTCTCGTTGCTTTTTCCCAGTACAGATGCACTCTTATTCTTTTATATGTAGTTTAAAATTAAATATCTTGTACAGTCGACTTCAAAATAAATTATAAAGAATAGTTCAATAACTATTGGCTAGATCTTGACCACACGAGAAGTATCAGCTTTCAAATAAAGAAAGAATCATCGAAATCTGTTCACCCAGTAAAAAGTTATGAGGTAACACACATAAAAAACATACAGTCGAATTGAGTACCGTCTCCTTTTTGGAAGTCAGCAGAAAAGAAAACAGTGTTAGAAACCACATTATCTACATCCAAAACTAAAAGAAATGTAATAAAGTTTCGTGATTTTAAAAATAAAATAGTAAACCTGTATTTTTAAAACATAAACCTTATTGCAAAGACGTGTAAGACTAAGATGTGGTTCACTTTTCTTTTATACCAATTTATAAGCACTCGGTAACCAGCAACGGAAAAATTACATTTTACTCAAAGTATCGTTTCCGATAATCGAGTTCACGGTATCGGATATTGAAGTGTAAGGTATTAAAACCCTTTTGGCATTAACACTATCCCTCGAACCCCATTGCGCTGTAAGAACTAAAATATTTTTCCCAAAACCATAGTAAAATTTTATGAATCTAAAACTATTTGTGTAGTGAAGTTCACCGACAGTTTTGAACAAGGCTCACATTTATTGGGGATTAATAATTTTATTGCAGCAATTTATACAACAGTTTTATTCGAGAAAGTCGAATTCCCAAGAGGCAGAGCTAACTTTAAATCCATTTAAGATTATTACCAATGTTCCAGAACATTACTGTAATTTATATTAGTTCCGAGTTGAACAAGTTCCACGTCGTTGTGTTAAGAACACCTACCTAAACTTAAAGTCATTAAATTGTGTTTACTAGGAAGTTATGCAGTGTGAAAATAGCCTTAATACCTGTTGATCCCAAATTGTTCTAACTAAGTTTTTGTTATTAGATTACTCGTAAACATGATAATTGCAAGTAGCCATAATTTTACAATAACATGTTGACCACGAATTTTGCCGATTAAGCTTTTGATATTGGATAACTGAAAACATGTTATGAAGTGTAAGGTTACAGAAGACGCGACTCTACTGTATAATTGTTATTGCTAGTCAAACAAAGGCGTCATACTTTCAGTCAACAGACTTGTTTTGACCATCCTATAAAAGCCCTTGCATTTAGAATAAGATTCATTATAGAACTCATAGTAGTCATGTAATCATTTAGTTCAGGAAGTCAGTATTTCACTGAATTAGTTTTGATATAAAATTATTGTAATGTAATAGTAACAAATGTCTTCGAGATATATTTAGTTTTTTTTTAATAAGCTTCAGCCCCGCTCCCGAAACTTAACTAAGAAGATGTGATGCATTTAAACAAAATGTTTTTAACGTAATATTATTCTTCATCCTAAGGTTAAGCTCGGCTTAAGCTTTGGTTTGCTTATATAAAAGCGACTTCAAAATTTAGCTGTTGAATTGTCTGTATATATTTTGATATATTATGTTCGTGATCATTTTTGTTTATAAAATAAATTTAATCATCATTCATCATTACAGCCCTTCACAAGTCCACTGCTGAACATAGGCCTCCCCCAAGGAATGCCACAATGCACGGTCCTGAGCCACCTGCATTCATCGACTTCCTACCTATCTTACCAGGTCATCAACTCATCTAGTGGGGGGACGCCCAAACCTTCGTCCGCCGGTAAGAGGCCGTCACTCGATAACCTTTTTTACCCATCGGCTGTCGGTTCTTCGAGCTATATGGCCGGCCCATTGGCATTTCAGCTTACTAATCCGTTGGGCTATGTCGGTCAATCTGGTTCTACTGCGGATATCCTCATTTCTAAGTTTATCACGCAGAGAAACTCCGAGCATACAGCTCTCCATAGCTCGCAGAGCGACCTTGAGCGTCCTCATCCGGCCAGCAGTGAAGGACCGCGTCTCAGTACCATAGGTCCTCACTGGCAATACGCACTGGTTGTACAGTCTTGTTTTCAAGTTGTGAGGTATACCTGACGAGAAGATGTGCCGTAATTTCCCGAACGCTGCCCAACCGAATTGAATCCGTCAATTGACCTCTCGGTCGAAGTTGGACTTTCCTAGTCGGACTATTTGTCCCAGGTAAACATACTCGTCAACAACTTCGAACTTAGTGCTCCCAACAACTACCGGCATAGGTATGACATGGAAATTAAACATGACCTTTGTTTTGTCCATGTTCATATTAAGACCTATCCGTTGGGAAACACTATTGAGGTCATTGGGCATAGTGCTTAGGTCCTCCAGCGATTCTGCCATAAGCACTTTATGGTCGGCGAATCAAAGGTGAGTGATGTACTCGCCATTGATGTTAATACCGTATTCTTTCCAGTCCAGAAGCTTGAAAACGTCTTCCGATGTAGCGGTGAAGAGTTTTGGGGATATAACGTCACCCTGTCTTACACCTCTCTGTAGGATTCGTACTCTGGTTCTGTACTCGGATAGCCATCGTAGCCCTACTGTACAAGCACTTCAGCACTTCGATATACCGACAGTTAACTTGGCATCGCTAAGGGGACTGCAGCACTACCCAAATTTCGACGGAATCAAAGGCTTTTTCATAGCCCAAATACGCCAGACATAGTGGCAAATTGTACTCCTCGGACTTCTGTACAATTTGCCGAAAGGTATGTATGTGGTCTGTGGTGCTAAAGCCTTTTCGGAAACCGGCTTGTTCGGGGGGCTGAAAGTCATCAAGTCTGCGCGCGAGACGATTCGTAGTGACTCTCGAAAACAGCACGTAGACGCGGCTCAGAAGGGAAATCGGTCTGTAGTTCTTCAAGAGAGCGTCGTCACCTTTCTTGAAGAACAAGACCACCGCACTTCTGCTCCACGCCTCCGGTGTAGTGCCACCATGTAGGACGGAATTAAAGAGCTTCTAAAGGACTTCAAGTACCGGTTTTCCACCCGCTTTCAGAAGCTCCGCTGTAATTACATTCTCGCCTGGGGCCTTACCGTTTTCAAGGTGCTGGAGACACGACAAACTAGCTTTGGTCGCGCGAAACAGACAAGGTAACAACAGACTGTGTTCTCAACAATTATCTATGCAGCGTCACAGAACAACAGCTTTCAGGGGTAGTTTTAGATATGCGGCTACAAAATGTTGGAATAATATTCCACCTCCAATCAGGAGTTTAAAAAATCTCCACCAGTTCAAAATCAAGCTAAAGAAAATTCTTATTGATGCACAAATACAACATGGCAATATCAACCGAGAAAGCTCCTTCCTATAATGCATTGTACGGTTATTTACAAAATTGTTTGGATGTTTCTGTTGTGTCGGTATGTTTATCAATATAAACCGTATTGATGGACATATTAGTATCGCATTGATATTTTCATTTTCCTTTTTTTTTTCGTTTTTGTTTATTATTATTATTACTAATCCATTTTAATTGATAATTGATAGTTGTTGTTACCACACACAATTATGTTTAAGGTTATATTTAATGTCTTATATTGTATTTTTTTTGCTGCTTTTTGCTTTGTTTTAATTTTTGTGTTATAATTATATAGAAGGTTTAGGCTTTTTTCGTTTTATCGAAGGACTAGACTACACGTAACAGCTGTGCTACGTTCGTGACGCCAATGAATAGGTTTCTTGGCTGAAAATCAGCGCTGTGTGAGGCCATACTCACACAACACATGCTGAGCCAACCCCTTTTCGGCACAATGCGACCTTTTTATATTTTACTTATACTTTCATGTGTATGAACTGCTTGTGCTGAATAAATGTTTTTTCTATTCTATTCTATTCTATTCTGGAGAGCCATTCTAATCTCGCTCAGTCTGACGTCCGGGGTATCATCGGAATAGTGTCGGATAAGACTCGCTCTTGGATCGTTACTCACACTTACGTGTGGCTCCAACGATGATGTGTACAGCTGCAGCCATAGAACCTCTCAATCTCACTCAAAATCTCAGGTGTCCCGGAAACGACGCTGCCACGCTCGGTCTTCAGCTTCGACAGTTGGTTTTTTCTGGCAGACAGATCTCTAGCAAAGACTTTGGAGCCCTGATTCCGCTTGATCGCTTCTTTAATACGAGCAGTATTAAAGTTGCGTAAGTCCCGCCGTATGCATTTGGAGATCTGTCTGTTCAGTTACCTGTATGCTGTCAAATCTACTGAAGACTGCAGCTTCATATCCCGTCTAACAGCCATGAGATTAAGAGTGTGATCGGAGAGTTTTTGTGTTCTTCTGCGGCGGGTCTTACAAAAGTAAGCTCCGACCGCATGGACAGTTTCCACGAGCTTGTCATTCATATCATCCACTGCATTGCAATCTTCTAGGCACTGAAAACGGTTTCGTAGCTCGAACTGAAAGGTTTCGGGACTTTGGATTAGAGCACGAGGGGGACGGAGCGTTGACTTCATTAGACGTGACCTCTCCAACTTAACGTTTAGGTTCAGTGTGCCTCTTACCATTCGGTGATCGCTGCCGGTTTACACCCTTGCAATAACTGAGACATTACTGAACAATTGTCGTCTGGTCGTCATAATGAAGTCAATCTCATTTTTTGTCGAATCTTCGGGGCTCGACCAGGTCCACTTCCTGTGGGTCCGCTTCTGGAAAAAAGAGTTCATCATAAAGAGTTCATTCTTTCTCCATGAAGTCGGCCAGCTGCTGGCCCCTTGGGTTCCGTTGCCCTATTCCGAAATTCCCTACTATCAGCTCACCATTCTCTCTTGTGCCTAGTTTTGCGTTGAAGTCTCCCATTAACACCGTATAGTGGGTTTTGGAGGAATGTATGGCTCTAGAGATATCCTCATACATTTGCTCCACCACCTCATGGGGATATGCCGAGGTTGGTGCGTAAACCTGTATGACCTTCAGCGAATAAATACCGTTTGGTGATTCTGAGTATAAGGTCGCCGTTAACCCTCGTCGACACACTCTCAATCTTTACAACGTTGTTAACGAGAGACTTGTGGACGATAAATCCGACACCTCCTTGGGACAGATGGTCGCCCTCCCAGTGATAGAACAAATTGCCGGATTCGAGGATTACCGTGTCCTCCCCCTCTCTTTGGACTTCGGATAATCCTATGACATTTCAGCGCAAATTGCCTAACTCTTCCTTTAGCTCCAGGATCTTCTCGTCAGTCCTCAGGGTGCGTGCGTTATAAGTTACCAGGTCAAGTCGTTTTAGGTGGCAACCGAACCTCCGCCGAAGATTCTTAGCACCCCCTGCCCCGCCGTTACCATGGTCGCCACCGTAGCCAGGAATAGCAGGCCCGCCGGAGACTGGGGGCCGTCTTTTCGTTACTTTCATGGGCGGTATATTGCCTTAGTTGCCACACTTTGCGAGCGGGTTGGCAACCGCAGTTTTTTTATTGTTGTTTTGCTGTTATCAGAAAGATGCTGCTGCCCATCTTCTGTCTCAGGTTCCCTGTGTCGCCTTTTTCGGCACCCATGGGAAGATATGGGGTAGTGAGTATTCTTACTCGCCACTACATGGGGTTAAACCAAATTTAATAATTATTTTTAAAAATAAATAATATTTCGAGGGTAATGTCATATAAATTTTGAGAAAATGATTCATGAAATTATATTGTAACAATTTAGATGAAATTATAATTTTTACCTCGTATTTGTGATTTCTTTTTATAGGAGAAGGGTGACAAACGAGCACACAGTCCACCTGATAGTAAGTGATTTTTTTTTATAGGATAAGGGTGACAAACGAGCACACAGTACACCTGATGGTAAGTGGTTGCTGCGGCCCATAGACATCTACATCTATCAAAATGCAGATGCGTTGTCACCCGTGAGGACTAAGATGAAACGCCTCGTTTCCAGTAAAAAGGGTCTCCGGTTAGCAGTAGCGGTATAGCGGTTGTGATATTTGGTTCGTTCAAAAGAGTGAAAAAATAAACATTAAAAAATAAGTTGACATTAAAAGCTAATAAGGAATATTGCAACATACGCTTCTTGAATAGGGGGTTTAATTATTCGATAACACTATGTCCTAGATTTATTAGTTTTTGAAATGGGTTATTACTTTTTAGGTTTATTTTTTGGTTGTAAATTTGTGTGGGTGAGCACGAAAGTACCATGCTGGGGGAATCGAGAAATAAATAGCTAAGAATTTAGATGTAGACTTAAAACAATTGTAGTATAAATGCTGGAATTTTTAAAAAGCATACAAGTTTTAGTCATCCGTAATCCTGATAACACTATTGGTCATACTGTGTACAGAAAAAATACCCATACCAACCGATATTTAAATGGTGAATCGCACCACCATCCTTCACAGTTAGCTACCGTGGGAAAATCTTTGTTTCAGAGAGCACGAGGGATCTGTGACAGAAAACATCTGGCCGACGTATCGGGAAGTCTACAGTTTGTGAACATGTTCAAGATCGTCCCCGCCATTACATTAGATTTGATATACCACAAATCCTCGCAAAAGAACACCGATTCCTCCCAAGGATGATTCGCGAGGCTATTGAAATTAAAAAACATCCTAATTTCAATAGAGAAGATGGATGAGTGCATCCATTTGCTTGGGATCCCATAATTAATAAAATCAAATCCAAACCCAAGTATACCACTGCTAGACTTCAAGATACTGTAAGCTCATTCTGCGTAAATCAAACCGAAAATTAATCTTAAAAAACTGAACGTAGCCGGGATAACTATGACAGCAGGACGTCAAACATCTCAGTCCCCCGTGACCACGGGTGCTAGAAAGCACCCGAAACGTCGGGAATATAAAAATAAGATAATATACGTGATAAAATCCGTAAGATTAGTTTTATTTAAAAGCATACAAGCCCTTAAATTGTGGACCCTCAATTTTTCGTCATCAGCCAAATCTTAAAAAATACCTTGAAAGAAGTTTTTAATTTACGACATTATAATAAAGAAATCATAAATCTAATTTACGACATAACAAGACACAAAGACAACATTGGAATAGAGGTTGTTCCAAAAATCCATGTTTTAAGCTTCTGGAGTTCCCTTCTTTTGTATTTCGCAAATAAATGATGATATCGAAATCCAATCAATGTTTGCATATGAATACCTGATTTAATAACCATCATATTTGATCCGGGATTTTTAAAAGCATGTCACATAATGTAGACTGCGCGCAGTAAATGAACTTAAAAGATAGAACTAAAATTAATTAGAGAAATATAAATTGATTTAACAAAAGATGTAATAAAAGCGCTGTAGTTGGTATAGGAAAAATATAGTTATTTAATCACAACGTAGATTAGAGTAGAGATTTTAAGTATTACTAGGTGGCAAAAAACCATTTTGCCTAGGTCTGTCCATCGTAGTCCGTCTAGATAAATATAAGCCTCTTAGCAATTTTTGGCGCCAAATAGTAGTGCTTCCTGCGTTCCGCTCTGAAAGGTTTAAATAGCAAGTGTAATAACATGCTGTGAGGCCTTCCATCCTAGTTTACGGAGGTGACATCGCATATGTAGCCTGCTTTATAGAAAGTTGGCAGCAGGTGTTCATGAGCTGCATAAACCATTTGTGTTAGGTTTACCATTAGAGTATATATAATTATTGCTTGTGTATACTTTTAGGGTAAATGGCGATGTTAGAACCACCACCCCATATCGTAGGTGTCGTAAAAGGCGATAGAGGGAAACACACCAGAAAATGGGCACCAGCGCCTTTTTAATAACATTTGGAAAATAACCCGCCTGTCAAACGTGGCAATTAATGAATGTTATAGATATGAAAGTGAATAATTAATATTTAGGAAATATAAAAGGGTAAAAGTAGGCAAAACTGCAGTACGTTGCCAAACAGCACAGGCTATTTGTTAACCGCAATTCACAAACCACAGATATGATAAAGTTTTTTACGTACGGCCGCGGTGCACGGCATGTCCTTCGTCCAGCAGTCATTATAGGACAGTAATTATTATAGTCATAATATATTTGAAAAGGGGCAGGCTAGGTGGGAAGCATGCGAGCGTCCGTATAAAAAATAGTGTCCGTATATAAAACATGATGCATGCAATCTACGAGGAGGCCTGTGTTTCGTAATGTATTTTGTAATGAATGAAGGAATAAATGAATTCACGTTGGAAAATATTAATCATTATGAATATAATATAACTATTTGAAAATCGTCTGTTCCTAATTTATTTTCGAATATAGGCACATTGTAATTTTAACTGTGTTAATTCAGCTGATGCTACCGTGTTTGCTTAATCCACTTACTTGTAGGTCTGGAGATGAGGCAAATGAATTAGGTTACGTCAAGAAACTGAAAAGCGGGTAACAATTATATTGAAGTTAAACAAGACATTGTGTACCAAGGTAACTTTGAATTAAATATTTGGTTAATATTAGTTTATTTGCACCAGTCAGATCCTTGCTTTATTTCTCAGGTTTGACTGGAAGACATTTCTATAAGACAATGATGAATTTATAATAAAGGTACAATAGACACTGGCCTAGAGCATCACCGCAGAGAGGGCGTCCGTCAGAAATCTTCTGATAAAAAACTATATGTATTACTATGTAATAAGTGTTACCATCAAAATAGAATTGAATCTCTCGCATTTACAAATGCACATAATGCATACAGATTGGTTTATTGGGAAAAATAATTCAAAATGTAAAAATGGGAGGATGGGTCTTAATATTCACGCTTAGCAGGTGAATTGACGTTCGCTGCACCAGAAGTCTCGTACTTGTGACACCATACATCAGAAGCCAAAGGATTTATCTGGCATTTCCCATAGGATTTACGACACCCACGATATGAAATTGGAAGACGGATCTTTTACGCCGCTACACGCATCTTGTTCTCTGACAGTCATAAAAGTCGCTTCTGCGAAAGATTCAAAATTTTTGCCAGTACTAGAAATGTTATTATTTTTCGAAGAGGTTAATACATCATCAATCTTTCTTCATTTCATTCAGTTCCTATGTTAAACACTCTCAGAGGTTATTAAGGCAATGTTTTTTTTTATAGGATAAGGGTGACAAACGAGCACACAGTCCACCTGATGGTAAGTGGTTGCTGCGGCCCATAGATATCTACATCTATCCTCTATTACAAATCAAAATGCAGATGCGTTGTCACCCGTGAGGACTAAGATGGAATGCCTCATTTCAGTAAAAAGGGCCTCCGGCCACCTGCACTCACCAAGCGAAACGCAGAGGTAAACCTCTACTTCACGCTGGTATTCTGTGAGGTCGTGGTACCACCCCGGTTCGAGCCGGCCCATCCGTGCAACAGCAAAAGCTGCCGCGTGGCTCTACCACTGTTAGAATATAAATGTTGTACCACAAAATGTTTCGACAATCTTCATCTAATCTTGGACAGCTTATGTTTTTGCTTAAGATAATAACTATTTTAAATATTACAAAATCCCTCTTACAATTAGAGTATCGCTGACAGACTGATTGATTATTGCAAAAGAAAAATTGCGAATATTTGAGCAAAATAATAGACAAGATCTAGTTATTATTTTCTATTCTCGTTTTAGTTATTTTAAAGCTTTAATTTATATCATGGTAGGGGTCAGTGGTCTCTACATTAAGATTAATGATATCACTAATTGAAAATACTTAATCACGGAATTATTGCGAGTGAAATGTATCTTTCATCGAAACTACTATTAACTAGTCATTAATATTAATCTAAACTAAACAATAGTATTATTCTGCAAGTTTATTTTAATTTATTAATTCATAAAGCCTACTAAAGAACGCTGTTGAATGTAGCCCACTCCCCCATAAATTGCCTAATAGAAAAAGGATATTGGCTTTAGTTGTCACGCTTGGTAAACGGCTTGGCAACCGCCAACCCTATTTGTCTGTTGTATGGCCTTTATTGTCAGTATTTATATAGATGAACCATTAGTTCTATAAACCAAACATATAAATATCAAAGAGTATATTATGATCATACGTTTGAATGAATACTATAAATTATATAAGATTTTTGAATTGTAATTGTTCATATGTAATGATTTGTTGTGATAATTTATTTGGTTATTGACCCCAGATTCAAACCCAGAACCTCATGATAAGTAATCGCGCTACCGATCACTAGTCTAGTACCTAGTCTAGAACCGACCACTAGGCACGAAGCAGTAAAGTATGTAATATGTAAGATCTATATCTGAGACGTGGTCCTTCACTGCTGGCCGTGTAAGGAAGCTTATGGTCCCAGCGAGCTATGAAGAGGGCGATGCTCGGGGTTTCTCTGAGTGATAAACTTAGAAATGAGGATAATGATTTCTTATATTTACGCGAACACTACACATTTAAATAAAACTAATTTTACGGATTTTATCGCGTATATTAACTTATTTTATATTCCCGACGTTTCGAGCACTTTACAGCACCCATGGTCACGGGGGGGACTGAGGTGTATGACGTCCCAATGTCATAGTTAACCACGGCTACCTCCAGATTAAAAATTATTAATTTTTGTTCCGATCCACGCAGTATGAACTTACAGTATCATGAAGTCTTGCAGTTGTATGCTTGGGTTGGGATTTAATTTTATTAATTATGGGATCCCAAGCAGATGGTAGCACCCAGCCATCTTCTCTATTGAAATTAGGATGTTTCTTGATTTCAATAGCCTCGCGAATCATCCTTGGAAGGAATCGGTGTTCTTTAGCGAGGATTTGTGGTCTATCAAATCTAACGTAGTGACGGGGGCGATCCTGTACGTGTTCACAGACTGCAGACTTCCCGGAGCGTCTATTCTTCACATCAGCTATATGTTCTTTAACACGGGTTTTTATAGATCTTTTAGTTTGTCCTATATAAGAGAGACCACATTCACAATCAAGCTTGTACACTCCTGCATCTTGCAGAGGAATATTACACTTGACTGATGGCTACCTATTGTGGAAGGAGGAGTTCTACAAGCAAGTAGATGGAGTGGCGATGGGCTCACCTGTATCTCCCATTGTTGCCGATATATTCATGGAGGACTTTGAGGAGAAAGCCCTGCGTACTTCTCCCGTAAACCCCAGATTCTACAAGCGGTACGTAGACGACACTTTCACAATTCTCCCTTTAGATAAAGTAACTGCATTTCTAGACCATCTTAACTCCTTAAATTCTAAAATTCAGTTCACAATAGAGTTAGAGGCAAACAATTCTTTAGCTTTTCTAGATGTGTTAGTAATTCGAAATCCTGATAACACCTTGAGCCACACTGTGTATAGAAAAAAGACCCATACAGATAGATATTTAAACGGTGATTCTCACCACCATCCTTCACAGTTAGCTACCGTGGGTAAATCTTTGTTTCAGAGAGCACGAGGGATCTGTGACAGTAAACACCTGGCCGCCGAGCTCCAACACGTCAAGCAAGTTTTGCACGACAATAAGCTTCGGGTCCCGCGCCTACGTCACAGTGAACGAGTGAAGCCGGCCACAGTCGAGCGAGTGCCTGCTGTACTGCCATATGTCAGCGGTGTCACTGACAAGATTGGCTACATCTTGAAGCGGGCTTCCATAAAAACATATTTCAAGCCGCCGAAGAAGATTAGTCAGTTTTTACCATCAGTCAAGTGTAATATTCCTCTGCAAGATGCAGGAGTGTACAAGCTTGATTGTGAATGTGGTCTCTCTTATATAGGACAAACTAAAAGATCTATAAAAACCCGTGTTAAAGAACATATAGCTGATGTGAAGAATAGACGCTCCGGGAAGTCTGCAGTCTGTGAACACGTACAGGATCGCCCCCGTCACTACGTTAGATTTGATAGACCACAAATCCTCGCTAAAGAACACCGATTCCTTCCAAGGATAATTCGCGAGGCTATTGAAATCAAGAAACATCCTAATTTCAATAGAGAAGATGGCTGGGTGCTACCATCTGCTTGGGATCCCATAATTAATAAAATTAAATCCCAACCCAAGCATACAACTGCAAGACTTCATGATACTGTAAGTTCATACTGCGTGGATCGGAACAAAAATTAATAATTTTTAATCTGGAGGTAGCCGTGGTTAACTATGACATTGGGACGTCATACACCTCAGTCCCCCCCGTGACCATGGGTGCTGTAAAGTGCTCGAAACGTCGGGAATATAAAATAAGTTAATATACGCGATAAAATCCGTAAAATTAGTTTTAGAAATGAGGATATCTGTAGTAGAACCAGGGTAACCGATATAGCCCAATAGATTAGTAAGCTAAAGTGGCAATGGGCCAGCCATATAGCTCGACGAACCAACAAACGATGGGGAAGAAAGGTTCTCTGTAGGCGAAGAATGGGGCAGCCCATCACTAGATGGAGTGACGACCTGGTAAGACATGCAGGACGTCGATGGATGCAGGTGGCTAGGACCTTGCTTTGAGGCGTTCCTCGGGTGAGGCCTACGAGCATAATTAGCAGTGGACTTATGAAGAGACTTGTGAAGGCAGTACAAACATACACATTATTTTCTTATCATACGTTGGTTTGAACAAGCTAAATGAAATGCTAAGCTTGACAATAAGCACAGAGTAAGGACGGTTTCTTCACTCATGTGCTAATACTTTCGGTAGACATGTAATTTTAGTTAAAGAATCCATCCATCCATGAAACCACCCAACCTATGGAATTTCACTGCTGAATATAGACCTCCAAGATTGCCATAGTCGCAAAGTTTAGCAAGCAGTTTGGCAAGCGCAGTTTTAAATTATTTTGAGTTTTTATCAATAAGTTAGGGAATAAATCAATATAATATTTAAAACATTTCAAACGTCGTTGAGCTTAATGTGGCAAAGGATTTAGGTTGTGACCTAAACGATATTAACCTAAATGCGACTCAGTGGTTTGTAATTTAATATAACGATCGAATGTGCACGGTATTTGACCACGCGTTTAACAACGTATGTCGAAGTTTGTCACGGTCGGTTAATATTTCGGGGTATAACATTAATGGAACTTTTTCTTCACATATATCTCGCCTGAGAATGAAAAGTAGAATTTTATTTTATGGTCAGAAAACGCTCCAAATGCTTGATGACGCAAAACTGAGTACATCGCAACTGATGAGTTTTTTATGGTTTGTGTAATTCAGAATAGAAAATATCTCAAAATTTCTTAATTACTTGATTTGAAAATTATTTGATTAATTGCGAAGTTTCTGAAATAGTTTTAAGCGAATTTCAAAAAAGGAGGAGGTTTACAACATGTCAACTATATGTCTTTTTTGTGTATGTTACGCGATATCTTTATCAATAGTGAATGGATTTGAAAAAGACAATAACGATTTAATAAATCTCTTTAATATATGAAATAAAATATTTTTTATAGGTTTTACGTCGTCGTATATAAATATAGAGGAAAAACTCCACCCCTGAGGTTAGCAAAATTGGAGATGAAGTTTTCACTGTATTTATTTAGGACAACGTTGAGATTGTGGTGTTAAAATGCAATTGTTAAAATGATTTTGGTCAAAAAATTCATTAAAAAATCGCTTCTACGATGGACCAGATCCATTCGTACTTGAGCCATTATACGCTGCATTTCGGATAATATCTTGTTTCCTGTAAATTTGATTAATTTACTATAATATATCATATTTTATTTTCCTACGTGGTGGAGACATGCTGAAGTTATATTATGGTCGACGCATTCCATATTACTCCTTAGAGATAACATTGCGTTTGTATTTTAATTCTTAATCAAAAGATGAGGAAGCGTCTTTGGGTTCCAGCATCCACTTACCATCCAGCTGATTATGTGTTCATTTTTCACCTTTAATAATTGAAAATTGTAAAAAATCCATACGATTTTTTAAATCTGCTGTCGTTATTCATTTACTTTTACAAACTTGCATTCTAAAATTCAAGTCTCCACGTAGGACACACGCTAGCGTTCTCCAAATTTGTGGAAAGGTATACATTACAAATTAACATTTTGTCAGTTATCTTTGAGAAAATACGGTAACATATTTCCTTGTGTACAATACTTCTCATGTATCTCATATTACATCTTTGACACATCTCTGAATAGGTCAAGATAATCTGAATTAAATGTGTTTTTGTATAATATGTAGTAATTATGTTTCACATAAGCAAAGATTGTTTGCTTATTGAATTCAATGTTGTCATTATTGATTTCGATTGTTTGCATTTGGAATAAAATATTGATTCATAGATCTCGTGTCTTCACTAACCAATATCACCCCGTGGGTGTCGCAAGAGGAGTTAAAGGGAAACAAATCAGGAGATGAGTAGCAGTGTCTTGCCGATAATGACTGAAAATAAAAAAAAACTGCGGCTGCCAATCTGCTTGCCAAACGTCGCCACTATGGCAAATACCCCCCATTGAGGCAATATGTGGAGGAGCCCTTCAGCAGAGGACTTTAATAGACTGTAACGGTAATGGTATTCATAGATCACGTGACTAATTGGTCAGAGTCGCAAAAGCTAACTATTTATTGATGGGTCTTGAATTAGTTTTCTATCTGAAGCCAACTTTTGTTTGAAACTAATAAATATTGGAACGCTGGCTTTGTATCAAAATTTACCTCAGATTTGATCGCATAAGCAATTGCGATTTTATAAACTATTGATAGCCAGTGCTGACTGTGTGTCCAATTATAGTTAGTAGTGAATGGTGACGTCTTCGTAGATGGTAAAGCGCAGTGACTTAGCTTTACAAGAGTCCATTTACTTTTGCCTTTTGAAGACAGATGCTAGCAATTTATCTCATACCATTGCTGGTCGCATTACGAACAATAAAGCAAATCACTTAGTTCGGACGTACGGTAGTCAGACGGTGAAAGGGAGGACGAATGAAGTCACGCAATTCCTGCGCACATTCCCCCTAATGTATGTGGTAGAACATAAAGACATGCTATTTTGTGCCTATGCTCGAATCTATCAAGATTAGCTTTAATCAGATTAAGGTGTGGTGGAGCATTTTTCCAACCCATCTGTATTTCGATTCTTAATTGAGCACAAATGTAATCTACATGTATCCTTACTATCAACCTTATTGAATAAAATGTAATAACGGAAAAGATGTACAGCATAACTATTGCTGATCTAAATTAACGAAATAAATAGTTCCAAGAAACAAAAGCAATTATTCGAACCAATGATTACGAAATGTTCTGTCTTCAACAGCAGTCATATTGACGTTTTCCCAACATTGTATTCTCTAGAAAAGAAAAAAAAATTGGAAATGAGACTCGGACAATTTGGCTAATATTTAGTTAACATTATGTATACGTAATGATTTCTTATATTTACGCGAACACTACACATTTAAATAAAACTAATTTTACGGATTTTATCGCGTATATTAACTTATTTTATATTCCCGACGTTTCGAGCACTTTACAGCACCCATGGTCACGGGGGGGACTGAGGTGTATGACGTCCCAATGTCATAGTTAACCACGGCTACCTCCAGATTAAAAATTATTAATTATTTTTTTTTAATTTTTGTTCCGATCCACGCAGTATGAACTTACAGTATCATGAAGTCTTGCAGTTGTATGCTTGGGTTGGGATTTAATTTTATTAATTATGGGATCCCAAGCAGATGGTAGCACCCAGCCATCCAATCTCATTAGATCCAGCCAATCCAGCCAATTTCAATAGAGAAGATGGCTGGGTGCTACCATCTGCTTGGGATCCCATAATTAATAAAATTAAATCCCAACCCAAGCATACAACTGCAAGACTTCATGATACTGTAAGTTCATACTGCGTGGATCGGAACAAAAATTAAAAAAAAAATAATTAATAATTTTTAATCTGGAGGTAGCCGTGGTTAACTATGACATTGGGACGTCATACACCTCAGTCCCCCCCGTGACCATGGGTGCTGTAAAGTGCTCGAAACGTCGGGAATATAAAATAAGTTAATATACGCGATAAAATCCGTAAAATTAGTTTTATTTAAATATTATGTATACGTATACTTCAACGAGGTAATTTAAGTGATAAGCGCTGGCTCTATTTGGGTGTTCACGAGTTCCATCCCTCTGAGAACGCCGAACCGAGAACCAGTCAGTGGTGAAGGTAACCATCGAGACGAAAGCTGCATGTTGGATAAATTAAAAAATATGTAAGTTTGAAATTCATGTAGAAGTTGTAACAACAACGTTACAAGTTATTGTTATAAGTAATAATAGTGTGAGAGCGGATGTTCGATTTGCTTTCTTGCGATCCACTCCTGCATGTACTTGTTTCATCTTATCTTTTACCCTCATCTTCGACATAAATGTATTTCTCAGACAGCGCGGTCGACATTTTCCTGCACTAAAATCCTCTCACAAGTGAAAGAAAATCCGTGCCCAACTGCCAACGTACACTACGTGAAGTACAACGAAAGTTTTGCGTAACTCATAAATAAAACACTTTATATGTGAACTAATATTACTATTTACTGCTTTTTAAAGACTTTATACCACATTTTAATAGCTTTTTTATTCGTTCTAACCATTTTGTAAACATAAGGACCATAGTTCAAGGTCATGCCTTTTAGGTGCTGGTTGAAAGCTATCACGTTCTCTTCCGGCTCCGAGTGTTTGAGTTTATTTGTAGACAGTATAACACGTCTGCTGACTCTTTTTTACAAAATTATTGATGATATGACAATTAATAATTAGACAATATAATTTCGTTGACAATGTACTATTAATACTTTATATTTAAGATTTATTTTAGTTATGGATATATTAGAATTGTTATTAGTTTTTATTGACATTGCATTATAAATTGATATGACAAAATATTTCATTGCATAATTATTAATACTTTATTGATTGGCTTTATTACCATTTTAATATCTGACAAGGGCTGCCAAAAGCTTCGAGATTTTATATTACTATTATTTTATAATTAATTAGTTTGTGATTATTAATTTTTGTTGTTATGGATGAATACAATTTTTGAAAAAAATTTTTTGCATGTAAAATTTAACCTTGTGCGCGTGTTGGATTTTCTGTAAGCCACAAGTGTATGAATTAAATAAATAAATAAATAAATAACAGACAACGGTCATTATGTTGGCACAGCAACCTACTGTCTGTTGTCCAGAAGTGCAACTGCAATAATAAGCTGCAATCTTCTCATCCCAACTTGTCCCTTGTCTCGCCAACAGTATATATCTATAATAAGTTCTGTCCGAGTGATGGCGAGATTTTATACGGCCTCTTATTTAAACAGAGTCTTGTTTGGATGATATTAATTGAGTCACAAATTATGTGCTACCCAGTCTTCGTTGACACCAAACATACAATATACTGATAATATTGATATTAAGGCGCTGGAGCTCATTTTCATGATTTGTGCTGACAGATAATTCTTGTAATATGCTTGCAAAACATTGTGAACATATTGGTGCATTTTCATCCATCTAGAACAAAACAATCTTACTTTAATAAACCATCTATATTGCAGAAGCGCATTTTAAACAGTGCAACATGTTTTAACAGATGAACTGAAAGATAATTACATCATATTAAGTTTTTGCAGCCAGTATGAACTTATGTAGAAATTAATAATTATTAACAGACTACAGATAGGAGCATGTCATTCAAATGCGTTTAATAACTTAAGGGGCTGCTCCATGCGAACGACTTTGGGCATTTGGTGTGCCGTGCCGCGCCGACTCGCTACAATATAGGATCGCGTAAGAAATATGAAAGACGCCACCTACTGTACGGAAGTAGTATTTTTTCAACATCAATAAACTATTTTATGGAAACACAGACAGCGTACAACGATAAATGTATTTTAATTTTTTTATTCGGTATATTAGTTGCATTATATTAGAATTATGTATTCTCATATATTATCTAATTATGAAATTTTATAATTAATTATATATTAAAAATGAAGCATTGAAAATTGTGAGTTTAAAAGATACCTACTCAGTATAGGTAAATAGATAGATAGCTCGCCTTTTGTACAAATATATGGTGCAATAAAGAATAAACAAATAAATAGGATGTTTCGCAGAGTCAGAGTAATATAGAATGAGAGTCGTGGAGGCAGTTTACAAACATAAATTGCACAAGGACAAACATCCAGACCCGGAACAATTATTTGTAGGCCTTACAAATATTTGTTCCGCGCGGGATTTGAACCCGCGGCCCCCAGCGCAACAACTGATTGCTAAGCCACTGCACCACGGAGCCGTCGCCGGGTTATAGGTAAAATGACCATACGTTTTGAACGGGACTGTCCCTTTTCTCGGTCACCTGTCCCATTGTCCCCAAATAAAGCTCCGGGACACAAAATTGTCCCGTAACTCGTTGGATAGTATTCAAAGTCAACAATCTTCAACATATTTTTTTAATCGAATATATTTTATGTCTACCTGATACAAATGCTCCGGTAGAAAGAGTATTTTTTATTTTGAATAAATTGTGGACGTCTGAAAGAAACACTTACGGTTCCAGTTCTAAAGGCGATGTTGTTAACAAAGATAACAATAATAAAAACTTGAGCAGAATTTTATTCTTATTTAACATCATGACCCACTTTATTAAAGCAAATTTAATCCACTGACAAATGTAATTAATAATTAAAAAAAAATATGTTGCATTCACCGATTACCGAATATAATTTTATAGTGAACACTAATTGTATAAAGTTATAGTTTTTAGAGTATAAATAAACCCATGTCCTGTTTTGAGTTAAAAAATAAATGGTCACTTTAGTATTTTTAGTTAAATTTAGTTTTAAAAATTTTTAGTTAATAGTAAAAAGTAGGTATATTAGTACCTACTTAGATACTTTTTACCGAATTATAAGTATAGAACACCTTATGTACTCAATTATTTTTTGAAAAAGAAGAAAAAACAAGCAATAAATAATATACTATATTTTATCAAAAAACTATAACTTAGTAATACTAATTTTAACTTAGAACATAAATGAAAAACTCATAACTGACTTTTGGGCCCGACCCAGGATTCGAACCCGGCACCTCATGATCAGTAGTTGCATTACTACAACCACTAGACCAACAAGGCAGTACTATATCTAATAAGATATTGTGGTTGGGTATTAGAATTATTTTAACTGTATACTATACTGATAATATTGAATTAGCCTTTTATAGTGTAAATTATAATATTTGTCGAAATGTTAATTATGGATTCGAACCTTACATGCTAATGGTGCTTCATTTTTTTATTTGCATTTACTTCAAAGAAAATACACACGAAAAGCTTCATCGCGCAGTAAAAAACACAACAAATATATATATATATATATATATATATATATATATATATAACTAATACGAAAAATTATACCCAAAAGAAACAAATAATAATACCTATAAATAACCTAATTAGTAATAATATTATCGACTGATATGACGTGAGCGTGTGCGCTGGCAGACGCTCTAACGACACAGGCTTCACGTCGAAGAGCTCAGCGCTCACTGACTACAGCCAGCCCGTGGGCAGTGAATACGCGCAGATTTTAAAATAATTTCCTAAAAAAAACAAATATTGGTCTTTTGAAAAAAAATTATAATAAGATAAAGATAAAGATATATTTATTTGCAAAAACATGTGTAGATAATTATACATTTGATGTTTATTATTGGTCTGAAAGTTATAATTTTGAATCAACATGTTTGACCATAGTTGGTGTACAAATATGAAAAAATAAAAAAGAAAAATGCTGTAACAGATAATTAATAAGTCATGACAAAAGATATAATATCTACTAAATAATGTATCAGAACATGACATAATTGAATGTAATAAATGTCAACTATATTTCCTATCAAAAATAATTATACAATGGCATTAATAATACAATGATATTAACAATGTATATAATAAATAGTAAATAGTAATTAAATAGGCTTGTTACATTCATAAAGATTTGTCATTAAGGAAGTCATTAACATTATAATAGCATTTTGCAGTCAACATTTTTTTAAATGTTTTCTTAAATAATCCTGTATTCAATTGTTTAATGTCATTTGAAATTTTGTTATATATTAATGGAGCTTTGCATACTACACTTTTACGCAGAAGCGCTGTTTTAGCAGGGTGAGCACAAAGTCTATTGTTGTCTCGGCGATTACGTCTTACATTGTCTGATAGGCGAGAAAACAAGTGTGGGTTGCTTCTAACAAATAAAGCTATTTCCAATATATATAGTGACGGAAGTGTAAGAATTTTGTGTTTGATAAATAATGGCTTACAGCTCTCCGTACTTTGAATACCAAACATGGCGCGTATGCATCGCTTTTGCATTTTAAATACCATATCTGTGTTAGTTGAGTTGGCCCAAAAAATTATGCCATATCTGAGAACAGATTCAACAAGACCATAGTATACCGAAAAAAGCGTATCAGTGTTGATAGTTGGAGCAAGTTTATGAAGGGCGTATGAAAGATTGCTGATTTTTTTACATAATAAGTTAATGTGTTCTTTCCAATTTAATTTACTGTCTAACTTCATTTACAGTGTAATTATCATAAACCAAATTTACATTTAATGGATTTTGTGATCTTTGTCCAAAATGCATTATATTTGTCTTCTTTAAATTGATTTTTAAATTATTATTGTTTAGCCATGAAATTATAGATGTCAGTGCGTTATTGATGTCAAACTTATAATGATTAATGTCCTTACATGCAATTGTAACAGTACTGTCATCAGCAAATAATGTAATAGGCTGTGTCGTTGCATTTGGCAAGTCGTTAACATATATAATAAATAAAAGTGGCCCCAGTACACTGCCTTGGGGCACACCATATGATACATAGCGCTTCTTAGACGTGTATGTTTCTTCATTTTTGGTTTCAAGATTTACTCTAGTTATTTCTGTTATTTGTTGTCGATTATTTAAGTAGGACCGAATTAAATCTAAGACATTTCCTCTAATACCGCAAGCGTCAAGTTTATTAATAAGTATATTATGGTCTACATAGTCAAATGCCTGTGACATATCGCAGTTAATAGCACAAACGGGAGATCTTTTGTCAACGTGGCATATAATATTTTCTATGAATTCATAAATGACCATGTTTATGGTTTTATTTTGTCGAAACCCTTTTTGTTCATTGCACAAAATTTTGTGTTTTTCTAGATAGGAATTAATTTCACCATAAAGATATTTTTCAAAAATTTTCGAAAATATGGATAATAATGCTACAGGTCTATAATTCTCCATTAACTGTTTATTTCCTTTTTTGAATAATGGTTTTATAATTGATAATTTAAGGTCTTTTGGAAATGTTCCTGTTGAAATACATAAGTTAATGATGTGACTCAGATGGTGGCATATATCCTCACTTACTGTTTTAATTATTTTTGTAGAAATACTATCGTATCCTACACTGTTCGTGTTTTTCAATGTTTTTATAATCTTATTTATTTGGTATGGTGAACTTGGTGCAAGAAACATTGAATTTAATTGGTATTTAATTGTAGTATTTACCTTTTTCCCGGCATCCGGAAGGGGATTGACTTTTTCTATAAAATAATTATTAAACGCGTTAGCTATTTTTTTAGGATTATCTATGCAAATTCGATCATTAATTTTTATGTTGACAATAGTTTCTTTAGGTATATTAAGTCTTGTTTTGTTTATAATTTGCCACGCTGTTTTACTTTTATTATTTGAGATTTTTATTTTATAATTATTTTGTGCACGTTTCGTTAAGGTTATAATTTTTTAAAATAATTTACTATATTTTACATATTTTAATTTGTTCTCTTTATTTGAGTTCAATCTGAATTTCCAAAGCAAATCTTTTTTCTTTCTACTGCAAATCTTAACTCCATGGGATACCCATTTTGGCTTACTATTGACTTTTATCAAAACTTGTATTTGCGGAAAACAAAGGTCATAGAAAAGTTTGAAATCATCAATAAAGCATTTATAGGCTATGTTTGGGTCGTTAGTATGGTAAATATTTAAAAAAGATAAACTTTTAATACACATTTTAAATTTTTCAATGTTTTCAGAGCTATAATCACGTTTTCTGGTACGCCAATAATTTAATGTCGGTATTTTTTTAACAGGTACTTTGATTAACTGAGCAGTATGGTCTGAGAGACCCAATTCTAAAATTTCAGTTTTACAACCCTTTTTGAAATTATGTGCAAAATTATCAATACATGTTCGACTGGCTAGTCTCGTCGGTTCATGTAGTGCTAGCTTAAGATTATAACTTAATAATAAACATTCAAAGTCTAAGGTAACATTATTGCTTTTTCTCCCTTTACTCCCCTCTGCTTTAATGTCGTTTTCTCCAATACAAACAATACAATAATCACTTAAGGTAAAGTCTTTTAATTTGTTTTCTATGTTGCATAAAAGTTCCTTAATAGTACCATTCGGGATTACATAATGGCAGAAATCAAAGTAATTTGAAAACACGTCTTCAATTATGGATAGGGACCCTGTTTTGTTACTGCTTAGAATGCATAATTTATGCTTTTGTTTACGATTTGCTATCATTCTTGACAGCTCTTCATTAAGTTGAGGTTTTTTGTTATTATAAGAAAAGGATGTAGATATTTCTTTTGATTTATTTGCTGTATGCGTATAGACGAAACACGTTTGAGTTTCTTTATTATGCATCTGGGACGAGCTTTTGGCGTGTTCTCCTGATGGTTGAGATAGTTCGTCATTGTTTTTAATATTGTTTTTAATATTATGTTCAAAAGTTGGCACGTTATTGTTATGCAATGTTTTGCACTTACGTTTTGAAACTGGTGTTATGCTTTTTCTCTCAGGCGTTGAGTATATTTTTTTGTACGCGTTGTTAGTCTTTATTATGTTTTGAAGGTCAGATTTGAGACGAAAGTTTTCGCTATTTAGATTCTCAATCTCTTGATGAGCACTTTGTAGTTGCGTCGTAAGTGTTTTAACTTGTTCGCTCAGATAATTTAATACGTCACTATTGTCATGTAAGCTATCCGGTATACTCATTACTGTGGAGTCAAATAATATGTTTTTTTCATTGTTATTTGTCATGTTTGTAAGGTCATTTAATGAACTTGTTCTACAGGGTTTGCGATGAGTAATGTTATTGCTGTCTGTATCCATTGTATAAAATTTTATATTATTATTATAAGATATCGTAGCGCCTTCTGTTGAAATCAGCTTGTAATTCTTGCACACGAATATCTATTGCTTTCTGTTAAATCTGGGTTGATAAGTCTGGCGATACTAAGTATGTTAATATAATTTGATGTCGACAAATTAACCACAAAAAGACTAACGTTGAGGCTCGAATTGTCGCCGTGTAATGTACTTGGTCAGATGTAGACTTAGTGCCACTCGACCACGATGCAACTACGAAATTGCGATGAAATTTTGGTATGGTTCCTAGCAGTCTTGTTTTTTAAATACAGCAAGTCGGTTATTGTGACTCATAACTCAGGAATTTTTTCCAAGTTCGGTGCACTACTATACATAAAATTAATCACTTTTTATGATAATTATTCACTTTTCTGACACTGTACGCACACTTTTTAGTACTAAATGGCAATAATATATTGATTTCATGACTTCAGCTTAAGGAAATATTATTTTTAAAAGTTTCATAATTAATACACTTATTTGATAATGTTAGTGATTATTTATATTTGAAAACACTTCCGCGCCTCTACTGATACTTGTGACACTGAATTATATAAGGTTCAGAGTAAATGATTGTCTTTTACTATTTTTTTAATAAATAATTTACGGAACTTCTGTAATACTTGTACTAGTCGGACGAACCTATATATATCTTAAATTTCATTAATAAATTGCCTATACATTGGTGTAAATCGCAAAATAAAACAGTACTTACTTTACGAGGAGATGCATGTTATCAATAATAATTTCACATTTATGTGGTTTCGTTGTAAGGAGATTATATTAATATTTATTCCTTTAAAAAAAATGGATATAGCTCTTATGAAATCAAGATTATGTAGAAATATAATGTGTTTTTTATTTGTTGATATATCTTTTAAATAAAAAGTAGATAACTCCTAAAAACCGCACAAATAACGACTAGCGTGACATTTTGCTCAACTTGCGCCTTAAGGAAACGTCTTTCTTTAGTACATACCTGCTTACTGATTCAAAATGTGATTCTATAGAATACAGATGTCCGATATCAACGAAATCGAAATCTCACGTAAATCATTAAGTTCATAAAACAAAAGTAGAGTCAAACAAGTAGTAACTGATCCAAAGTCCAAACAAAAACCAAATCGCCAAAGAAATCCATAACTAAACACATTTACGAGTTCAGAACTACAAAACCAAGCTCGGAATAAATTAAAATATCATTTGACAGAAATGACATTTGACAAATAACCGTGTCTTTTTTACATTTTTATGACTGGAAGGGCACCATCTTGTAAAACCAACAAACACTTGGGATTGCATTTTTATTTTTTGCAAGTTATTTAGTTTGATTTATTCTCTCATTTTATTTTTAACAAAATGCCTGAATTTTTCACTTTTTTACGGTATATTGTACATAGACTGGGCCAGAAATGGACCATCTCCTTTCCAAGAAAACTTCTAAACTGACAGCTACGCCACAGTAACATTCTAACATGACAAAATGTGAGAAGGGAGGGAAAGGGCAAGAGGTGGGAGAGACGTGGGAAACGTCATGAAATGAATTGCTCACTGCATTTCATACGCTCAAAGATTTCCAGCTGTTCTGCCACTTGAGAATCTTTCTTGCCCTTTTTGTTGTTGATTCTTCGCGCTATATGGCCAATTATTCCCTTTTTTACTAAGTAGATATATATTTTTTTTATAAATTATTCAATGAAACTAATGATCTCTTCAATATATTTTACAAAAGCGTAATTTCAATATGTATAATCTGAGAGTTGTGACCTGGTACCCTATATAACAGATATTATTTAATACTTTCATTAGGCACCAGTTTCTCATAAACTAGGGTTCAATATGTTTATAGCTCATAGATAAACCATGTTCGTCATCAATTATTCTGTACCTGTTTGCGATGAAAAAATAAATAAAAAATTCTAAATTCTAAAAAATATATAAAAATTACCACTTCAGTTTACTGATCCGCAGGGTATAGTGGGAAATAAACCTGTATGTCAGTTATCGAGTAAAAAAATTGAGGAATAACGTATTGTTCGAGCATGCACTCGCACATAATGTCACAGTTGCAATTTGCTTTTTTTGTTTAACAAATACCGTTACATTACTCACGACTCCAAGATATGCTCCCGTACAGTGCGGTCGTGTGGTTTCATTTAAATACGACACACTACATTCGATGACACGGTCGAACATTGGCCTTAATACGTTTATATATATTTCAGTCTAACTCAATTCTCGTATGATGATTATTTCCGTATAATACGGGCGAAGCACTGCGTACTGCATACATTGGGGAGCAGATTACCCGTAGATCGAAACACAAATTGGCAACAGAACGACATGGAGCATTACTATTCCATTTCATTACAAATACAGACAGGTCGACGGGATTAATTTATTTAGACTTCAACTCCGTCACTTTAATTTCGCCATTGTGGAGGCCAGATTATTGTGTCAGAGGTCATCCGTTTTATGAGAGTTAAATATAAATATTAAATACTATCGAATTATATGGCTCTTTGCAAATTCAATATTTTTTTCATAAAAAACTAAGGGATTTAATTTTAATGAAAACTTTTTGAGATATTTATTATGCAACTAGCAACCGACCCGGCTTTGCTTGGTTGGTATCTATATTAATAAGACGTCATTTAGATTTTATAAAATAATCTTAAACGGCCATTAGCCATTACTCTATAATTTTTTTATCTCCAAGACATCTTCGAGTGTTTAGAATAGAACATAGCTTAAATTACACCTAGCATAGATTTCTTGCTGTTCGTGAAGTTTTATAAACACACAGACAAAATTATCTCTTATATTTACGCGAACACTACACATTTAATAAAACTACTTTAACAGATTGTATCTCGTTTAATTAACTTGTTTTTTTATTGATTACCGACACAGTAAGTTTCTTCTGCGTAGATCGAAACAAAATTAATAATTAAAAAAGCTGAAGGTACTCCGGGTTAATTCTGACATCAAGACGTCAATCACCTCAGTTCCCTGTGACAACGGGCGCTGTAAAGTACCCGAAATGTCGGAAATCAATAAAAAATAAGTTAATTAAATTCGATAGAAAAGGCAAATTTTGATATTACAGACAGACACTGAAATTTCATTTATGTGTATAGATTACTTGTTGAATTTCGAATTGTCTGCGTCGTTGGCCTAGTGGTCGGCAATACTTTACTGAGTTTTTGTTAAGAAATTCTAAGTAGTAGCCCGAAGTCAGCAAGTTGGCGGTGTTTCACACCCGTGCCTCGGGAAGCACGCCAAGGCGTTGCTCCCGTGCCTGATCTCTATCCGATTGTGTCGGATTTACCGTCCCATCGGACTATGAGAGTGAAGGAATGGAGAGTGCACCTATGCTTGCGCGTATACTCGGACACTATAATCCTGGCTTGAATGATATCACAGATTCTCAAGATACACAAAAAAAAAAACAATAAGTTCACTGTCGTACGAATATGCAGAAGCACATAATATAAGCATCCAGTTATCTTATTATTTTTAGTGTGGTTGTACAGCCACAAATGCTTAATGTCTTAATTTAGGTGTTGACTGTAATACTTCAATCACAATACTTCCTGGTGTGATAGCGGAACTTCTATGGAAAAGCTCATGCCGTGCGACAGACAGTTTGGGGGCTCACGATGCTGAAATATAATTAAAGAAATTAAGTTATTAATTTAATATATTATTTTCAAACACAGGAATTTATGTTTACGTTGCGTTTTGAATGGAAAATTTGTTTGATGCGGTATTCATCAGTAAACAGAATGATTTAAGAGAGAGGTTTATATGTATAGTACACGTATATTATGTATTATATATATCATTCTTCTGTTTGTGTGTATGTGACTGAACTCCTCCTAAGCGGCTGGATCGATTTTGATGAATTGTTGTCTGTGAGTGTGATTAAGTTGATTAGAGAATATTTTACATTCACAATTGGACTCGGTAGATGGCGTCGTTGTCGTGACCCAGAAATTAACCGTGCGATACCGGGGCGGATTACTAGGTGTTAAATAATTGAACGCAGAGCAAAATTCAGCAATCCGTTATTACCTTTTAAAAAGTTTGATTGAAAAAATTCTCAACCGTTAAATGATTGACGTCTACGGAAATTGGAAATTTTGCAGTCGTACGTACATATTATTTCATATAATATTTAATTTATGATTGCTGTTTTTGCGGTTTTAATCGTATTAAGAAAATTTACAAAACGTTACATCACATGTTTGTGTCTTAGAAAAGTAATAGTTGATTCCCTTACTTCCCTAAAAAAGGTTAATTTTTCTATTACGTAGGTGTAGGTTGTTACTCGTTACTAATTATGTGGTAGAAACACGCTGCAGTTGTATTATGTAGATGGGGTTGCAGCACGAATAGATCGGCTCGATCGGGGTAGGGCCATGCTCCCACCATCGTGAAACAGCTAGAAGAGAATACTGCAGGGTAATAATGCTGTTTCTTGTTGTGAGTGTAGAGAACTGAAGACCTTTTTTAATGATACCGAGACATTAATTCTTAATCTTCAGAGGTGTAGTATATAAGAGGGTACTCTGTAATCGACGTGCGGTCTGACGCACACTCAAGTTGGTCTCGTTGCAGTAAACGACGTATAGAGAAACGGCTGTCTTATTTTTAACGCTCTTCCAGTTCGAGTACACTATAATTGGCGACGAGGAAATTACGGACTACGTGACCTACGGCGATATGTTATCGTAATGGCACAGGCAGTTATGAGTGGAAGTCTGTCGTTTGATCATCGGTTCCAAGATTGAAATAATTTCAAACTAAGATTGACAAAATATTGCATTGCAAATGGCGTCGCAGGTTGCTTTATTAATTGCTGCTTTAAGCGATGAAACTTTCAGCTTAGTTGTCGACTTTGTATACCCAGAGACACATTTTTGTATGTTTGTCAATTTAATTTTGAAACAAGACCACATACATATCCTTCGGCAAATTGTACAGAGGACCCAAGAGTACAATCGGCTTTTTTGTTTGCGTATGTGGACTATTAGAAAGCCTTTGATATGTCAAAATTTGTGCTATGCTAAAATCCCTTCAGCATTACCATGTTGACTGTCGGCATATCAAAGTGCTGGAGTATTTTTATAGTAAGGCTACGATGGCTAGCTGAGTACAAAACCAGCAAAAAGGAAACCTATCCAACTCTAGAGAGGTGTAAGACAGGGTGACGTTATATCCCCAAAACTATTCACCGATGCATTGAATGACATTTTAAAGCTTTTGGACTGGAAAGGATACGGTATTAACATTTATGGTAAGTATATAACTCACCATCGATTTGCCGACGAAATAGTCCTTATGGCAGAATCGCTGGAAGACCTAAGTACTATGCTTAACGACCTCAATGATGAACATGGACAAAACAAAGGTCATGTGTAACGTCCATGTCATACCTATTCCGGTAGTTTTTAGGAGCACCACGCTCGAAGTTGTTGACAAGTATGCTTACTTAGGACAAATAATCCAACTAGGTAAGGCCAACTTCGACCGAGAGGCAAATTTAAGTATTAAACTTGGCTGGGCAGCGTTCAGTAGATCATAAAATATCTTCTCGTCAGAATTCAAACCGTCAGAACTTGAAAACGAGATTGTTCAACTAGTGCGTGTTGCCAGTGATGACTTTTGAATATGAGATGCAGTTCTTCACTGAAGGCAATATGGGGAAGCTCAAAGTCGCTGAACGAGCTACGAAGATGGCTATGCTCGTGTATTCTCTGCATGATAAACTTAGAAATGAGGATATTCGCAGTGGAGCCAGAGTAACCGACATAGTCCAACGGAGTAGTAAGCTGAAGTGGCGATGTTCCGACCATATAGCTCGAATTACCGACAACCGGTGGGGAAGAAAGATTCTCGAGTGGCAGCCTCGTACCGGTAGACGGTGTTGGTAAAAAGTTATAAGTTTATGCTAGGCGTAAAGTATCAATACCACATCAATAAGTTGTATTATTATACTTAAAAAAAAAAAGATTCGCTAAGTTTCTTGCTGGTTCTTCTCAGAAAACAGGTTTTTTCCAATCCAGTGGTAAAAAAAAGACTTTCAATACTTGTAATGTAAATTGAATAAAAATATTCTATTGTATTCTATTCTAGTCACCTTATAGCAGAATTAAAGGTGGGATACGTCTGCTAAAAAGTGATGGGTACAGTATTTGATTAAATGGCATGACTGGCGAAATACTGATGATTATTTCTTAATTTCTCCAACTGTGAAAAGAAACCGTGTATTGGTGGTGTAAGAATATCCACTACCCCATATCATCCCGTGGGTGTCGTTAGAGGCGTCAGAGGGAAACAAATCAGGAGATGGGCAAAAGCGTATTCCTAATAATTACTAAAATAAAAATAAAAACTGTGATTGCCAACCCGTTTGCCAAGCGTGGCAACTATGCCAAATATCTCTCAAATGGGGCAATCTTTATGGGAGGCCTATGTTCATCACTAGACTTTAATAATCTGAAACGGAAACCTTATAATACGTGATGATGCCCACGCTGCAGCTATTATATGGTTGTAGCA
Organism: Parnassius glacialis; assembly: GCA_033319125.1. NCBI lineage: Eukaryota > Metazoa > Arthropoda > Insecta > Lepidoptera > Papilionidae > Parnassius > Parnassius glacialis. Next base: position 7,741,596 of record JAVANC010000018.1, read on the forward strand.
TCCACTTACCATTAGGTATACTGGTTATTCGTTTGTCACCTTTATTCTATAAAAAGAAAATAGTATTAGAAGCCACATTATTACATTTCTTTTAATTTTTGATGTCAAAATTACATGACATGTAATAAAGTTTCGTTGGTAATTTTAAAATTAAAATAGTAAACCTGTATATTTAGCCATAAACCTTATTGCGAAGACGTGTTGACCGAGTTGCAGTTCACTTTTCTTCGATACCAATCTGTAAGCATTCAGTAGCAAGCAACGGAAAATTTAAATTTTACCCAAAGTATCGTTTCCGATAATCGAGTTCTCGGTATCGGATATCGAAGCGTAAAGTATTAAAATTTAAAATACTTGGCATTGACACTATCGCTCGGATGTCGTTGCGCGTTAAGAACAAAAGTATTTGTCCCAAAATCATAGTACATTTTATGAATATAAAATTATTTAAATAGTGAGTTGTCGACAGTTTTGAACAAGGGTCACATTTATTGGCGATTAATAATTTTATTGCAGCAATTTATACAACTGATTTATTCGAGAAAGTCGAATTCCCGAGAGCTAACCTTAAATCCATTTAAGATTCCACCAATATTCTCGAACATTGTTGTAATTTATTTTAGTTCCGAGGTAAACATGGTCCGCGTCGCTGTGATAAGAACACACTCATCATCATCATTACAGCCTTTCATAAGTCCACTGCTGAACATAGGCCCCCCCAAGGAATGCCACAAAGCACGGTCCTGAGCCACCTGCATCCATCGACTTCCTGCATGTCTTACCAGGACGTCACTCCATCTCGTGGGGGGTCGCCCTACACTTCGTCTACCGGTACGAGGCTACCACTCAAAAACCTTTCTTTCCCATCGGTTGTCGGTTCTTCGAGCTATATGGCCGGCCCACTGCCACTTTAGCTTACTAATCTGTTGAGCTATGTCGGTTACTCTGGTTCTACTGCGGATAGCCTCATTCCTAAGTTTATCACGCAATGAAACTCCGAGCATAGCCCTCTCCAAACTCGCTGAGCGACCTTGAGCTTCCTCATACGGCCAGCAGTGAAGGACCACGTCTCAGATCCGTAAGTCATCACTGGCAACACGCACTGGTTTTACAATTTCGTTTTAAGGTTTTGTGGTATTTCTGACGAGAAGATGTGTCATAGTTTCCCGAACGCTGCCCAGCCGAGTTGAATCCGTCGATTGACCTTTCGGTCGAAGTTGGACTTATTTAGTCGGACTATTTGTCTAAGGTAAACATACTTGTCAAAAACTTCGAGATTAGTGCTCCCAACAACTACCGACATAGGTGTGACATGGACATTAAACATAATCTTTGTTTTGTCCATGTTCATCTTAAGACCTATCCGTTGGGAGACACTATTGAGGTCATTGTGCATAGTGCTTAGATCCTCCAGCGATTCTGTCATAAGAACTATATCGTCGGCAAATCGAAGGTGAGTGATGTACTCACCATTGATGTTGATACCGTATCCTTTCCAGTCCAGAAGCATGAAAACGTCTTCCAATGCAGCGGTGAAGAGTTTCGGGGATATGACATCACCCTGTCTTACACCTGTCTGCAATTGGATAGGTTTCGTACTCTGGTTCTGTACTTGGATAGCCATCGTAGCCCTACTGTACAAGCACTTCAGCACTTCGATATACCGACAGTCAATTTGGCACCGATGAAGGGACTGCAGCACTGCCCAAATTTCGATGGAATCAAAGGCTTTCTCATAGTCCACGTACGCCAGACAAAGTGGCAAATTCTACTCCACAGACAGTACAATTTGCCGAAGGGTATGTTTGTGGTCTATGGTGCTAAAGCCCTTTCGGAAACCGTCTTGTTCGGGAGGCTGAAAGTCGTCAAATCTGCGTGCGAGACGATTCGTCATTACGATCTCGAAAACAGCACGTAGACGCGGCTCAGAATGAAAATCGGTCCGTAGTTCTTCCAGTGAGAATTGTCACCTTTCTTGAAGAACAAGACCACCGCACTTCTGCTCCACGCCTCCGGAGTAATGCCACCATGGAGGACGGAATTAAAGAGCTTCTGAAGGACTTCAAGTACTGGTTTTCCACCCGCTTTCAGAAGCTCCGCTGTAATTCCATCCTCGCCTGGGGCCTTGCCATTTTTAAGATGCTGGAGAGCCATTCTAATCTCGCTCAGACTGATGTCCAGGATATCTTTGGAATAGTGTCGGATAAGACTCGATCTTGGATCGTTACTCACACTTGCGTGTAGCTCCAACGATGACGTGTACAGCTGTCTATAGAACCTCTCAATCTCACTCAAAATCTCAGGTGCCCCGGAAACGATGGTGCCACACTCGGTCTTCAGCTATGACAGTTGGCTCTTTCTGGCAGACAGATCTCTGGCAAATACTTTGAAGCCTTGGTTCCGCTCGATCGCTTCTTCAATACAAGCTTAATTGAAGTTGCGTAAGTCCCGCCGCATGCATTTGGAGATCTGTTTGTTCAGTTGCCTGTATGATCTCAAATCCGTTGAAGAACTAACAGCCATGGAATTAAGAGTGTGATCGGAGAGTTTTTGTGTTCTTCTGCGGCGGGTCTTGCAGAACTGAGCTCCGAGCGCATAGACAGTTTTCACGAGCTTGTCATTCATATCGTCCACTTCATTGCAGTCTTCTTGGCACTGAAAACGGTTTTGTAACTCGAGCTGAAAGGTTTTGGGACTTTGGAACAGATCACGAGGGGGACGGAGCGTTGACTTCATTAGACGAGACCTCTCCAACTTAATGTTTAGGTTCAGTGTGCTTCTAACCATTCGGTGATCGCTACCAGTTTTCACCCACGCGATCACGAAGACATCACTGAACAGTTGTCGTCTGGTCGTCATATTGAAGTCAATCTCATATTTTGTCGAACCTCCAGTGTAGAAATATAATTTTCTATTTAAATTCAAACAGTTTTACTTACAATTAAATAATATAAAATATGTGTAGCTATGATGTATTTATACTAAAATATTCAGTATATAGTGTATTTAGCAGTATAAGTATATGAGTCAAACATGGATACCTCAAATATTATAGTAATATTCGTATAAGAGGTCTGACGTGTGTGGTTTTGGTTTAGTCGCTCTGGTAGTGAAAAGTTTGACTTAAAAAGTGAACAACGAGAGCTACACAGACACTAAGGTAAATAATGATGAATTAAAAGTGATAGTGGTAGCTGATTCTTATCACATAATCAAGTTATCAATATCACTATCACTACATCTCAATACAAGTCCACTCTAAAGATACTTTGTGGCAATCTATTATGGAGGCCCATAAGTTGTCGCCAGGTGTTATCCTGAGCCATCTACATTCATTAACTGCCGGCGTGTTTCATCAGTTCCCTACTCTTCGTCTACCGGTAAGAGGCTGCCACTCACAAACTATATAGAAACACTACGCTAAAGCTACTACTACTAGTACTAAAGCTAAATAAAACGTCCCGTCGAAATATATAACCTATTAAACAATCAAAGCCCTTTTGTAAAATAGCAGTAAAATGTCAATAAAAGTTTATTTATAATTTATACTTAGTTCATATTTCATAGAAAATCACAATAAAAATTTCCAAGTAAACTTCTAAACTGACAGCTACGTCACCGTAACATTCTAACATGACAAAATGGGAGAAGGGATGGAAGGGGCAAGAGGTGGGAGAGACGTGGGAAACGTCATGTAATGAATTGCTCATTGCATTTCATACGGTCAAAGATATTTGCTCAAAGATTTCCAGCTGTGTTGCCACTTGAGAATCTTTCTTGCCCTGTTTGTTGTTGATTCTTCGCGCTATATGGCCAATTATTCCCTTTTTTACTACGTAGATATAGATTTTTTTATAACTTATTCAATGAAACTAATGATCTCTTCAATATATTTTACAAAAGCGTAATTTCAATATGTATAATCTGAGAGTTGGGACATGGTACCCTATAGAACAGGTATTATTTAATACTTTTATTAGACACCAGTTTCTCATAAACTAGGGTTCAATATGTTTATAGCTCATAGATAAACCATGTTCGTCATCAATTATTCTGTATCTGTTTGCGATGAAAAAATAAATAAAAAATTCTAAATTCTAAAAAATATCTAAAAATTACCACTTCAGTTTACTGATCCGCTTGGTATAGTGGGAAATAAACCTGTATGTCATTTATCAAGTAAAAAAAATTGAGGAATAACGTATTGTTCGAGCATGCACTCGCACATAATGTCACAGTTGCAATTTGCTTTCTTTGTTTAACAAATACCGTTACATTACTCACAACTCCAAGATATGCTCCCGTACAGATAGCACGTGTGGTTTCATTTAAATACGACACACGACATTCGATGACACGGTCGAACATTGGCCTTAATACGTTTATATATATTTCAGTCTAACTCAATTCTCGTACGATGATTATTTCCGTATAATACGGGCGAAGCACTGCGTACTGCATACATTGGGGAGCAGATTACCCGTAGATCGAAACACAAATTGGCAAGAGAACGACATGGATCATTACTATTCCATTGAATAAAATAATATTATAAAATAATTTTTTTCATAGAATAAAATAATTTTTGGTTCGATTTCCGCAGAATGAACTTACAGTATCCTGTAGTCTTGCAGTGTTATGCTTGGGTTTGGATTTAATTTTGTTAATTATAGGATACCAAGCAGATGGCAGCACCCATCCATCTTCTCTATTGAAATTAGGATGTTTTTTTTAAATTTCAATAGCCTCGCGTATCATCCTTGGTAGGAATCGGTGTTCTTTTGCAAGGATTTGTGGTCTATCAAATCTGATGTAATGGCGGGGACGATCTTGAACATGTTCACAGACTGCAGACTTCCCAGAGCGTCGGTGCTTCACGTCAGCTATATGTTCTTTCACGCGGGTTTTAATGGATCTTTTTGTTTGTCCTATGTAAGAGAGACCACATTCGCAATCAAGCTTGTACACTCCTGCATCTTGTAGAGGGATATTACACTTGACGGATGGTAAAAATTGACTAATCTTCTTCGGCGGCTTGAAGTATGTTTTAATAGAAGCTCGCTTCAAGATGTAGCCAACCTTGTCTGTGACTCCTCTGACATAGGGTAGTACAGCAGGCACACGCTCGACTGTGGTCGGCTTCACTCGGTCACTGTGACGTAGGCACGGGACCCGAAGCTTGTTGTCTTGCAATACTTGCTCGACGTACTGTAGCTCGGCGGCCAGATGTTTTCTGTCACAGATCCCTCGTGCTCTCTGAAACAAAGATTTTCCCACGGTAGCTAATTAGCTAATTGAATCCTGATAACACTATTGGTCATACTGTGTACAGAAAAAATACCCATACCAACCGATATTTAAATGGTGGATCGCACCATCATCCTTCACAGTTAGCTACCGTGGGGAAATCTTTGTTTCAGAGAGCACGAGGGATCTGTGACAGAAAACATCTGGCCGCCGAGCTTCAGCACGTCGAGCAAGTACTGCAAGACAACAAGCTTCCCGCGCCTACGTCACAGTGACCGAGTGAAGCCAGCCACAGACGAGCGTGTGGCTGCTGTACTACCCTATGTCAGCGGAGTCACAGACAAGGTTGGCTACATCTTGAAGCGAGCTTCTATTAAAACATACTTCAAGCCGCCGAAGAAGATTAGTCAATTTTTACCATCCGTCAAGTGTAATATCCCTCTACAAGATGCAGGAGTGTACAAGCTTGATTGCGAATGTGGTCTCTCTTACATAGGACAAACAAAAAGATCCATTAAAACCCGCGTGAAAGAACATATAGCTGACGTGAAGCACCGACGCTCTGGGAAGTCTGCAGTCTGTGAACATGTTCAAGATCGTCCCCGCCATTACATCAGATTTGATAGACCACAAATCCTTGCAAAAGAACACCGATTCCTACCAAGGATGATACGCGAGGCTATTGAAATTAAAAAACATCCTAATTTCAATAGAGAAGATGGATGGGTGCTGCCATCTGCTTGGGATCCTATAATTAACAAAATTAAATCCAAACCCAAGCATAACACTGCAAGACTACAGGATACTGTGAGTTCATTCTGCGTAAATTGAACCAAAAATTAATATTAAAAAACTGAAGGTAGCCGGGCTAACTGTGACATCGGGACGTCAAACATCTCAGTCCCCCCTGTGACCATGGGTTGCTGAAAAGCACTCGAAACGTCGGGAATAAAAATAATAAAATAAACGCGATAAAATCCGTAAAAAACAGTTTTATTCAATGTGTAGTGTTCGCGTAAATATAAGAAATCATTATTACTATTCCATTTCATTACAAATACAGACAGGTCGACGGGATTAATTTATTTAGACTTCAAGTCCGTCACTTTAATTTTGCCATTGTGGAGGCCAGATTATTGTGTCAGAGGTCATCCGTTTTATGAGAGTTAAATATAAATATTAAATACTTTCGAATTATATGGCTATTTGCAAATTCAATATTTTTTTCATAAAATACTAAGGGATTTAATTTTAATGAAAACTTTTTGAGGTATTTATTATGCAACTAGCAACCGACCCGGCTTTGCTTGGTTGGTATCTATATTAATAAGGCTATATTATTAAGACGTCATTTAGATTTTATAAAATAATCTTAAACGGCCATTAGCCATTACTCTATAATTTTTTTATCTCCAAGACATCTTCGAGTGTTTAGAATAGAACATAGCTTAAATTACACCTAGCATAGATTTCTTGCTGTTCGTGAAGTTTCATAAACACACAGACAAAATTATCTCTTATATTTACGCGAACACTACACATTTAACAAAACTACTTTTACAGATTGTATCTCGTTTAATTAACTTGTTTTTTTATTGATTACCGACACAGTAAGTTTCTTCTGCGTAGATCGAAACAAAATTAATAATTAAAAAAGCTGAAGGTACTCCGGGTTAATACTGACATCAGGACGTCAATCACCTCAGTTCCCTGTGACAACGGGCGCTGTAAAGTACCCGAAATGTCGGAAATCAATAAAAAGTAAGTTAATTAAATTCGATAGAAAAGGCAAATTTTGATATTACAGACAGACACTGAAATTTCATTTATGTGTATAGATTACTTGTTGAATTTCGAAATGTCTGCGTCGTTGGCCTAGTGGTCGGCAATACTTTACTGAGTTTCTGTTAAGAAATTCTAAGTAGTAGTCCGAAGTCAGCAAGTTGGCGGTGTTTCACACCCGTGCCTCGGGAAGCACGCCAAGGCGTAGCTCCTGTGCCTGATCTCTATCCGGTCGTGTCGGATTTACCGTCCCATCGGACTATGAGAGTGAAGGAATGGAGAGTGCACCTATGCTTGCGCGTATACTCGGACACTATAATCCTGGCTTGAATGATATAACAGATTCTCAAAATACACAAAACAAACAATAAGTTCACTGTCGTACGAATATGCAGAAGCACATAATATAAGCATCCAGTTATCTTATTATTTTTAGTGTGGTTGTACAGCCACAAATGCTTAATGTCTTAATTTAGGTGTTGACTGTAATACTTCAATCACAATACTTCCTGGTGTGATAGCGGAACTTCGATGGAAAAGCTCATGCCGTGCGGCAGACAGTTTGGGGGCTCACGATGCTGAAATGTAATTAAAGAAATTAAATTATTAATTTAATATATTATTTTCAAACACAGGAATTTATGTTTACGTTGCGTTTTGAATGGAAAATTTGTTTGATGCGGTATTCATCAGTAAACAGAATGATTTAAGAGAGAGGTTTATATGTATAGTACACGTATATTATGAATTATATAATATATCATTCTTCTGTTTGTGTGTATATGACTGAACTCCTCCTAAGCGGCTGGACCGATTTTGATGAATTGTTGTCATTGAGTGTGATTAAGTTGATTAGAGAATATTTTACATTCACAATTGGACTCGGTAGGTGGCGTCGTTGTCGAGACCCAGAAATTAACCGTGCGATACCGGGGCGGATCACTAGGTGTTAAATAATTGAACGCAGAGCAAAATTCAGCAATCCGTTTTTACCTTTTATAAAGTTTGATTGAAAAAATTCTCAACCGTTAAATGATTGACGTCTACGGAAATTGGAAATTTTGCAGTCGTACGTACATATTATTTCATATAATATTTAATTTACGATTGCTGTTTTTGCGGTTTTAATCGTATTAAGAAAATTTACAAAACGTTACATCACATGTTTGTGTCTTAGAAAAGTAATAGTTGATTCCCTTACTTCCCTAAAAAAGGTTAATTTTTCTATTACGTAGGTGTAGGTTGTTACTCTTTACTTATTATGTGGTAGAACCACGCTGCAGTTGTATCATGTAGAAGGGGTTGCACCACGAATAGATCGGCTCGACCGGGGTAGAACTATGCTCATAGGATGTCATCGTGAAACAGCTAGAAGAGTATAGTGCAGAGTAATTATGCTATTTCTTGTTGTCATCATCATCATCATTATTACAGCCCTTCACAAGTCCACTGCTGAACATAGGCCTCCCCCAAAGAATGCCACAAAGCACGGTCCTGAGCCACCTGCATCCATCGACTTCCTGCATATCTTACCAAGTCGTCACTCCATCTAGTGGGGGGATGCCCTACACTTCGCCTGCCGGTACGAGGCTGCCACTCGAGAACCTTTCTTCCCCATCGGTTGTCGGTTCTTCGAGCTATATGGCCGGCTCATTGCCACTTCAGCTTACTAATCCGTTTGGCTATGTCGGTCACTCTGGTTCTACTGCGGATATCCTCATTTCTGAGTTTATCACGCAGAGAAACTCCGAGCATAGCCCTCTCCATAGCTCGCTGAGCGACCTTGAGCTTCCTCATCCGGCCAGCAGTGAAGGACCACGTCTCAGTTCCGTATGTCATCACTGGAAACACGCACTGGGTGTACAGTCTCGTTTTCAAGTTTTGAGGTATACCAGACGAGAAGATGTGCCGTAATTTCCCGAACGCTGCCCAACCGAGTTGAGTCCGTCGATTGACCTCTCGGTTGAAGTTGGTCTTACCTAGTCGGACTATTTTTCATTTCTTGTTGTGAGTGTAGAGAACTGGAGCCCTTTCTTAATGATACCGAGACATTATATCTTAATCTTCAAAGGTGTAGTATATAAGAGGGTACTATGTCATCGACGTGCGGTCTGACGCACACTCGAGTGGGTCTCGTTGCAGTAAACGACGTATAGAGAAACGGCTGTCTTATTTTTAACCTCCTAGTTCGAGTACTATAATTGGCGACGAGGAAATTACGGACTACGTGACCTACGGCGATATATTATAGTAATGGCACAGGCAGTTATGAGAGGAAGTCTGTCGTTTGATCATCGGTTTCAAGACTGAAATAATTTCAAACTAAGGTTGACACAATACTGCATTGCAAATGGCGTCATAAGTTGCTTTATTAACTACTGCTTTACGCGAAGAAACTTTCAGCTTATTTGTCGACTTTGTATACCCAGAGGAAATGGATACGTGTAGTTATAAGAAGCTGATTTCAAAATTAGACGATTATTTTCAAACAAAAAAATGTATTTTGCTGAGCGTTACGGCTTCAAAAATCAGTCAGAAATAGGGAGAAAGAGAACATTGTAAAATCAAATTAAAAATTTTCGAGGGTCGAGTTGTTTTGTTGTGCGTGATTTAGGTTTATACGTGGTAGAGCTATGCTGCAGCTATATTTCTGGTATGGTTGTAACACGAATGGGTCGGCTCGACCGGGGAAGGACAAGGGTGATGTTCCGACCATATAGCTCGAATTACCGACAACCGATGGGGAAGAAAGATTCTCGAGTGGCAGTCTCGTACCGGTAGACGGTGTTGGTAAACACTTACAAGTTTATGCTAGGCGTAAAGTATCAATACCACATCAATAAGTTGTATTATTGTACTTAAAAAAAAAAAGATTCGCTAAGTTTCTTGCTGATTCTTCTCAGAACAGAGATTTTTTCCAATCCAGTGGTAAAAAAAGACTTTCAATACTTGTAATCTAAATTGAATACTCTATCGATAGGGTAACCTTGCTGAAAGAAGTGGCTAATAATACCCCCGAAATTTATCATTACGTTTGGCAATGTTATAGTCAAAATACTAACTTGTTTTACGAAAACCATGTTATCGATTCCGCTGTCGGTGTTCAGCAGGGTGACCCACTGGGTCCAGCACTTTTCGGTTTGGGAATTCAACCAATTATTTCAAATTTGAAATCCAAGCTGAATGTCTGGTACCTAGACGACGGTACACTGGGTGGTAGAGCAGATGACGTCCTCAGTGATCTTACTCATATTTTTCAAAATTTTAAAAATATTGATCTTGAACCAAATAGCAATAAATGTGAAATATTTTTTTCCAATAATTTATCTACTTCTCATAGAGACACTTTAATTCAAAATTTTAATCATATTTGTCCAGGAATAAAAACTGTCAGTAAAGTAAAGTTAAAGTTGCAGCCTATTTACATCCCACTGCTGGGCACAGGCCTCCTCTCATTTCTGAGAGGGTTTTAGGGCTAGGAAGTGTTCGCCGCGCTGCCCCAATGCGTGTTGGCGAACTTCACATGTCTTCGAAATATATTTTTTTCTTATTTCTCAAACATGCAGGTTTCCTCACGATGTTTTCCTTCACCGCCGAGCACGTGGTAAATCAGCACTTAAAATTGCAATTAACAATTTCATTGGTGCCGGCGGGGATCGAACCCGGGTTTCTCGAGTACTGTGAAGATTACAGCGAGCGCTAACCATCTGAGCTACCACGGCTGTCAGTACGGAATCACTATACCTGCTAGGTGCCCCGTTGTTTTTCGATAGTATTAAACCTGTTTTAAAAACAAAATTTGATCAGTTTTTAAACCACGTTGATAAATTGTATAAATTAAACCCCCACATAGCTCTTACTATTTTAAAATATTGTCTTCTTGTACCTAGATTTACATACTTACTCCGCTCGAGTCCAGTCTGGAAATGTTCGGATATTTTACAAGATATTGATAATAATCTTAAAATAGCTATTGAAAAAATTCTAAATTTAACTTTAAATACTACAGCCTGGACTCAAGCTACTTTACCTATAAAATTTGGTGGCATTGGTGTGAGAAATCTTTCTAGTATTGCATTGCCTGCTTTCCTTGTTTCCGTAAATAGTGTCAGTGACTTATGTTATATAATTTTAAATAATAAAGCAGACCTATGCTTTGCTACGGAGGCAGGGCAGACATGGCAAACGCTCTGTCCTGGTGAAAATGTTCCACTGGAAGTTAACCAACAAAAACAGTGGGATATTTCATTGGTACAGGGCGTGCAGAAGGATTTGTTTCATAATCTCCAGAGTGACCTAGATAAGGCACGCCTTCTAGCTGTTTCGACTAAGGAATCTAGTCACTGGTTACACGCTTTACCATCAAGTAATCTCGGCAAATTACTTGATGCGGAAAGCTTACGCATTGCCGTAGGAATCCGACTAGGAGCGGCAATTTGTCAACCCCATCAGTGTCCCTGTGGTAGCAGCGTCGACAAGTTTGGGCTCCACGGACTTTCATGTAAGAAAAGCGCTGGTAGATTTTCACGACACAGTTCTTTGAACGATGTCATCCGAAGGGCTCTTGTCTCTATAAATGTTCCCTCGGTTTTAGAGCCTTGTGGAATATTTAGAGACGATGGCAGGAGACCCGACGGTATGACATTGGTCCCTTGGGAGAGAGGTAAAGCCTTAGTGTGGGATGCTACTTGCGTAGACACTCTGGCGGTCTCTCATCTCAGGGGTACCTCGTTTAGAGCCGGAACGGCATCAGAGGCAGCTGAACTGAGTAAGTGGCGCAAATATGAGTCTCTGAGAGATGACTACATATTTGTGCCATTTGCTGTAGAGACTATCGGTCCGTGGGGTCCACGTGCGGTGAGGTTCCTAAAGGAACTCCATCCGCGGCTGGTCGTTGCTGCTGGTGATAAGAGGGCTGGTTCTTTCCTTGCTCAAAGGCTAAGTATAGCCATTCAGCGGGGAAACGCAGCCAGCGTTCTTGGCACGATACCGCGGGGAGTAGGACTATATGATATTTAAGTTTCTAGTTTTAGTTTTACTTTTAATTATTATTATAGTTTTTAGTATTGTATGGTTTACAAGAAATAAGAATTAGAACGAGTAAAAAATGCCAAAAAGAATAAATGAGCTCAGCGAAGAAGAAAAAAGAAGACAGTGGAGAAATCAAAACAGCAAAAAAAGTATCTTCTGAAGAAAGAAAATAATAAAGTAAGACTTCTGAACCAATTGAATAACAATATTCTATTGTAATCTATTCTAGTCACCTTATAGCAGAATCAAAGGTGGGATACGTCTGGTAAAAAGTGATGGGTACAATATTTAATTAAATGGCATGACTGGCGAAATACTGATGATTATTTCTTAATTTCTCCAACCGTGAAAAGAAACCGTGTAGTGGTGGTGTAAGAATATCCACTACTCCATATCATCCCGTGGGTGTCGTTAGAGGCGTCAGAGGGAAACAAATCAGGAGATGGGCAAAAGCGTATTCCTAATAATTACTAAAATAAAAATAAAAATTGTGATTGCCAACCCGTTTGCCAAGCGTGGCAACTATGCCAAATATCTCTCAAATGAGGCAATCTATAAGGGAGGCATATGTTCATCACTAGACTTTAATAATCTGTAACGGAAAAGAAAACGAAATAAGTGTGATTAATATAGGTACTCCATAGTACCACCTTATAATACGTGATGATGCCCACGCTGCAGCTATTATATGGTTGTAGCATCCACTTACCATTAGGTATACTGGTTATTCGTTTGTCACCTTTATTCTATAAAAAGAAAATAGTATTAGAAGCCACATTATTACATTTCTTTTAATTTTTGATATCAAAGTTAAAGGAAATGTAATAAAGTTTCGTTGGTAATTTTGAAATTAAAATAGTAAACCTGTATAATTAGCCATAAACCTTATTGCGAAGACGTGTTGACCGAGTTGCAGTTCACTTTTCTTCGATACCAATCTGTAAGCATTCAGTAGCAAGCAACGGAAAATTTAAATTTTACTCAAATTATCGTTTCCGAAAATCGAGTTCTCGGTATCGGATATCGAAGCGTAAAGTATTAAAATTTAAAATACTTGGCATTGACACTATCGCTCGAATGTCGTTGCGCTTTATGAACAAAAGTATTTGTCCCAAAATCATAGTACATTTTATGAATATAAAATTATTTAAATAGTGAGTTGTCGACAGTTTTGAACAAGGGTCACATTTATTGGCGATTAATAATTTTATTGCAGCAATTTATACAACTGATTTATTCGAGAAAGTCGAACTCCCGAGAGCTAACCTTAAATCCATTAAAGATTCCACCAATATTCTCGAACATTGTTGTAATTTATTTTAGTTCCGAGTTAAACAAGGTCCGCGTCGCTGTGATAAGAACACACTCATCATCATCATTACAGCCTTTCATAAGTCCACTGCTGAACATAGGCCCCCCCAAGGAATGCCACAAAGCACGGTCCTGAGCCACCTGCATCCATCGACTTCCTGCATGTCTTATCAGGACGTCACTCCATCTCGTGGGGGGTCGCCCTATACTTCGTCTACCGGTACGAGGCTACCACTCAAAAACCTTTCTTTCCCATCGGTTGTCGGTTCTTCGAGCTATATGGCCGGCCCTCTGCCACTTTAGCTTACTAATCTGTTGAGCTATGTCGGTTACTCTGGTTCTACTGCGGATAGCCTCATTCCTAAGTTTATCACGCAAAGAAACTCCGAGCATAGCCCTCTCCAAACTCGCTGAGCGACCTTGAGCTTCCTCATACGGCCAGCAGTGAAGGACCACGTCTCAGATCCGTAAGTCATCACTGGCAACACGCACTGGTTGTACAATTTCGTTTTAAGGTTTTGTGGTATTTCTGACGAGAAGATGTGTCATAGTTTCCCGAACGCTGCCCAGCCGAGTTGAATCCGTTGATTGACCTTTCGGGCGAAGTTGGACTTATTTTGTCGGACTATTTGTCCCAGGTAAACATACTCGTCAAAAACTTCGAAATTAGTGCTCCCAACAACTACCGTCATAGGTGTGACATGGACATTAAACATAATCTTTGTTTTGTCCATGTTCAGATGAACATGGACAAAACAAAGTCTGTAGTAGTGTCTCCCAACGGATAGGTCTTAAGATTAAGACCTATCCGTTGGGAGACACTATTGCGGTCATTGTGCATAGTGCTTAGATCCTCCAGCGATTCTGTCATAAGAACTATATCGTCGGCAAATCGAAGGTGAGTGATGTACTCGCCATTAATGATAATACCGTATCCTTTCCAGTCCAGAAGCTTGAAAACGTCTTCCAATGCAGCGGTTAAGAGTTTCGGGGATATAACGTCACCCTGCCTTACATCTCACTGCAATTGAATAGGTTTCGTACTCTGGTTCTGTACTTGGATAGCCATCGTAGCCCTACTGTACAAGCACTTCAGCACTTCGATATACCGACAGTCAATTTGGCACCGATAAAGGGACTGCAGCACTGCCCAAATTTCGATGGAATCAAAGGCTTTCTCATAGTCCACGTACGCCAGACATAGTGGCAAATTCTACTCCTCGGACTTCTGTACAATTTGCCGAAGGGTATGTTTGTGGTCTATGGTGCTAAAGCCCTTTCGGAAACTGGCTTGTTCGGGAGGCTGGAAGTCGTTAAATCTGCGTGCGAGACGATTCGTCATTACGATCTCGAAAACTGCACGTAGACGCGGCTCAGGAGGAAAATCGGTCCGTAGTTCTTCAAAAAAGCATTGTCACCTTTCTTGAAGAACAAGACTACCGCACTTCTGCTCCACGCCTCCGGTGTAATGCCACCATGGAGGACGGAATTAAAGAGCTTCTGAAGGACTTCAAGTACTGGTTTTCCACCCGCTTTCAGAAGCTCCGCTGTAATTCCATCCTCGCCTGGGGCCTTGCCGTTTTTAAGATGCTGGAGAGCCATTTTAATCTCGCTCAGACTGACGTTCGGGATAGCTTTGGAATAGTGTCGGATAAGACTCGCTCTTGGATCGTTACTCACACTTGCGTGTGGCTCCAACGATGACGTATACAGCTGTCCATAGAACCTCTCAATCTCACTCAAAATCTCAGGAGCCCCGGAAACGATGGTGCCACACTCGGTCTTCAGCTATGACAGTTGACTCTTTCTGGCAGACAGATCTCTGGCAAATACTTTGAAGCCTTGGTTCCGCTCGATCGCTTCTTCAAAACAAGCTAAATTGAAGTTGCGTAAGTCCCGCCGCATGCATTTGGAGATCTGTTTGTTCAGTTGCCTGTATAATCTCAAATCCGGTGAAGAACTAACAGCCATGGAATTAAGAGTGTGATCGGAGAGTTTTTGTGTTCTTCTGCGGCGGGTCTTGCAGAACTGAGCTCCGAGCGCATAGACAGTTTTCACGAGCTTGTCATTTATATCGTCCACTTCATTCCAGTCTTCTAGGCACTGAAAACGGTTTTGTAACTCGAGCTGAAAGGTTTTGGGACTTTGGAACAGAGCACGAGGGGGACGGAGCGTTGACTTCATTAGACGAGACCTCTCCAACTTAATGTTTAGGTTCAGTGTGCCTCTAACCATTCGGTGATCGCTACCAGGTTTTACCCACGCGATCACGAAGACATCACTGAACAGTTGTCGTCTGGTCGTCATAATGAAGTCAATCTCATATTTTGTCGAACCTCCAGTGTAGAAATATAATTTTCTAGTTAAATTCAAACAGTTTTACTTAAAATTAAACAATATAATTTTTTTATAGGTTAAGGGTGACAAACGAGCACACAGTCCACCTGATGGTAAGTGGTTGCTGCGGCCCATAGACATCTACATTGTAGTGTTATACTAATTACATTTTATTGTACACTAATTCTCCATTCTGTTTTGATATTCTGCATTCATGTTTTGCATCACTTTATACTATTTCTCCATTCTGTTCTTGATTTTCTGCATTCATGTTTTGCATCACTTTATACTATTTTTCCATTCTGTTTTTGATTCTCTGCATTTATATTTTGCATCACCTTTATTTATATAGGATCCTGTAACGTTTTTACACAATAACATATCATTTTACTGCGTATTTTCACACTATTTAGTACTTTTAAACTAGCTGTCAACGAAGCCTTACCTTTTTTTGGTCTTTTATTGAATTCTCTGTAACTCTACAATTTCAGGCTTCGGTGCGCTGTCGCGCATCAGTTTTTCCTATTTGAATAATATCTCATTTCTTACTTTAAGGTAAAGATTTTCCAATTATATTCCTAAAAACCAAAAATTTTATATTTGATAACCATTGTTTTTGTAGTTGTCATGGTAACTTTTATTCAAATTCGTCTCTGGTTTGATGTTCTTTCTTCATAAATACTTTTTGGCTGTAGGTCATTTACAATAAATTTCCTTTTAATTTAAATAATTTTTCCGTTCTCTCTAGAAAGATATAAAAGCCGTACAATCGGTGAAGAAATTCAGTCTTGCTTCAGTTCTCGTATCGGAAGCATCTTCTAAAGGCCTTATCCCGGGGCCGCTCAGCCCCGGGATCCTGCAAGCCTCTATCCTGCCTGAAGCCACTGGACTCTACGATCCGTTGCTCTGCCTGAAGTCGCCGGATCCTACAAAACGTTGCTCTGCCTGAAGTCGCCGAGATCCCACAAGTCTCTACTCTACCTGGAGTCGCCGGAACCTACAGACCTCTGTTCCGCCCGAAATCACCGGAACCTACAAACCTCTGTCCCGCCTGCAGTCACCGGATCCTGCAGGCCAGGCGTCGACTCTGTCTGTGAAGATCCTCAACTCTGTCGGTGTTGAGGCAAACTTCGAGAAATTGAAGAAGGTCATCTCGGAACTCAATGGCAAGAGTGAAGAACTGATCGCGCAGGGTCGTGAGAAGTTGTCGACCATGTCCGTCGGTGGAGCAGCGCCCGTGGCCGCGGTCGCCGCTGTTGCAGCGCCGGTAGCTGAGAAGAAGAAGGAAGAGAGAGTCCAAGAAGGAAGAATCTGAGTCTGACGATGAAGTTATGGGCTTCGGTCTCTTCGACTAAAGCTTGCTTAATTTAATTTTTAACTCTTCACCTTTACTGCGCCTTGTCTATTTCCTTTTGATATAATTGCTTTCCCTTTCGTTCTTAACTCATTATTCATCATTCATTTATACATCCTTTTCATACCTTCAAAATTCTAAAACAAAACTTCTTCTAGTTTTTCAACTTATTTGGATTATATTTAGGCCTACAAATAACACTTCATTTACATTCATCACTCTAATTTACATTCATCACTATAATATTTTTTATTCTAGATAACTTAGAGGTACGATTTTTAATAATATTTTTATTTCTTAAACTTAACTTTACACTTTGCACTTTATATAAAATTGTTTTTGAAAGCTGAAGCAAAACAAACCATAACTTTTCTAAACATTTATTAACTGTTCATTTGTATATATGTATAAATATCACCACGTTCACCTTATTATTTCTATACATTTATTAACTGTTAATTTGTATATATGTATAAATATAACTGTTAATTTGTATATATGTATAAACCTTCACTTGGGAGCAACTGACTACTCCCTTAATTTGTTTTATCTTTATCTTCACTTGGGAGCGGCTCACTACTCCCTTAATTTTCTTCACTTTTATCTTCACTTGGGAGCAGCTGACTACTCTCTTGATTTTTTATCTTCACTTAGGAGCGGTTGACAACTCCTTTAATAAGCCTGAATGTCCTTTTGAAAACACACTTCTAAGAGTGGTGTTTCTTCGACTAATTTTTTTTCCCACACAGGAGCGGTTGACTACTCCTTAAATAAGCCTTAATGTCGTTTTGAAAACACACTTTTAGAGTGGTAGTCATTGAATGTGAACTCCACCCTTACCTGAATGCAGATGATGAATGTAAGAGATAGTATATCTGATTTTGACTGGTGATGTCTGTTTCTGCAAAGCTGTGTTTTTATGGTTTATTTTAGAATGTATATATCAAAATTTTTGCTGAGTCAAAAATTTTCCAGGGTCGGGGGGAAAATGTAGTGTTATACTACTTACATTTCATTGTACACTAATTCTCCATTCTGTTTTGATATTCTGCATTCATGTTTTGCATCACTTTATACTATTTCTCCATTCTGTTCTTGATTTTCTGCATTCATGTTTTGCATCACTTTATACTATTTTTCCATTCTGTTTTTGATTCTCTGCATTTATATTTTGCATCACCTTTATTTATATAGGATCCTGTAACGTTTTTACACAATAACATATCATTTTACTGCGTATTTTCACACTATTTAGTACTTTTAAACTAGCTGTCAACGAAGCCTTACCTTTTTTTGGTCTTTTATTGAATTCTCTGTAACTCTACAATTTCAGGCTTCGGTGCGCTGTCGCGCATCAGTTTTTCCTATTTGAATAATATCTCATTTCTTACTTTAAGGTAAAGATTTTCCAATTATATTCCTAAAAACCAAAAATTTTATATTTGATAACCATTGTTTTTGTAGTTGTCATGGTAACTTTTATTCAAATTCGTCTCTGGTTTGATGTTCTTTCTTCATAAATACTTTTTGGCTGTAGGTCATTTACAATAAATTTCCTTTTAATTTAAATAATTTTTCCGTTCTCTCTAGAAAGATATAAAAGCCGTACAATCGGTGAAGAAATTCAGTCTTGCTTCAGTTCTCGTATCGGAAGCATCTTCTAAAGGCCTTATCCCGGGGCCGCTCAGCCCCGGGATCCTGCAAGCCTCTATCCTGCCTGAAGCCACTGGACTCTACGATCCGTTGCTCTGCCTGAAGTCGCCGGATCCTACAAAACGTTGCTCTGCCTGAAGTCGCCGAGATCCCACAAGTCTCTACTCTACCTGGAGTCGCCGGAACCTACAGACCTCTGTTCCGCCCGAAATCACCGGAACCTACAAACCTCTGTCCCGCCTGCAGTCACCGGATCCTGCAGGCCACTGCGCTGTCTGAAGTCGCTGAGGATCCTGCAAGCTCCTGTCTGGGCTGAAGTCGCCGATCCTGCAATCGCCGCATTTACCTGAGGTCGTCCACTAGAGACGCCCACGCCTACCCACCTACGCCGTGCGTGCTCGTTCCAGGCGCTGAGAGCACGCTTGGGATCTTCGGACTCAGCTACGACATAAATCTTTTTTTTATTACCTTTTTTTTTTTTAAAAAATAATTTGTAAATCACATCATCCATCCTCACATTCATACTCCATTTTTGATATATAAAATTGTAAATACTCTTTTAAAAACTTAAATATATTATTGTCTTGGTCTATTTGGTTGTTTTGCTGATCGTAGGTTAGGTTTTCCTTCTCTTTTAATTGTCGCTTCACGACAACATTTATCCTCTTTTGCGAATCAAAATGCAGATGCGTTGTCACCCGTGAGGACTAAGATGGAATGCCTCATTTCCAGTAAAAAGGGCCTCCGGCCACCTGCACTCACCAAGCGAAACGCAGAGGTAAACCTCTACTTCACGCTGGTATTCTGTGAGGTTGTGGTACCACCCCGGAGCCGGCCCATCCGTGCGACAGCAAAAGCTGCCACGTGGCTCTACCACTGTTAAAAAAAATAATATAAAATAATTAAATATATGTAGCCACGACGTATTTATAATAAATTATTCAGTATATAGTATATTTAGCAGTATAAGTATATGAGTCAAACATGGAGACCTCAAATATTAAAGTAATTTTCGTATACGAAGTCTGACGTGAGTGTTTTTGTTTAATCGATCTGTAGTGAAAATTTTAAATTGAAAAGTAAACAGCGAGATCGACACAGACACTAAGGTAAATCTTCATTATAAGGTAAAATCTTATCAAATAATCAAGTTATCAATATCACTATCACTACATTCAGTCCATTCTTATACTGAACGAGAGGCCGAACAAGCGTGTCAACACAGGAGACAAATCAGGTGCACA
The DNA here is from genome assembly GCA_033319125.1 of Parnassius glacialis. Classification (NCBI taxonomy): domain Eukaryota; kingdom Metazoa; phylum Arthropoda; class Insecta; order Lepidoptera; family Papilionidae; genus Parnassius; species Parnassius glacialis. The sequence goes on from JAVANC010000018.1 coordinate 7,761,555, forward strand.
AGCCTTTAGAACTATAGCTGGTATACTATCAGGTCCACTAGCTTTGTTCGCATCTAGACTCCGCCAGGTTTTAAAAACTTCCTTGTTGGTGATACGGACCTCTGTCATAGATGTACCGCAGTGAGGTAACTGACATGGTACGCTGTTGCTACTGTCCAGACGCGATTTGCAAGCAAAAAGAGAACCAAATAATTCCGCTTTCTCCTTAGGTGCATGCGCCAGTGAGCCATGTGGTTTTACCAGCGGAGGCAGTGTTGACTGACAGATATTTCTCTCTACCGCTTTGGCGCGAGACCAAAAAGATAGTTTTAGAGATGCCAGATGGTATTAAAGAGAGCTTTGTGCCGATGCATTTAATGCGGTCGAAACTGGTTTGGCGTAATGCCTTTTTGCAGGACTTGGCGGCTTGGTTAAAGGCTCTCTTCTTAAGGCTAACATCCGGAGCTTTACAGTCTCGAGCATCGACCCAGGATAAGTACGCCATATGCTTGTGCTTTTCAGCACGAGCGCACTCGGTGTTAATCCATGGGCGAGCTTTACCACCAATGGGCACGTCAGCAAAGGGGATGAAATACTCCATCGCTTGACGTATCACATTGGATATGACATCGGCGTATCTCGACGGGTCTTCAGAGGAGAAAGAGACCTGCCGCCCATGATAAGATGCAAAGAAATACTGCATCTCATCCCAATCTGCTGACTTGTATCGCCACATTCGTCGCAAGCCGGGGAAATTGTAGTTAGGCGAGGATTATAGCGACACGGATTTCACCAGACAGTGGTCAGAAGTTCCCAAGGGTGAGGTAACCTGAACATCATACCTGTCTGGATCGATCGTCAGCAGAAGGTCGAGGTAATTGGCTGTGTGCCCATCCACATCAGGTACCCTAGTCGCTTGTTGTACCAGGTGGGAGAACCCGAGCGACAAGGCAAAATTCCACGCCTGTATTAACTTATTGCATACCTTAAGCGAAAGCGCAAGGTATTGCATACCTTAAGCGAAAGCGCAAGGTAATGTTCTACTATCGCCTAAAAATTAAAATTCATACATTTTATCGAATAAAATCGTATCTAGCAATCATATTATACATATAAATTATATAAAAAGCACATTGTTAGAAAGATAAATGATTGTTGAACTAATTAATATTTTTTTTAAATCGATTAATTGCTATTTTTAATTAAAAAAAGGGTTTTAGTGGCTTATGGTGTGGATTTATCATGTCCCTGTGGCTTGTAAACACTATAACTTTTGAAAATATCAATTGTTTAACTCAATCTATTTTTTAATCTCTTCATCTATCATGTGGGAAGCCACTGAATGTAAATGGCAGTGTAATTTTGTTTTGTTTAGCTATAATTAATTTTTTTCGGCTCCAAAATGGCGAAATTTTCGTTGATTTGGTTGCCTCGTATATAAATTGTTTCTGTAAATGGGGATCTACAGCCACAGAGTAGTTTAGTTCACAGAGTACCTTTGTATTAAGTTTAGTTCGGCTCACAGAGTACATTTTAAGTTCGGTTTTTCCTATATAAAAAAGTACTCTGTGGTTCGGCTTCAGTCGCCGTCGTGAGTGGACATTGTTTCGGTTGTTTTCAGCGGCTCAAAAAGATCGCTGTACAAATACAGAATATTCGAATAACCAAATTTCTTAAATACTTGATTATAATAATAATAAGAGATTTTTTTATTACAATATTTAAAAGCACAGAATAAATAATAGTAGTACGTACTAAAAGTAAGTAGTATAATTTTTTTTGTCATGGGTGACATTTTCATGCTTTTCGAGGGTGTCGAAACCGATAGGGTTGTCGAAATGTAAATCCAAGATGGCGGCCGCAATAGGTATAAATTTTTTCATCATGGATGTCATTTTCATGGTTTTCGAGGGTGCTGAAGCCGATAGTGCTGTCGAAATGTAAATCCAAGGTGGAGGCTGCAATAAGTATAAAATTTTTCATCATAGGTGTCATTTTCATGGTTTTCGAGGGTGTTGAAGTTGACAGTGCTGTCGAAATGTAAATCCAAGATGGCGGCTGAATTAGGTACCAATTTATTCATCATGGGTGCCATTTTCATGGTTTTCGAGGGTGTTGAAGCCGATAGTGCTGTCAAAATGTAAATCCAAGATGGCGGCTGCAATAGGTATCAATTTTTTCATCATGGGTGTCATTTTCATTGTTTTCGAGAGAGTTGAAGCCGATAGGGTTGTCGAAATGTAAATCCAAGGTGGCGGCTGCAATGAGTATCAATTTTTTCATCATGGGTGTCATTTTCATGGGTTTCGAAGGTGTTGAAGCCGATAGTGCTGTCGAAATGTAAATCCAAGATGGCGGCTGAAGTAGGTACCAATTTTTTTATCATGGGTGTCATTTTCATGGTTTTCGAGGGTGTTGAAGCCGATAGTGCTATCGAAATGTAAATCCAAGATGGCGGCTGCAATAGATATAAATTTTTTCATCATTGGTGTCATTTTCATGGTTTTCGGGGGTGCTGATGCCGATAGTGCTGTCGAAATGTAAATCCAAGGTAGCGGCTGCAATAGATATCAAGTTTTTCATCTTGGGTGTCATTTTCATGGTTTTCAAGAGTGTTGAAGCCGATTGTGCTGTCGAAATGTATTTAAACTACTTTAATAATTCCGTATAATCATGTTATACGTAATTTTTTTAATGCGCTTAAGGTATGCCCAATTGGATTTACCAATATTTTATATTCTCGGCGTTTCGAGCACATTACAGCACCCATGGTCTAATATATATATATATATATATATATATATATATATATATATAGGTATATATAGGTATATGACGTTCTAATGTCATAGTTAACCACGGCTACCTTCAGATTAAAAATTACTTCTTAGATCGGAACAAAAGTTAATAATTTTTAATCTGGAGGTAGCCGTGGTTAACTATGACATTGGGACGTCATACACCTCAGTCCCCCCCGTGACCATGGGTGCTGTAAAGTGCTCGAAACGTCGGGAATATTAAAAAAGTTAATATACGCGATAAAATCCGTAAAATTAGTTTTATTTAAATCACAGGTAAAATTCAAATTGTAGGCTTTAACCTAAAGTGTAAGTAATGCTTTGTTGCATTTGTTATTAATAAGATTATAAACATTTCCTGTTTAAAATTTTACTTTAAATTCTTATATTTCTCAAGACTCTGAAAGACTTTAGAGCTTGGCACAAAGGTAATAAATGGTATTAAAGCAGTAAAATTCAACAACACAGAATAAATGTTCGTACTATGTAGCAACAGTTCCAGTTTTTAGTAGTTAAATGTGCACTACATTTGCTTCGTAAGAAAATAATGCAACAGAATTGGTGCATTCGCTTCCAAGTCTCAATTGGATTTAGCGAAATATTGTAGTGCTGTCACAGTATAATTATATTCGTTCCCTGTTCGAAATCACTTTCACGTTCGATAACTTTGGAATGAAACTTATATAGAGGGCTGGTTAATGTTTAGTTTGTAAACAATTTACAAGACAATAATGCACTAAGACATTCTTAAAATTATTTAGAGAGACTATTTTATAAAGTTCTTAAAAAAATCGTTTAATATAATTCTCGATAATTACGGCCGATATTTTTTAACTTTGAAAGTCAAGTAGAAAGTTTATGGGCAGGTGCAAAAGATGGAAGAATGTGTGTGTGTGTGTGTGTGTGTGTGTGTGTGTTTAATGAAAATTCTTATATAATATATAATGCAACGACGCGAAATATTACATGATACCTACCAATATTAAACTAAAGATGAAGACAAGAAATAATAGTTATAATAATCGACTGGCGTGTAGTGGCGGCGAAAAGATTCAACTACCCAATATCACCATGGGTGGTGTAAAAGGTGATTATATGAAATAAACCAGGAGAAAGGCAACAGAAACTTCCTGATAATAAGTCCAAATAACAAAAAACTGCGGTAGCCAACCCACCTGCCAAGCCTTGCAGTTATTACCAAATTCCCCCAATAAGTAACGTGGGAGGCTTATGTGTAGTTTTAATAGGCTGCAAGAATCGAAAGAATAAATTAATAAAAAGAATAAAAGACGTCTCTTACATACTACCACACATACAAATTTTATTTACTAGTAAAATTTTACGGTTTTATACAGAATCACTATCATATTTTATATGAAATCAGTAATACAATTGTGTTTTATTTGAATTCAAAATTGACACAGTAAATTCAAAAGAACTAATATTATTTTTAACTGGATAGTATCTGTTAAAATATGTTTAATTATATCAAAATAAAGTCTACTTCATACTAACGTCATCTAGTGGATAAAATATGTACTAGGCTAATAATGTACCACAGCTAATTTATAGAGCAATAAAGTTAGTCTATTCTCAACCTGTAACTCATTCGTTTTTATCAGGTTATGGGCCCAGGGAAAAACTAATTAAATAATTTTACAGTAAATTCATATCGTGTATCAGAAAACAAGTTATAATGTCATCGTCAGGCGGTTTTTTAATAAATGTGCCGAAGTTGAAGGGACGCGAGAACTTTGATGACTGGGCGTTCGCGGCAAGAAATTTTCTCATATTGGAAGGTATAGACATCGACGCCATTCCTGAGGATTTAAGTGATGTTGAAGACAGAAAAGCGAAAGCAAAACTCATCATGACGATTGATCCCAAGTTGTATGTTCATATAAAAACTGAAACTAAAGTTAAGGATTTATGGCAGAAACTACGGAGATTATTTGATGACAGCGGATTCACCAGAAAAATCAGTTTACTAAGAACATTAATATCCATTCGACTTGATAATTGTGAATCCATGACAAGTTACGTGAGTCAAATTGTGGAAACTGCACAAAGACTGAAAGGCACAGGATTCGAGATTAATGAGGAATGGATTGGATCATTGCTGTTGGCGGGACTACCAGAAAAATTTGCCCCAATGATCATGGCAATAGAACATTCCGGCATAGCCATAAACTCGGATGTCATCAAAACGAAATTGCTTGATATGAGTTCTGAAGTCGGTAACCATGACTCGGAAGTAGCATTATTGTCGAAACATAAAAGTAAGTTCGGTCAAAATTTGAATACAAAAATTAGTAAACAAACGTCAAATTATACGTCAAATGTCAAGAAGGTTATAAAATGCTATAAGTGCAAGAAAATTGGCCACTTTAAAAACCAGTGTCCTGAAGTAAAAGAAAAGCAAGTTAACGCATTTAGTGCTGCATTTTTTAATAGTGAATTTAATAAGGATGATTGGTATATTGACTCGGGGGCTAGTACTCATATGACATCATGCAGAGAAAATTTAATGGAAGTGAGAAAAGTACACGATATGAAGAAAATTATTGTTGCAAATAATATGACTGTGCCAGTTGTGTGTGCAGGGAATGCACAGATAACTACACTTGTGAATAATTCTCAGTTTGACATTAAAGTGAACAACATTTTGTACATACCTAACCTAACTACAAACTTATTATCAGTAAGCCAGCTAATAGCAAAAGGAAACAAAGTTACTTTCAAGACTGATGTGTGTTATATACATAATCAACGAAATGAGCTTATTGCAACAGCAAATTTAAAGAATGGTGTGTATAAGTTGAATACAGTAAAGTCAGAGAAAGTGTTGGCCGCAGCAGTTCAAACTACAGATGCAAAACAGTGGCATAGGAGATTGGGTCATATTAACAGTAATGATTTGCAGAAGATGAAAAGTGGTGCTGTAGAGGGTGTATCATTTGATATGAAGGCTGATATTCAGAAAATAAACTGCCAGGTATGTTGTGAAGGGAAACAGAGTCGTTTACCATTTCAATTACGAAACCATAGAAGTTCAGAAATGCTAGATTTAGTTCACTCAGATCTGTGTGGGCCTATGGAGGTTCGATCGATTGGACAGGCAAGATATTATCTATTGTTTGTTGATGATGCCAGCAAGATGGCATTTGTATATTTTCTGAAGGAGAAGAATCAGACTCTACAGTATTTCAAGGAATTTCAAAGAATGGTTGTGAAACAAAGGATTTTTATATGAACATACAACTTGGGATCAATCGTCATGATGAGTTTTGCTTTCGCTTTTCTGTCTTCAGCAAATCATTACTGTTAATATGACCCAATCTCCTATGCCACTGTTTTGCATCTGTAGTTTGAACTGCTGCGGCCAACACTTAATGATCTGAAGAAAAATCTTATGTATTTGTCAGTATTAACACGTCCAGATATATCATATAGTGTGAGCTACCTTAGCCAGTTTAATAATTCTTTTACTTCAGGACACTGGTTTTTAAAGTGGCCAATTTTCTTGCACTTATAGCATTTTATAACCTTCTTGACATTTGACGTATAATTTGACGTTTGTTTACTAATTTTTGTATTCAAATTTTGACCGAACTTACTTTTATGTTTCGACAATAATGCTACTTCCGAGTCATGGTTACCGACTTCAGAACTCATATCAAGCAATTTCGTTTTGATGACATCCGAGTTTATGGCTATGCCGGAATGTTCTATTGCCATGATCATTGGGGCAAATTTTTCTGGTAGTCCCGCCAACAGCAATGATCCAATCCATTCCTCATTAATCTCGAATCCTGTGCCTTTCAGTCTTTGTGCAGTTTCCACAATTTGACTCACGTAACTTGTCATGGATTCACAATTATCAAGTCGAATGGATATTAATGTTCTTAGTAAACTGATTTTTCTGGTGAATCCGCTGTCATCAGAAAGAATCAGACTCTACAGTATTTCAAGGAATTTCAAAGAATGGTTGAGAAGCAAAAAGGATCTAGAATAAAAACATTGAGAACTGACAATGGAGGGGAGTTTTGCTCAGATATGATGGAAAATTATCTGAAAGATAATGGAATTATCCATCAGAAGACAAACCCATATACTCCGGAGCAGAATGGTGTCAGTGAAAGATTCAACAGGACAATTGTTGAACGTGCAAGATGTTTGTTGTTCGAGGCCAAACTGGATAAAAGTTTTTGGGCAGAAGCAGTCAACACGGCAGTATATTTAAAAAATAGATCGCCAGCTTCAGGTTTGGACCAAAAGACTCCGATTGAGATATGGACAGGACATAAACCTGACCTCAGTCATGTCAGAATATTTGGGAGCCCTGTAATGACACTTGTTCCTAAAAATAAAAGATTAAAGTGGGACAAGAAAGCAGTTAAATACATCTTAGTAGGATACTCGGAAAATGTGAAAGGTTACCGATTATATAACCCAGAAACTAGAAAGATATGTACCAGTAGAGATGTCATTATAATGGAGCAAGATACTACTGAGATAGAAATAAATGAAGGACAGTTGAAAGAACAGCAATCAGTTGAACAGGAAAGTTCTATGATAGAAAGTGACAATACATTGACAAATCACAATGATCCTACCTATGTATATGATTCAGAAAAAAGCACAAGTTCAAATGAAGGAGAGTTCTATCATACATTAACTGAAGAAGAAGATCTATCTGAAAATGAAGAGCCTCCATTGGTGGGAAAGCGTATCAAAATACCTCCTGAAAGATATGGTTTTACTAATCTTTGTGTTTCAGATGAACCAGAATCTTGGGCTGAAGACATAAGCTATAATGAAGCCACCAACGGTCCAGAGAAAGACAAGTGGCAGCAGGCTATGTCTGATGAACTTCAAGCATTTGAGGATAACCAAGCCTGGGAGATTGTTAGTCAAGAAGAGGCAGATAGAGTAGTACAGTGCAAATGGGTGTTCAAGAAAAAGCCAGAAAACAATAACAGTGTCAGGTATAGAGCAAGACTTGTGGCGAAAGGTTATACTCAACAGCATGGAGTAGATTTTAATGAGACCTACTCACCCGTTCTCAGGTATTCTACACTTAGATTATTGTTTGCAATAAGTGTGAAATATAATTTTGAAATCACTCATCTTGATGTAGTTACAGCATTTTTGAATGGTTTTTTAACAGAAAATGTATACATGCAAGCACCTGCTACTTTAAACTGTCCAAGTAATTGTGTTCTTAAACTTAAAAAAGCAGTTTATGGACTGAAGCAGTCTGCTAGGGCATGGAATGCTAGAATAAATGATTTTTTGATTGATTTGGATTATAAAAAGTCAGTATCAGAACCATGTTTATACAGTAAAAAATGTAAGAATGAGCAGATTATCATTGCAATATTTGTTGATGATTTCTTTATTTTTTCTAATAGTAAGACTATGACTAATGATCTGAAGAAAAAACTTATGTCAAAATTTAAAATTAAAGATTTAGGTCAAATAAAAAGGTGTTTAGGCATGAGAGTGAAATATGAAAATAACTGTATATCTATTGATCAGGGACAATTTGTAAAACAAATTCTTAAAAAGTTTTATATGACTGATTGTAATACTAAAGATACTCCAATGGAATGTAATTTAAAATTAAAAAAGGCAGAATGTGTTGACAAACAGTTTCCCTATCCACAGCTTATAGGAAATCTTATGTATTTGTCAGTATTAACACGTCCAGATATATCATATAGTGTGAGCTACCTTAGCCAGTTTAATAATTGTTTTAGTTCAGTTCATTGGCATCATGCCAAAAGAATTTTAAAATACTTGCAAAAAACTAAATCTTATGGTTTGAAGTTTACTAAAGATACCTCTAATTTAGAAGGTTTCGTAGATGCTGATTGGGCATCGAATATTGTAGATAGGAAATCCTACACAGGATTTTGTTTTAAATTGTCAGGCTGTGTGATATCCTATGAATGCAGGAAGCAACAAACTGTAGCCTTGTCAAGTACCGAGGCCGAGTACATGGCCATTGCTGAAGCATGTAAAGAGGCAATATATTTAAAGAATCTGTTATCTGATATTATTGGTTGTAACTATACTGTAATAATTTACAATGACAACCAGGGAGCCCAGAAGTTGACAGAGAATCCTTTGTTTCACAAACGAACTAAACATATAGACGTTCGCTACCACTTCATACGCGAAGCAGTCTCTAATAGCCTTGTAAAAATTGAATATCTATCAACATCTGAGATGCCTGCTGATATATTAACGAAAAGTTTAAGTGGTGCCAAACATAACTATTTAATAAAATTATTAGGAATTCAAAATGTTTAAAATTGTCAAAGTTAGTGTCGTTAGTTTTATTATTACTTAGTATTTGATTATTTTGATAAGTGGTGCTGTTAAAATATGTTTAATTATATCAAAATAAAGTCTACTTCATACTAACGTCATCTAGTGGATAAAATATGTACTAGGCTAATAATGTACCACAGCTAATTTATAGAGCAATAAAGTTAGTCTATTCTCAACCTGTAACTCATTCGTTTTTATCAGTATCCACATAACTACAACCATTTCACATTATAATCAGCAAATTTTACCCGCTTTTCTTGATAATTACAGCTAAGCTAAGCTTTAAGTTAAATAAGCATTTAGAAAATTTTGATATAAAAAAATTTGGAATTTTTTGATTAACTTGTTTGTTTGATATATTTAAGTTCTGCCTGTGGTACGGAATACTTCCTTTATATTTTTCTGGTAATAAAAACTTGTGTTGTATAAACATACATACTATTTCCTTATAACACGTTGATTTGAACAAGCTACAATAAGCACAGAGTAAGGACAGTTTCTTCACTTTCGGCAGATATGTAGTTTTAGTTAAGGAATCGATCCATCCATGAAACCACCTGCTGAATATAAAACTCCAAAATTCCTATAGTTGCCAAGCTTAGCCAGCAGTTTGGCAAGCGCAGGTTTTAATTATTTTGAGTTTTTATCAATAGGGTGCTGTTATCAATAATTTAAGGAATAAATTAGTATATTATTTAAAATATTTCAAACGTCGTTGAGCTTTATGTGGTAAAGGATTTAGGTTGTGACCTAAACGATATTAACCTCAATGCGACTCAGTGGTTTGTCATTTAATATAACGATCGAATGTGCACGGTATTTGACCGCGCGGTTAACAACGTATGTCGAAGTTTGTCACGGTCGGTTAATTTTTCGGGGTATAAACATTAATGGAACTTTTTCTTCATAGATATTTTGCCTGAGAATGACAAGTTAAATTTTATTTTATGATCAGACAACGCTTCAAATGCTTGATGACGCAAAGCTGAGTACGTCGCAACTGATGAGTTTTTTTATGGCTTGTGTAATTCAGAATAGAAAATATCTCAAAATTTCTTAATTATTTGATTTGAAAATTATTTGAATAATTGCAAAGTTTCTGAAATAGTTTTTAGTGAATTTCAAGAAAGGAGGAAGTTCACATGTCAACTATATGTCTTTTTTGTATGTTACGCGATATCTTCATCAATTTTTAATGGATTTGAAAAAGTCAATAACGATTTAATGAGTCTTTTTAATATATGAATAGAATAATCGATTGAAATCTTTTTACAGGTTACATAGAGAATAAAAAAGCTCCACCCCTGAGGTTAGCAAAATTGGAGATGAAGTTTTCACTGTATTTATTTAGGACAACGTTGAGATTGTGGTGTTAAAGTGCAATTGTTAAAATGATTGTGGTCAAAAAAAAATCATTTAAAAAGTTTCTGAAATAGTTTTAAGCGAATTTTAAAAAAGGAGGAGGTTTACAACATGTCAACTATATGTCTTTTTTGTGTATGTTACGCGATATCTTTATCAATACTTAATGGATTTGAAACAGTCAATAACGATTTAATGAATCTCTTTAATATATGAATAGAATAATCGATCAAAATATTTTTTATAGGTTTTACGTTGTCGTATATAAATATAGAGGAAAAACTCCACCCTGAGGTTAGCAAAATTGGGGATGAAGTTTTCACTGTATTTATTTAGGACAACGTTGAGATTGTGGTGTTAAAATGCAATTGTTAAAATGATGTTAGTCAAAAAATTCATTAAAAAATTCCTTTTACGATGGACCAGATCCATTCGTACTTGAGCCATAATACACTGCATTTCGGATAATATCTTGTTTCCTGTAAATTTGATTAATTTACTATATATCATTGTTCGCGCCAAAGCGCTAATATCAAGAATCGACGCTAGATGGCACTCGGCACCTTTGGCCTGTAGGAGGCCCAACCTGCACCTGCTTGTAGGTTCTTCCGTTAATGGGCCGCGGAAGATCCTACTCCTGGGATAGGTAGTTGCAGGCCGTAACAATCATATATTATTTTCCTACGTGGTGGAGACATGCTGAAGTTATATTATGGTCGACGCATTCCATATTACTCCTTAGGGATAACATTGCATTTGTATTTTGATTCTTAATCAAAAGATGAAGAAGCGTCTTTGGGTTCCAGCATCCACTTACCATCAAGCTGATTATGTATTCATTTTTCACCTTTAATAATTGAAAATTGTAAAAAATCCTATGGATTTTTTAAATCCGCTGTCGTTATTCATTTACTTTTACAAACTTGCATTCTAAAATTCAAGTCTCCACGTCGGACACACGCTAGCGTTCTCCAAATTTGTGGAAAGGTATACATTACAAATTAACATTTTGTCAGTTATCTTTGAGAAAATACGGTAACATATTTCCTTGTGTACAATACTTCTCATGTATCTCATATTACATCTTTGACACATCTCTGAATAGGTCAAGATAATCTGAATTAAATGTGTTTTTGTATAATATGTAGTAATTATGTTTCACATAAGCAAAGATTGTTTGCTTATTGAATTCAATGTTGTCATTATTGATTTTGATTGTTTGCATTTTGAATAAAATATTGATTCATAGATCTCGTGTCTTCACTAACCAATATCATCCCGTGGGTGTCGCAAGAGGAGTTAAAGGGAAACAAATCAGGAGATGAGTAGCAGTGTCTTGCCGATAATGACTGAAAATAAAAAAACTGCGGCTGCCAATCTGCTTGCCAAACGTCGCCACTATGGAAAATACCCCCTAAATATTGAGGCAATATGTGGAGGAGCCCTTCAGCAGAGGACTTTAATAGACTGTAACGGTAATGGTATTCATAGATCACGTGACTAATTGGTCAGAGTCGGAAAAGCTAACTATTTATTGATGGGTCTTGAATTAGTTTTCTATCTGAAGCCAACTTTTGTTTAAAACTAATAAATATTGGAACGCTGGCTCTTTGTATCAAAATTTACCTCAGATTCGATCGTATAAGCAATTGCGATTTTATAAACTATTGATAGCCAGTGCTGACTGTGTGTCCAATTATAGTAAGTAGTGAATGGTGACGTCTTCGTAGATGGTAAAGCGCAGTGACTTAGCTTTACAAGAGTCCATTTACTTTTGCCTTTTGAAGACAGATGCTAGCAATTTATCTCATACCTTTGCTGGTCGCATTACGAACAATAAAGCAAATCACTTAGTTCAGACGTAAGGTAGTCAGACGGTGAAAGGGAGGACGAATGAAGTCACGCAATTCTTGCGCACATTCCCCCTAATGTATGTGGTAGAACATAAAGACATGCTATTTTGTGCCTATGCTCGAATCTAGCAAGATTAGCTTTAACCAGATTAAGGTGTGGTGGAGCATTTTTCCAACCCATCTGTATTTCGATTCTTAATTGAGCACAAATGTAATCTACATGTATCCTTACTATCAACCTTATTGAATAAAATGTAATAACGGAAAAGATGTACAGCATAACCATTGCTGATCTAAATTAACGAAATATATAGTTCCAAGAAACAAAAGCAATTATTCGAACCAATGATTACGAAATGTTCTGTCTTCAACAGCAGTCATATTGACGTTTTCCCAACATTGTATTCTCTAGAATAAGGAAAAATTTTGGAAATGAGACTCGGACAATTTGGCTAATATTTAGTTAACATTATGTATACGTATACTTCAACGAGGTAATTTAAGTGATAAGCGCTGGCTCTATTTGGTTGTACACGAGTGTCATCCCTCTGAGAACGCCGGACAGAGAACCAGTCAGTGGTGAAGGTAACCATCGAGACGAAAGCTGCATGTCGGATTAATTAAATAATATGTAAGTTTGAAATTCATGTAGAAGTTGTAACAACAACGTTACAAGTTATGGTTATAAATAATAATAGTGTGAGAGCGGATGTTCGATTTGCTTTCTTGCGATCCACTCCTGCATGTACCTGTTTCATCTTATCTTTTACCCTCATTTTCGACACAAATGTATTTTTCAGATAGCGCGGTCGACATTTTCCTGCACTAAAATCCTCTCACAAGTCAAAGAAAATCCGTGCCCAACTGCCAACGTACCCTACGTGAAGTACAACGAAAGTTTTGCGTAACTCATAAATAAAACACTTTATATGTGAACTAATATTTCTATTTACTGCTTTTTAAAGACTTTATCAAATCGCCGTGTAGTGGCGGTCAAGAATATCCACTACCCCATATCCTCCCGTGGGTGTCGTAAAAGGCGACAAAGGGAAACAGGCGGGAGATGGGCAGCAGCATCTTCCTGATAATAGCCAAAATTATAATTAAAAAAAAACTGCGGTTGCCAACCCGCTCGCCAAGCGTGGCAACTATGGCAAATACCCCCCAATGACGACAGTAACAAAGAGACGGCCCCCAGTCCCCGGCGGCCCCGCTATTCCTGGCTACGGTGGCGACCATGGTAACGGCGGGGCAGGGGGTGCTAAGAATCTCCGGTGGAGGTTCGGTTGCCACCTACGACGACTCGACCTGGCAACATACAACGCACGCACCCTGAGGACTGACGAGAAGATCGTGGAGCTGGAAGAAGAGATAGACAAGTTGCGCTGGCATATTATAGGATTATCCGAAGTCCGAAGAGAGGGGGAGGACACGGTAATCCTCGAATCCGACAACTTGCTCTATCACCGGAAGGGCGACCTTCTGTCCCAAGGAGGTGTCGGATTTATCGTCCACAAGTCTCTCGTTAACAACGTTGTAAAGATCGGGAGTGTGTCGACGAGGGTTGCGTACCTTATACTCAGAATCACCAAACGGTATTCGCTGAAGGTCATACAGGTTTACGCACCAACCTCGGCACATCCCGATGAGGAGGTGGAGGAAATGTATGAGGATATCTCTAGAGCCATGCATTCCTCCAAAACCCAATATACGGTGTTAATGGGAGACTTCAATGCAAAACTAGGCACAAGAGATAACGGTGAGCTGAAAGTAGGGAAATTTGGAATAGGGCAACGGAACCCAAGGGGCCAGCAGCTGGCCGACTTCTTGGAGAAAGAGGGACTCTTTATGATGAACTCTTTCTTCAAGAAGCGGCCCCACAGGAAGTGGACCTGGTCGAGCCCCGACGGTTCGACAAAAAATGAGATTGACTTCATTATGACGACCAGACGACAACTGTTCAGTGATGTCTCAGTGATCGCGAGGGTGAAAACCGGCAGCGATCACCGAATGGTTAGAGGCACACTGGACCTAAACGTTAAGTTGGAGAGGTCTCGTCTGATGAAGTCAACGCTCCGTCCCCCTCGTGCTCTAATCCAAAGTCCCGAAACCTTTCAGCTCGAGTTACGAAACCGTTTTTAGTGCCTAGAAGACTGCAATGAAGTGGACGATATGAATGACAAGCTCGTGGAAACTGTCCATGCGGTCGGAGCTAAGTTCTGCAAGACCCGCCGCAGAAGAACACAAAAACTCTCCTACCACACGCTTAATCTCATGGCTGTTAGACGGGAGATGAAGCTACATTCTTCAACAGATTTGATAGCATACAGGCAACTGAACAGACAGATCTCCAAATGCATGCGGCGGGACTTACGCAACTTCAATACAGCTCGTATTGAAGAAGCGATCGAGCGGAACCAAGGCTCCAAAGTCTTTGCCAGAGACCTGTCTGCCAGAAAGAGGCAACTGTCAAAGCTGAAGACCGAATGTGGCAGCATCGTTTCCGGGGCACCTGAGATTTTGAGTGAGATTGAAAGGTTCTATGGGCAGCTGTACACGTCATCGTTGGAGCCACACGCAAGTGTGAGAACGATCCAAGAGCGAGTCTTATCCGACACTATTACGAAGATATTCCGGACGTCAGTCTGAGCGAGATTAGAATGGCTCTCCAGCACCTTAAAAACGGCAAGGTCCCAGGCGAGGATGGAATTACAGCGGAGCTTCTGAAAGCGGGTGGAAGACCGGTACTTGAAGTCCTTCAGAAGCTCTTTAATTCCGTCCTTCATGGTGGCATTACACCGGAGGCGTGGAGCAGAAGTGCGGTGGTCTTGTTCTTCAAGAGAGGTGACAACGCTCTCTTGAAGAACTACAGACCGATTTCCCTTCTGAGCCGCGTCTACGTGCTGTTTTCGAGAGTCATTACGAATCGTCTCGCGCGCAGACTTGACGACTTCCAGCCTTCCGAACAAGCCGGTTTCCGAAAGGGCTTTAGCACCATAGACCACATACATACCCTACGGCAAATTGTACAGAAGTCCGAAGAGTACACTTTGCCACTATGTCTGGCGTATGTGGACTATGAGAAAGCCTTTGATTCCGTCGAAATTTGGGCGGTGCTGCAGTCCCTTCAGCGGTGCCAAGTTGACTGTCGGTATATCGAAGTGCTGAAGTGTTTGTACAGTAGAGCTACGATGGCTATCCGAGTACAGAACCAGAGTACGAAACCTATCCAATTGCAGAGAGGTGTAAGACAGGGTGATGTTATATCCCCGAAACTCTTCACCGCTGCATTGGAAGACGTTTTCAAGCTTCTGGACTGGAAATGATGCGGTATTAACATCAATGGCGAGTACATCACTCACCTTCGATTTGCCGACGATATAGTCCTTATGGCAGAATCGCTGGAGGACCTAAGCACTATGCTCAATGACCTCAATAGTGTCTCCCAACGGATAGGTCTTAAGATGAACATGGACAAAACAAAGATCATGTTTAATGTCCATGTCACACCTATGCCGGTAGTTGTTGGGAGCACTAAGCTCGAAGTTGTTGACGAGTATGTTTACCTGGGACAAATAGTCCGACTAGGTAAGTCCAACTTCGACCGAGAGGTCAATCGACGGATTCAACTCGGCTGAGCAGCGTTCGGGAAGCTACGACACATCTTCTCGTCAGACATACCTCAAAACCTTAAAACGAAATTGTACAACCAGTGCGTGTTGCCAGTGATGACTTACGGAACTGAGACGTGGTCCTTCACTGCTGGCCGTATAGGTAAGCTCAAGGTCGCTCAGCGAGCTATGGAGAGGGCTATGCTCGGAGTTTCTCTGCGTGATAAACTTAGGAATAAGGATATCCGCAGTAGAACCAGAGTAACCGACTTAGCCCAACGGATTAGTAAGCTGAAGTGGCAGTGGGCCGGCCATATAGCTCGAAGAACCGACAACCGATGGGGAAGAAAGGTTCTCGAGTGGCAGCCTCGTACCGGTAGGCGAAGTGTAGGGCGTCCCTCCACGAGATGGAGTGACGACCTGGTAAGACATGCAGGAAGTCGATGGATGCAGGTGGCTCAGGACCGTGCTTTGTGGCATTCTTTGGGGGAGGCCTATGTTCAGCAGTGGATTTGTGAAGGGCTGTAATGATGATGATGAAAGACTTTATACCACATTTTAATTGCTTTTTTATTCGTTCTAACCATTTTGTAAACATAAGGACCATAGTTCAAGGTCATGCCTTTCAGGTGCTGGTTGAAAGCTATCACGTTCTCTTCCGGCTCCAAGTGTTTGAGTTTATTTGCAGACAGTATAACACGTCTGCTGACTCTTTTTTACAAAATTATTGATGATATGACAATTAATAATTCGACAATATAATTTCGTTGACAATGTATCATTAATACTTTATATTTAAGATTTAATTTTAATTATGGATATATTAGAATTGTTATTAGTTTTTATTGACATTGCATTATAAATTGATAAGACAAAATATTTCATTGCATAATTATTAATACTTTATTGTTTGACTTTATTACCATTTTAATATCTGACAAGGGCTGCCAAAAGCTTCGAGATTTTATATTACTATTATTTTATAATTAATCAGTTTGTGATTATTAATTTTTGTTGTTATGGTTGAATACAATTTTTGAAAAATATTTTTTGCATGTAAAATTTAACCTTGTGCGCGTGTTGGATTTTCTGTAAGCCACAAGTGTATGAATTAATTAAATAAATAAATAAATAAATACCAGACAACGGTCATTATGTGGGCACAGCAACCTACTGTCTGTTGTCCAGAAGTGCAACTGCAATAACAAGCTGCAATCTTCTCATCCCAACTTGTCCCTTGTCTCGCCAACAGTATATATCTATAATAAGTTCTGTCCGAGTGATGGCGAGATTTCATACGGCCTCTTATTAAAACAGAGTCTTGTTTGGATGATATTAATTGGGTCACAAATTATGTGCTACCCAGTCTTCGTTGACACCAAACATACAATATACTGATAATATTGACATTAAGGCGCTGGAGCTCATTTTCATGATTTGTGCTGACAGATAATTCTTGTAATATGCTTGCAAAACATTGTGAACATATTGGTGCATTTTCATCCATCTAGAACAAAACAATCTTACTTTAATAAACCATCTATATTGCAGAAGCGCATTTTAAGCAGTGCAACATGTTTTAACAGATGAACTGAAAAATAATTACATCATATTAAGTTTTTGCAGCCAGTATGAACTTATGTAGAAATTAATAATTATTAACAGACTACAGATAGAAGCATGTCATTCAAATGCGTTTAATAACTTAAGGGGCTGCTCCATGCGAACGATTTTGGGCATTTGGTGTGCCGTGCCGCGCCGACTCGCTACAATATAGGATCGCGTAAGAAATATGTAAGACGCCACCTACTGTACGGAAGTAGTATTTTTTCAACATCAATAAACTATTTTATGGAAATACACACAGCGTACAACGATAAATGTATTTTAATTTTTTTATTCGGTATATTAGTTGCATTATATTAGAATTATGTATTCTCATATATTATCTAATTATGAAATTTTATAATTAATTACATATTAAAAATGAAGCATTGAAAATTGTGAGTTTAAAAGATACCTACTCACTGTAGGTAAATAGATAGATAGCTCGCCTTTTGTACAAATATATGGTGCAATAAAGAATAAACAAATAAATAGTATGTTTCGCAGAGTCAGAGTAACATAGAATAAGAGTCGTGGAGGCAGTTTACAAACATAAATTGCACAAGGACAAACATCCAGACCCGGAACAATTATTTGTAGGCCTTACAAATATTTGTTCCGTGCGGGATTCGAACCCGCGGCCCCCAGCGCAACAACTGATTGCTAAGCCACTGCACCACGGAGCCGTCGCCGGGTTATAGGTAAAGTGACCATACGTCCCGTTTTGAACGGGACTGTCCCTTTTCTCGGTCACCTGTCCCATTGTCCCCAAATAAAGCTCCGGGACACAAAATTGTCCCGTAACTCGTTGGATGGAAGTATTCAAAGTCAACAATCTTCAACATATTTTTTTAATCGAATATATTTTATGTCTACCTGGTACAAATGCTCCGGTAGAAAGAGTATTTTTTTATTTTGAATAAATTGTGGACGTCTGAAAGAAACACTTACGGTTCCAGTTCTAAAGGCGATGTTGTTAACAAAGATAACAATAAAAAAAACTTGAGCAGAATTTTATTTTTATTTAACATCATCACCCACTTTATTAAAGCAAATTTAATCCACTGACAAATGAAATTAATAATTTAAAAAAAATATGTTGCATTTACCGATTACCGAATATAATTTTATAGTGAACACTAATTGTATAAAGTTATAGTTTTTAGAGTATAAATAAACCCATGTCCTGTTTTGAGCTAAAAAATAAATGGTCAGTTTAGTCTTTTTAGTTAAATTTAGTTTTAAAATTTTTTAGTTAATAGTAAAAAGTAGGTATATTAGTACCTACTTAGATACTTTTTACCGAATTATAAGTATAGAACACCTTATGTACTCAATTATTTTTTGAAAAAGAAGAAAAAACAAGTAATAAATAATAATATACCATATTTTAGCAAAAAACTATAACTTAGTAATACTAATTATAACTTAGAACATAAATGAAAAACTCATGACTGACTTTTGGGCCCGACCCAGGATTCGAACCCGGCACCTCATGATCAGTAGTCGCACTACTACAACCACTAGACCAACGAGGCAGTACTATATCTAATAAGATATTGTGGTTGGGTATTAGAATTATTTTAACTGTATACTATACTGATAATATTGAATTAGCCTTTTATAGTGTAAATTATAATATTTGTCGAAATGTTAATTATGGATTCGAACCTTACATGCTAATGGTGCTTCATTTTTTTTATTTGCATTTACTTCAAAGAAAATACACACAAAAAGCTTCATCGCGCAGTAAAAAACACAACAAATATATGTATAACTAATACGAAAAATTATACCCAAAACAAACAAATAATAATACCTATAAATAACCTAATTAGTAATAATATTATCGACTGATATGACGTGAGCGTGTGCGCTGGCAGACGCTCTAACGACACAGGCTTCACGTCGAAGAGCTCAGCGCTCACTGACTACAGCCAGCCCGTGGGCAGTGAATACGCTTAGATTTTAAAATAATTTCCTAAAAAAATCAAATATTGGTCTTTTGAAAAAAAATTTATAATAGAAATGTTCATTAATAAATTGCCTATCTATTGGTGTAAATCGCAAAATAAAACAATACTTACTTTACGAGCAGATGCAACATGCATATCAATAATAATTTCACATTTATGTGGTTTCGTTGTAAGGAGATTATATTAATATTTATTCCTTTAAAAAAAATTGGATATAGCTCTTATGAAATCAAGATTATGTAGAAATATAATGTGTTTTTTATTTGTTAATATATCTTTTAAATAAAAAGTAGATAACTCCTAAAAACCGCACAAATAACGACTAGCGTGACATTTTGCTCAACTTGCGCCTTAACGAAACATCTTTCTTTAGTACATACCTGCTTACTGATTCAAAATGTGATTCTACAGAATACAGATGTCCGATATCAACGAAATCGAAATCTCACGTAAATCATTAAGTCCATAAAACAAAAGTAGAGTCAAACAAGTAGTAACTGATCCAAAGTCCAAACAAAAAACCAAATCGCCAAGGACATCCACAACTAAACACATTCACCAGTTCAGAACTACAAAACCAAGCTCGGAATAAATTAAAATATCATTTGACAGAAATGACATTTGACAAATAACCGTGTCTTTTTTACTTTTTTATGACTGGAAGGGCACCATCTTGTAAAAACAACAAACACTTGGGATTGCATTTTTATTTTTTGCAAGTTATTTAGTTTGATTTATTCTCTCATTTTATTTTTAACAAAATGCCTGAATTTTTCGCTTTTTTTACGGTATATTGTACATAGACTGGGCCAGAAATGGACCGTATCCTTTCCAAGAAAACTTCTAAACTGACAGCTACGCCACAGTAACATTCTAACATGACAAAATGTGAGAAGGGAGGGAAAGGGCAAGAGGTGGGAGAGACGTGGGAAACATCATGAAATGAATTGCTCACTGCATTTCATACGCTCAAAGATATTTGCTCAAAGATTTCCAGCTGTTCTGCCACTTGAGAATCTTTCTTGCCCTTTTTGTTGTTGATTTTTCGCGCTATATGGCCAATTATTCCCTTTTTTACTAAATAGATATATATATATATTTTATAAATTATTCAATGAAACTAATGATCTCTACAATATATTTTACAAAAGCGTAATTTCAATATGTATAATCTGACAGTTGGGACCTGGTACCCTATATAACAGGTATTATTTAATACTTTTATTAGGCACCAGTTTCTCATAAACTAGGGTTCAATATGTTTATAGCTCATAGATAAACCATGTTCGTCATCAATTATTCTGTAACTGTTTGCGATGAAAAAATGAATAAAAAATTCCAAATTCTAAAAAATATCTAAAAATTACCACTTCAGTTTACTGATCCGCTGGGTATAGTGGGAAATAAACCTGTATGTTAAAAAAATTGAGGAATAACGTATTGTTCGAGCAAGCACTCGCACATAATGTCACAGTTTCCATTTGCTTTCTTTGTATAACAAATACCGTTACATTACTCACGACTCCAAGATATGCTCCCGTACAGTGCGATCGCGTGGTTTCATTTAAATACAACACACTTCATTCGATGACACGGTCGAAAATTGGCCTTAACACGTATATATATATATATATATATATATATATATATATATATATATATATATATATATACTAGCTGACCAGGCAGACGTTGTTCTGCCCTTTCCGAATGACCATTTGCTTTCCCAAAAAAACTCCTGAAATTAGCAATAAAAAAATTGATGGTCACTTATCGGGATAAAAACTATCCTATCTCAAGTTGGACCAAACTGCACACAGTCTGCAAATTTTTTTTGAAATCGAATCTATTTGTTGAATACCTACAGCAACACGTGGTGGTTATACTACTAAATTGTAGCTTATATTAAACGTTTGTATTTTTAACATAGCACCATCTATTAAATATTTACTCAATCCAGTCAACAGATATCGTCATCTGACAGAATCGTTTGGAGCTAACAGATAATTGTGACTGTCAAATAATAGACAAATAGTTTTTAATAAAATAATATTGTATTACGACTATAAATTGAGATGTAAGCTATCCTATCTTTTAAGTTGGACCAAACTGCACATTGACCAAAAATTTCATTGAAATCAGTTCAGTAGTTTAGGAGTCCATCGCGGACAAACAACGTGACACGTACTTTTTATATTTAAAGAAGATATATATATATATATATATATATATATATATATATATATATATATATATATATATATTTCAGTCTAGCTCAATTGTCGTATGATGATTATTTCCGTGTAATACTGGCGAAGCACTGCGTACTGCATACATTGGGGAGCAGATTACCCGTAGATCGAAACACAAATTGGCAAGAGAACGACACGGGGCATTACTCGTGTGGCATTACTATTCCATTTCATTACAAATACAGACAGGTCGACGGGATTAATTTATTTAGAATTCAAGTCCGTCACTTTAATTTCGCCATTGTGGAGACCAGATTATTGTGTCAGAGGTCATCCGTTTGATGAGAGTTAAATATAAATATTAAATACTATCGAATTATATGGCTCGTTGCAAATTCAATATTTTTTCCTAAAAGACTAAGGGATTTAATTTTAATGAAAACTTTTTGAGGTATTTATTATGCAACTAGCAACCGACACGGCTTTGCTTGGTTGGTATCTATATTAATAAGGCTATATTAATAAGACGTCATTTAGATTTTATAAAATAATCTTAAACGGCCATTAGCCATTACTCTATCATTTTTTTCATCTCCAAAACATCTTCGAGTGTTCAGGATAAAACATATCTTAAATCACACCTAGCATAGATTTCTCGCTTTTCGTGAAATTTCATAAACAGGCAGACAAAATTATCTCTTATATTTACACGAAAACTGCACATTGAATAAAACTACTTTTACAGATTCTACCGCGTTTAATTAACTTGTTTTTTTGATTACCGACACAGTAAGTTCCTTCTGCGTAGATCGAAACAAAATTAATAATTAAAAAAGCTGAAGGTACTCCGGGTTAACTCTGGCATCGGGACGTCAATCACCTCAGTTCCCTGTGAAAACCGGCGCTGTAAAGTACCCGAAACGTCGGAAATCAATAAAAAATAAGTTAATTAATTTCGACAGAAAAGGCAAATTTTGATATTACAGACAGACACTGAAATTTCATTTATGTGTATAGAATACTTGTGGAATTTCGAATGTATTATTTACGGTTGTTGTATAGCCAGTGGCAGACAGTTTGGGGGCTGATGATGCTGAAATGTAATTAAAGAAATTAAATTATTAATTTAATATATTATTATCAAACACAGGAATTTATGTTTACGTTGCGTTTTGAATGGAAAATTTGTTTGATGCGGTATTCATCAGTAAACAGAATGATTTAAGAGAGAGGTTTATATGTATAGTACACGCATATTATGAATTATATATGTCATTCTTCTGTTTGTGTGTATGTGACTGAACTCCTCCTAAGCGGCTGGACCGATTTTGATGAATTGTTGTCTGTGAGTGTGATTAAGTTGATTAGAGAATATTTTACATTCACAATTGGACTCGGTAGGTGGCGTCGTTGTCGAGACCCAGAAATTAACCGTGCGATACCGGGGCCGATCACTAGGTGTTAAATAATTGAAAGCAGACCAAAATTCAGCAATCCGTTTTTACCTTTTAAAAAGTTTGATTACAAAAAATCTCAACCGTTAAATGATTGACGTCTACGGAAATTGGAAATTTTGCAGTCGTACGTACATATTATTTCATATAATATTTAATTTATGATTGCTGTTTTTGCGGTTTTAATCGTATTAAGAAAATTTACAAAACGTTACATCACAAGTTTGTGACTTAGAAAAGTAGTAGTTGATTCCCTTACTTCCCTAAAAAAGGTTAATTTTTCTATTACGTAGGTGTAGGTTGTTACTCGTTACTAATTATGTGGTAGAAACACGCTGCAGTTGTATTATGTAGATGGGGTTGCAGCACGAATAGATCGACTCGATCTGGGTAGGGCCATGCTCCCACCATCGTGAAACAGCTAGAAGAGAATATTGCAGGGTAATAATGTTGTTTCTTGTTGTGAGTGTAGAGAACTGAAGACCTTTTTTAATGATACCGAGACATTATATCTTAATCTTCAGAGGTGTAGTATATAAGAGGGTACTCTGTAATCGACGTGCGGTCTGACGCACACTCAAGTTGGTCTCGTTGCAGTAAACGACGTATAGAGAAACGGCTGTCTTATTTTTAACGCTCTTCCAGTTCGAGTACACTATAATTGGCGACGAGGAAATTACGGACTACGTGACCTACGGCGATATGTTATCGTAATGGCACAGGCAGTTATGAGTGGAAGTCTGTCGTTTGATCATTGGTTCCAAAATTGAAATAATTTCAAACTAAGATTGACACAATATTGCATTGCAAATGGCGTCGCAGGTTGCTTTATTAATTGCTGCTTTAAGCGATGAAACTTTCAGCTTAGTTGTCGACTTTGTATACCCAGAGACACATTTTTGTATGTTTGTCAATTTAATTTTGAAACAAGACCACATACATATCCTTCGGCAAGTTGTACAGAGGACCCAAGAGTACAATCGGCTTTTTTGTTTGCGTATGTGGACTATTAGAAAGTCTTTGTGTTCGCGCAAAAGCGTTAGTGTCAATAATAGACGTCAGAGGGCGTGCGTGCCTCTACGATACCGGTTTTGGACGTCCAGTCGTTTCGAGGGCACGCTAGAACAAGTAGTCCTTTTCGTCGAGTCGAGAGAGCACGCGGTCCGTTTTGGTCGGGAGCTCTTAGATATATTTTTATGATAAGCGCGTATAGTAAATATACCACTGGGAATTGTAGCGCGGGCCCCTTGCTGAGAGTTTTACCCGGGACTTTAGGTTTAACGCAGAATCTGTATCAGTGGATTCGACCGTATTAGTTACTAGTGCGGTATTTGATATTCTAGAAATAACGGTGACCTTTGATCCGTATGTTCTGTATTCATTCGCGAGTCAAGCGTTATAACAAACGAGAGTTGGTGGTTTCTGTAAGATAGTTAATCGTACGACAGAGTTAAAGAACTGTTATCGTAGAAAACGAAGAAAGTGACTGCGGAAGGAGACCGTAGTGTGGAGAGGAGCTGAGGGCCGAACTGCGCAGAGGATAACGGTCTAATAAGGTCAATAACACTACCAGCCACACCCAAATACACATCACTGACCCTTACTTTCCTAGCACTATACATCCACACGCGACCTGATCGAATCCTGAGGGACCAGTTGTAGTGTTATACTACTTACATTTCATGGTACACTAATTCTTCATTCTGTTTTGATATTCTGCATTCATGTTTTGCATCACTTTATACTATTTTTTTCATTCTGTTTTTGATTCTCTGCATTTATATTTTGCATCACCTTTATTTATATAGGATCCTGTAACGTTTTTACACAATAACATATCATTTTACTTCATATTTTCACACTATTTATCACTTTTAAAATAGCTGTCAATGAAGTCTTACCTTTTATGGTATTTTATTGAATTCTCTGTAACTCTACAATTTCAGGCTTCATGCACGCAGCCGTGCATAAGTTTTTCCTATGTGAATCATATCTCAATTCATACTTAAATGTAATAATTTCTTAATAAAAGTCCAAAAACCAAAAATTGGTTTTTATGACAACTACTATTTATACCGTTGTCATGGCAATTTTTATTCAAATTCGTTACCGATATAATGTTTTATCTCGATATTTTCACATAAATACTCTTTTGCTCTAGGTCATTTACAATAAATTTCCTTTTAATTTAAATAATTTTTCCGTTCTCTCTAGAAAGATATAAAAGTCGAACAATCGGTGAAGAAATTCAGTCTTGCTTCAGTTCTCGTATCGGAAGCATCTTCTAAAGGCCTTATCCCGGGGCCGCTCAGCCCCGGGATCCTGCAAGCCTCTATCCTGCCTGAAGCCACTGGACTCTACGATCCGTTGCTCTGCCTGAAGTCGCCGGATCCTACAAAACGTTGCTCTGCCTGAAGTCGCCGAGATCCCACAAGTCTCTACTCTACCTGGAGTCGCCGGAACCTACAAACCTCTGTTCCGCCCGAAATCACCGGAACCTACAACCTTTGTCCCGCCTGCAGTCACCGGATCCTGCAGGCTACTGCGCTGTCGGAAGTCGCTGAGGATCCTGCAAGCTCCTGTCTGGGCTGAAGTCGCCGATTCTGCAATCGCCGCATTCACCTGACGTCGTCGCCTTGAGACGCCCACGCCTACCCACCTACGCCGTGCGTGCTCGTTCCAGGCGCTGAGAGCACGCTTGGGATCTTCGGACTCAGCTACGACATAAATCTTTTTTTTTATTACCTTTTTTTTTTTAAATATAGTTTGTAAATCACATCATCCATCATCTTCATATTTCATTTTTTTTATAAAATTGTAAATACTCTTTTAAAAACTTAAATATATTATTGTCTTGGTCTATTTGGTTGTTTTGCTGATCGTAGGTTAGGTTTTCCTTCTCTTTTAATTGTCGCTTCACGACAGTTTGGCGCCCAACGTAAAAGTCCTCTTTCTCTCTTAATTCTTCACCTTTACTGCGCCTTGTCTAGTTCCTTTTGATTTAATTGCTTTCCCTTTTGTTCTTAACTTACTATTCATCATTCATTTACACATCCTTTTCATATCTTCAAAATTCTAAAACAAAACTTCATCTAGTTTTTCAACTTATCTGGATTGTATTTAGGCCTACATATAACACTTCACTTACATTCATCACCTTTACCTACCTTTTATTCTAGATAACTTTAAGAGGTACAATTTTCCTTCAAAATTCTAAAACAAAACTTCTTCTAGTTTTTCAACTTATTTGGATTATATTTAGGCCTACAAATAACACTTCATTTACATTCATCACTCTAAGTTACATTCATCACTATAATATTTTTTATTCTAGATAACTTAGAGGTACGATTTTTAATAATATTTTTATTTCTTAAACTTAACTTTACACTTTGCACTTTATATAAAATTGTTTTTGAAAGCTGAAGCAAAACAAACCATAACTTTTCTAAACATTTATTAACTGTTAAATACTTTTCTAAACATTTATTAACTGTTAATTTGTATATATGTATAAATATAACTGTTAATTTGTATATATGTATAAATATCACCATTTTCACCTAATTATTTTCTTTTAATTTGTTTGTTTGTTTGATGATCCAGTGTTCTTCAACACATCTTGCTTTAGGACTTCGAACTTTCGTTGGTTAATCGTCACTTTTTATTTTTATTTCAGACACATCTCGTTGGTGATGTTGCTGATCTCTGGCTTTGAGCCCTACCGCTCTGGCCGTTCTTAATCTTTACTTAAGTCATAGCGACTAAAGCTTACTTGAGGTATTTCTTTATCTTTATCTTCACTTGGGAGCGGCTCACTACTCCCTTAATTTTCTTTACCTTTATCTTCACTTGGGAGCAGCTGACTACTCCCTTAATTTTTTATCTTCACTTAGGAGCGGTTGACAACTCCTTAAATAAGCCTGAATGTCCTTTCGAAAACACACTTCTAAGAGTGGTGTTT
The DNA here is from genome assembly GCA_033319125.1 of Parnassius glacialis. Classification (NCBI taxonomy): domain Eukaryota; kingdom Metazoa; phylum Arthropoda; class Insecta; order Lepidoptera; family Papilionidae; genus Parnassius; species Parnassius glacialis. Next base: position 7,788,688 of record JAVANC010000018.1, read on the forward strand.
CTTCGACTAATTTTTTTTTCCACACAGGAGCGGTTGACTACTCCTTAAATAAGCCTTAATGTCGTTTTGAAAACACACTTTTAGAGTGGTAGTCATTGAATGTGAACTCCACCCTTACCTGAATGCAGATGATGAATGTAAGAGATAGTATATCTGATTTTGACTGGTGATGTCTGTTTCTGCAAAGCTGTGTTTTTATGGTTTATTTTAGAATGTATATATCAAAATTTTTGCTGAGTCAAAAATTTTCCAGGGTCGGGGGGAAAATGTAGTGTTATACTACTTACATTTCATGGTACACTAATTCTTCATTCTGTTTTGATATTCTGCATTCATGTTTTGCATCACTTTATACTATTTTTTTCATTCTGTTTTTGATTCTCTGCATTTATATTTTGCATCACCTTTATTTATATAGGATCCTGTAACGTTTTTACACAATAACATATCATTTTACTTCGTATTTTCACACTATTTATCACTTTTAAAATAGCTGTCAATGAAGTCTTACCTTTTATGGTATTTTATTGAATTCTCTGTAACTCTACAATTTCAGGCTTCATGCACGCAGCCGTGCATAAGTTTTTCCTATGTGAATCATATCTCAATTCATACTTAAATGTAATAATTTCTTAATAAAAGTCCAAAAACCAAAAATTGGTTTTTATGACAACTACTATTTATACCGTTGTCATGGCAATTTTTATTCAAATTCGTTACCGATATAATGTTTTATCTCGATATTTTCACATAAATACTCTTTTGCTCTAGGTCATTTACAATAAATTTCCTTTTAATTTAAATAATTTTTCCGTTCTCTCTAGAAAGATATAAAAGTCGAACAATCGGTGAAGAAATTCAGTCTTGCTTCAGTTCTCGTATCGGAAGCATCTTCTAAAGGCCTTATCCCGGGGCCGCTCAGCCCCGGGATCCTGCAAGCCTCTATCCTGCCTGAAGCCACTGGACTCTACGATCCGTTGCTCTGCCTGAAGTCGCCGGATCCTACAAAACGTTGCTCTGCCTGAAGTCGCCGAGATCCCACAAGTCTCTACTCTACCTGGAGTCGCCGGAACCTACAAACCTCTGTTCCGCCCGAAATCACCGGAACCTACAACCTTTGTCCCGCCTGCAGTCACCGGATCCTGCAGGCTACTGCGCTGTCGGAAGTCGCTGAGGATCCTGCAAGCTCCTGTCTGGGCTGAAGTCGCCGATTCTGCAATCGCCGCATTCACCTGAGGTCGTCGCCTTGAGACGCCCACGCCTACCCACCTACGCCGTGCGTGCTCGTTCCAGGCGCTGAGAGCACGCTTGGGATCTTCGGACTCAGCTACGACATAAATCTTTTTTTTTATTACCTTTTTTTTTTAAATATAGTTTGTAAATCACATCATCCATCATCTTCATATTTCATTTTTTTTATAAAATTGTAAATACTCTTTTAAAAACTTAAATATATTATTGTCTTGGTCTATTTGGTTGTTTTGCTGATCGTAGGTTAGGTTTTCCTTCTCTTTTAATTGTCGCTTCACGACACAGTCGCCTTGGATAGAGGTAAGTAAGCTCTGTTCAGTACATGTAACGCTCGCCCCTGATCGTTTAATGTAATTAGAAACTTTTAACCCTTGGCGTTAGGACGCCCGATCTGTACCTGCCTGTAGGTTCTTCCGTTCATGGGCCGCGGAGGATCCTACTCCTGGGATAGGCAGTTGCAGGCCGTAACATTTGGTAGCAGAGCGCGGTACTGGGATCGATTTCCGGTCGATCCACCGACCGTAGTGTTTGATAAAAATTAAACAATTTTGATGGCAGGGAGCGTTGGGTTGATTGGTTTAATTTTGTGTCTACAATCACGCCCGTCCGTAATACGTAAAAATATTTTTTTTTATTTCATACGTAATAATAAAATCCCTTTCTTTGGTGGCTTGCTTTTTTTTGTTGTTAGCGGGTAAATTTGAAAAGCCGCGCCCGGCTAGCGCACAAGCGGGAGTTTGCGTCATGTAGGTAGATGGTTATTTTTACGTAATCGGTTAATTATCGTTGTCGGATAGTTGTAGTGGATTACTTATCGAAGGGTCGATTTCCGAGATAGGCATTTTTTGTTGATCATTTTTTGTTGATGTGTATCTTCGTTATGTATCTTTCGTATTGTAATTTGTATTTGAACTAAAGAGTAGTAATGTGTATTTACGTAATATGAATTTAACTTGATTTGATCGCACTAGTATTTGTTATTGTTAATTTGATTTGTCTTTTCTTTTGTAGTAACTTGTATTTGATTGATAAATAGCGGTTCTTATTTGTTTAATTTCTATTCAACTCGATTTGATAGGAACTGCATTTGTTAGCTGTTATTTTTTTTTGTATTTGTTATTTGTTATTAATGTAATTGTGCTCGAGCCGCGTCGTAATTTGTATTTAGTAGTGATGTCCTCGCCCAAGATGCTAATCCGTTGCCTGCGGACTGAGTTACGCTGGGCCACCAGCGCCCATGCTTTGATAGGTCGACCGGATAGGGTTCATAACTTGATGAAGCGGTTCGAGCAGGTCGATGCTCGAAGGGCTGCAGTGGAGGAGGCTTACGCTGAGCTCGAGGATTCGGATGTGGAAAAGGAAGTCCTGGACTCCTGCTTCGCAGACTATGGGCAGTTCCTTTCGCTCACGGACGAGTTGATCGAGGCTGAAGGCAGGTATGCCGAGGAGGCGCGTGAAACTCGGACGAGTGGCCTGCCCGAGTCCTTTCGGAAGCAGCCTCAGCCGGAGCTGTTGGGACGACTCCCAACTCTGGACTTGCCAAGGTTCTCCGGGGTCCTTTCCGAATGGCTGACCTTCGTTGGTCTTTTCGACGGCCTAGTTGACGCCCGGAGTGACTTGACCCCGAGCCAGAAGATGGCGTACCTCCTGGCCTCACTGGAGGGGGAGGCCCTGGGTGTTGTCAGCCATTTGAGCTTGTCGGACGACGCCTACCAGACTGCTCGGAACCTCCTAGCCAGAAGATACGCCAACGTCCGGGGAATTGCGGACGAAAATGTTAAGCAGCTTCTGAGCCTCCCGCTGCTTAGTGACCGGGCCAGACTACGTCTGGACCTGTTGGATCCAGTCTTGGTGGCCTGTAATACGTTGACGCGGCTGGATTTACCAGTAGGCGAATGGGCCTTCTTGTTGCTCCGCATCGTGCTGTCCCGCCTACCTCTCGACCTTAGAATACTTTTTGAGGAGAGGTACGGCGGGGACGAGGCCTCCTATATTCCGCCCTTCTATGACCTGCTGCGGTTTTTGGAGGAGCAGTGCCGGCAGATTGAGAACGCGGCGGGCACCGTTGACGACTTACGAGCCGTGCCCCGTGAGAGGCGGAATCCGCCGGGCAAGTCGTCGTCAACCCCCCCCCCCCCTGCTCCTATTGTCGAGCATCTGATCACCGGGTAACGTCTTGCCCGAAATTATTAAGTAAGCCGGTTCCGGCGAGGCAAACTATCGCCAAGGAGCGCCGCTGGTGCTACTCATGTGTGGAAGGGCACCTCCAGCAAGACTGTCCACACCGGCGTCCCTGTTTGCATTGCCAGGGCAATCACCATGCCGTACTGTGCCTGGGTGCGAACGGCGTCTCCTCTCGGGGCGCTGCCAGGCCCTCGACCCCACGGGCGGGGGCGCTCCGCCACGCCCTCTGACGGGCGACGCTCGGCGCCCGCCGGCTAGCCACCAGGCCCCTAGGTTTGAAAGGGGTCCCTCCCCCGACCAGTCGGGGGGTAATTCCCCCAGGGGCGGGGGTGTCATCACACCCCCTCAGCGTGCGGAGAGGAACTTTACGGCCACTCATCGGTCCGCTGGACCCTTCTCACTCCCGTTAGCTGAGTGGCCGCGACTGGTGTACCACTGTACCCCATTTGATGGAGGCGGCCCTAGCTAGCTGCCCTCTTAGCTCCCACCATGGCTGCCTCTACTGAGCCTTAAGCCGTCAACAGTCCACTTACTTGTCAAGCTGTTCTGTTGCCGACGGCCTCAGTGAGGGCGTACAACCCGAGTGGCGACTGTTAGCGGTTGCGCTCTGTTAGTCTCGGGTTCACGCGGTGTGGCCTCCACTTGGTGGTGGGAGGATTGGGGCCCCCTGGAGCGTTGAACCACGCTCTCGAGGGGTATTAGATTTGGTTTGGTCGAGCACTTGGTTAAGAATTCTTTGAATTAAAATTAAAATGCTTTGAGTTTTCCGCGAAATTCATATTGTAGCGGTTGTGATTAAAAGAATTGAATTTAAAATACTCCTTTAAATGCTGCTGCATATGTTTTGTAAATACATTTGATCACTGCGTTTGTTGTTGCACGGAAAATTGAGATTAAATTGTGTGCCCTTGTTTAATGCTTGTGCGTATGCTTTGTAATTGTATTTGATTGTCGCGTCTGGGCTTAAAGGAGGGTTTGAATTCATTTGAAATTTGAATGGCGCGCTATTTTGAAAATTATGAATATGTTTGTGATAGTGTTTAATCATTTTGCTTTGTGATAAGGAAGGTTGAAATTAGACAACCCTGTTGTTGCCGAAGGAAATAGGAGTCAATTCTCTTTTGGTTTAGATTTGTTGGCACTGTCTAAGATATTTATTTGAAATAAGAAATAGGGCTGTCTCTTACGTTTATTGTTTTGTTTACTTTGCCAAGTTGACCTATGTGCATCGGTGAATACTTGTTTTAATTAATTCTGTAATTGAACATTGATGCTTTTGAAAAATTAGTTGAAATATGAGCATAGGATTACCTGTCTAAAGGGCTATCTGGTTTGTAGATTATCAGATGGAAATCAGCTGTCGCACCATTTGGTAAATGATTATAGGATGGCTTGGTTTTGCCTACTTGTTTGAAAATTCATACTAGGGACTATATGTGCGTTTCGTTCAGCTCTCAACAGACGACGTTCATGGGGAATTTGGGGGTGCTCTCTGCACTGAAGCTTGGAAGGTCCCTTTGGGCCGCTTCGTGTCGCGTCGCTGTTTGCAGACCTGATCCGGTCGGATTGCGGAACTAATCATAGGAGCGCAGATAGGTGTTTGAAGGAGGTCGTCGGACTTCTGTCTAGGAATAGGACTTATTTATGTGCTGCGATGTCCAGGAAGGGCATCCAGTTCAACTCTCCGGCTAGCCCACGTTGGGGCTGTAATTTTGAGGCGTTGGTTAGGGTTGCAAGATCTGATGGGGTGCGTAAGGTGGCCTAGTTTGGTTGTAGATTCGGTCTTGCAACTTGCCGTCGCGACCCTGTCCCGCTGACCGGTTTGCTCGCGGACCTAAATCCTTATGTCCGGGACGGGGGTTTGTTCGTGCAAAAGCGTTAGTGTCAATAATAGACGTCAGAGGGCGTGCGTGCCTCTACGGTACCGGTTTTGGACGTCTGGTCGTTTCGAGGGCACGTTAGAACAAGTAGTCCTTTTCGTCGAGTCGAGAGAACACGCGGTCCGTTTTGGTCGGGAGCTCTTAGATATATTTTTATGATAAGCGCGTATAGTAAATATACCACTGGGAATTGTAGCGCGGGCCCCTTGCTGAGAGTTTTACCCGGCACTTTAGGTTTAACGCAGAATCTGTATCAGTGGATTCGACCGTATTAGTTACTAGTGCGGTATTTGATATTCTAGAAATAACGGTGACCTTTGATCCGTACGTTCTGTGTTCATTCGCGAGTCAAGCGTTATAACAAACGAGAGTTAGTGGTTTCTGTAAGGTAGTTAATCGTACGACAGAGTTAAAGAACTGTTATCGTAAAAAACGAAGAAAGTGACTGCGGAAGGAGACCGTAGTTTGGAGAGGAGCTGAGGGCCGAACTGCGCAGAGGATAACGGTCTAATAAGGTCAATAACACTACCAGCCACACCCAAATACACATCACTGACCCTTACTTTCCTAGCACTATACATCCACACGCGACCTGATCGAATCCTGAGGGACCAGTCGCCTTCGATAGAGGTAAGTAAGCTCTGTTCAATACATGTAACGCTCCCCCCTGATCGTTTAATGTAATTAGAAACTTTTAACCCTTGGCGTTAGGACGCGCGATCTGTACCTGCCTGTAGGTTCTTCGTTCATAGGCCGCGGAGGATCCTACTCCTGGGATAGGCAGTTGCAGGCCGTAACACTTTGATATGTCAAAATTTGGGCTATGCTAAATTCCCTTCAGCATTACCATGTTGCCTGTCGGTATATCAAAGTGCTGGAGTATTTTTATAGTAAGGCTACGATGGCTAGCTGAGTACAAAACCAGAAAACGAAACCTATCCAACTCTAGAGAGGTGTAAGACAGGGTGACATTATATCCCCGAAACTATTCACCGATGCATTGAATGACATTTTAAAGCTTTTGGACTGGAAAGGATACGGTATTAACATTTATGGTAAGTATATAACTCACCTTGGATTTGCCGACCAAATAGTCCTTATGGCAGAATCGCTGGAGGACCTAAGTACTATGCTTAACGACCTCAATAGTGTCTTATGATGAACATGGACAAAGCAAAGGTCATGTGTAATGTCCATGTCATACCTATTCCGGTAGTTTTTAGGAGCACCACGCTCGAAGTTGTCGACAAGTATGCTTACTTAGGACAAATAATCCAACTAGGTAAGGCCAACTTCGACCGAGAGGCAAATCTAAGTATTAAACTTGGCTGGGCAGCGTTCAGTAGATTATGAAATATCTTCTCGTCAAAATTCAAACCGTCAGAACTTGAAAACGAGATTGTTCAACTAGTGCGTGTTGCCAGTGATGACTTTTGAATATGAGATGCAATCCTTCACTGAAGGCAATATGGGGAAGCTCAAAGTCGCTGAACGAGCTACGAAGATGGCTATGCTCGTGTTTTCTCTGCGTGATAAACTTAGAAATGAGGATATCCGCAGTGGAGCCAGAGTAACCGACATAGTCCAACGGATTAGTAAGCTGAAGTGGCGATGTTCCGACCATATAGCTCGAATTACCGACAACCGATGGGGAAGAAAGATTCTCGAGTGGCAGCCTCGTACCGGTAGACGGTGTTGGTAAAAAGTTATAAGTTTATGCTAGGCGTAAAGTATCAATACCACATCAATAAGTTGTATTATTATACTTAAAAAAAAAGATTCGCTAAGTTTCTTGCTGGTTCTTCTCAGAAAAGAAGTTTTTTTCCAATCCAGTGGTAAAAAAAAGACTTTCAATACTTGTAATGTAAATTTAATAAATATATTCTATTGTATTCTATTCTAGTCACCTTATAGCAGAATCAAAGGTGGGATACGTCTGGTAAAAAGTGATGGGTACAGTATTTGACTAAATGGCATGACTGGCGAAATACTGATGATTATTTCTTAATTTCTCCAACTGTGAAAAGAAACCGTGTAGTGGTGGTGTAAGAATATCCACTACTCCATATCAACCCGTGGGTGTCGTTAGAGGCGTCAGAGGGAATCAAATCAGGAGATGGGCAAAAGCGTATTCCTAATAATTACTAAAATAAAAATAAAAATTGTGATTGCCAACCCGTTTGCGAAGCGTCGCAACTATGCCAAATATCTCTCGTATGAGGCAATCTATAAGGGAGGCCTATGTTCATCACTAGACTAATAATCTTTAACGGAAAAGAAAACGAAATTAGTATGATTAATAAAGGTACTCCATAGTTCCACCTTATAATACGTGATGATGGCCACGCTACGGCTATATTATGGTTGTAGCATCCACTTACCATTACGTTTACTGGCTATTCGTTTGTCACCTTTATTATATAAAAAGAAAATGGTATTAGAGGCCACATTATTACATTTCTTTTAATTTTTGATGTCAAAATTAAATGAAATGTAATAAAGTTTCGTTGGTAATTTTAAAATTAAAATAGTAAACCTGTATATTTAGCCATAAACCTTATTGCGAAGACGCGTTGACCGAGTTGCAGTTCACTTTTCTTCGATACCAATCTGTAAGCATTCAGTAGCAAGCAACGGAAAATTTAAATTTTACTCAAAGTATCGTTTCCGATAATCGAGTTCTCGGTATCGGATATCGAAACGTAACGTATTAAAATTTAAAACACTTGGCATTGACAGTATCGCTCGAATGTCGTTGCGCTTTAAGAACAAAAATATTTCTCCCAAAATCATAGTACATTTTATGAATCTAAAATTATTTAAATAGTGAATTGCGTCGACAGTTTTAAACAAGGCTCATATTTATTGGCGATTAATAATTTTATTGCAGCAATTTATTTGACTGATTTAATCGAGAAAGTCGAATTCCCGAGAGCTAACTTTAAATCCATTTAAGATTCCACCAATGTTCTCGAACGTTGTAAATTATTTTAGTTTCGAGTATAACAAGGTCCGCGTCGCTGTGATAAGAACACATTCATCATCATCATCATCATTATTACACCCTTTCATAAGTCCACTGCTGAACATAGGCCTCCCCCAAGGAATGCCACAAAACACGGTCCTGAGCCGCCTGCATCCATCGACTTTCTGCATGTCTTACCAGGTCGTCACTCCATCTCGTGGGGGGTCGCCCTACACTTCGCCTACCGGGACGAGGCTACCACTTAAGAAACTTTCTTCCCCATTGGTTGTCGGTTCTTCGAGCTATATGGCCGGCCCACTGCCACTTCAGCTTACTAATCCGTTGGGCTATGTCGGTTACTCTGGTTCTACTGCGGATATCCTCATTCCTAAGTTTATCACGCAGAGAAACTCCGAGCATAGCCCTCTCCATAGCTCGCTGAGCGACCTTGAGCTTCCTCATACGGCCAGCAGTAAAGGACCACGTCTCAGATCCGTAAATCATCTGGCAACACGCACTGGTTGTACAATTTCGTTTTACGGTTTTGTGGTATGTCTGATGAGAAGATGCGTCGTAGTTTCCCGAACGCTGCCCAGCCGAGTTGAATCCGTCGATTGACCTCTCGGTCGAAGTTGGACTTACCTAGTCGGACTATTTGTCCCAGGTAAACATACTTGTAAACAGGTAAACATCTTCGAGCTTAGTGCTCCCATTAACTACTGGCATAGGTGTAACATGGACGTTATACATGATCTTTGTTTTATCCATGTTCATCTTAACACCTATCCGTTTGGAGACACTATTGAGGTCATTGAGCATAGTGCTTAGGTCCTCCAGCGATTCTGCCCTAAGGACTATATCGTCGGCAAATCGAAGGTAAGTGATGTACTCGCCATTGATGTTAATACCGTATTCTTTCCAGTCCAGAAGCTTAAAAACGTCTTCCAATGCAGCGGGGAAGTGTTTCGGCGATATAACGTCACCCTGTCTTACACCTCTCTGCAATTGGATAGGTTTCGTACTCTGGTTCTGTACTCGGATAGCCATCGTAGCCATACTGTACAAGCACTTGAGCACTTCGATATAATAATAATAATAATAATAATAGCCTTTTATTCCTAAACATAGGGTTACAAGAGGTCCTTAAGTTCGGTGTGCCTTTTGGCATAGGCCTCCTCCAATTCCTTCCAATGGTTCCTGTCCCTTGCTACTCTCAACCAGAATGGTCCCGCTGTCTGTTTCAAGTCGTCTTCCCATCTCCTGACTTGACGACCCCTGCCTCTTTTGCCGTCTCTTGGTTGCCAGAGAGTGACTTGCTTGCTCCATTTGTTAATGGGGTGGCGTAGCAAATGTCCAGCCCATCTCCATTTTTGGACGTCTATCCGGGTAAGAATGTCTGTGAGTTTTGTTCTTGTTCTAATGTCTACGTTCCTGACTCTGTCTTTGATTTTTAACCCTAGCATGCTTCTTTCCATGGCACGTTGGCATTTTGTTAGCCTTTCCCTATGGTGAAGTGTTGTTGACCAAGTTTCACAGCCATAAGTAAGAACTGGTAGAATACAGGTCTCGAATGCTTTCTTTTTTATGTGATTGCCTAGATCCTTACTTTTCATTATTTCCTTCAGTGACCAATATTTTCTCCATCCTTGGGCTATTCGCCTGTTTATTTCCTTTGTCGTTTCATCTGAAGGGGATATTATCTGTCCTAAGTAAATTTATTCTTTGACATATTCGATCTTGTTGCCATCTACCATAACGTCTATTTCCCTTGAGTTTGACATTAATTTTGTTTTTCTGGCATTGATTTCCAGACCAACTTCTCTACTTATATTTGCTAGGCTCTGCATCATTTGTTCTATTGCTGCTGGATTCTCTTCAAGAAGCACCAGATCATCGGCAAATCTTAGATGGTTTAGGCGAGCTCCATTAATGTTCAGACCTAAGTGGTCCCAGTTTAGCTGTCTAAAGATGTGCTCGAGTACGGCGTTAAATAGTGCAGGGGAGAGAGGATCGCCTTGGCGTACGCCCTTTTTGATAGGAAATGGTTCTCCTGTTGATTCTAGTTTAATACTGGCCTTGCTAGATTTGTATATACTCTTAAGTATTTCTATATAGTTGCTCTGGACCCCTTGTTGTTCAAGGCTCCGCCATATGTATTGGTGCCTGAGGCTGTCGAATGCCTTTGAGTAATCTATAAACGCCAAGTAGATTTGTTTATTGTATTCATTATACTTCTGTATCAACTGTTTTATTGTGTGAATGTGATCAATTGTGCTGAAGCCTTTTCTGAATCCTGCCTGCTCTACGGGTTGGCTTTCGTTGAGTGTTAATGTTATTCTTTCTAGGATCACTTTAGCAAATACTTTATATATATTTGATATAAGAGAAATCGGCCTATAGTTCCCAATCTCTTCTCTATGGCCTTTTTTATGTAGTAGAACTATGTGACACTCGGACGGTCGGTCGGTGAGCACTTCGATATACCGACAGTCAACTTGGCACCGCTTAAGGGACTGCAGCACCGCCCAAATTTCGATGGAATCAAGGCTTTCTCATAGTCCACATACGCTAGGCATAGTGGCAAATTGTACTCCTCGGACTTCTGTACAACTTGCCGAAGGGTATGTATGTGGTCTATGGTGCTAAAGCCTTTTCAGAAACCGGCTTGTTTGGGAGGCTGAAAGTCGTCAAGTCTGATTGCGAGACGATTCGTCATTACGATCACGAAAACTGCACGTAGATGCGGCTCAGAAGGAAAATCGGTCTGTAGTTCTTCAAGAAAGCATTGTCAACATTCTTGAAGAACAAGACCACCGCACTTCTACTCCACGCCTCCAGTGTAATGCCACCATGGAGGACGGAATTAAAGAGCCTCTGAAGGACTTCCAGTACCGGTTTTCCACCCGCTTTAAGAAGCTCCGCTTTAATTCCATCTTCGCCTGGGGCCATGCCGTTTCTAAGATGCTGGAGAGCCATTCTAATCTCGCTCAGACTGGCGTCCGGAATATTGGAATAGTGTCGGATAAGACTCGCTCTTGGATCGTTACTCACACTTGCGTGTGGCTCCAACGATGACGTGTACAGCTGTACATAGAACATCTCAATCTCACATTCAAAATTTCAGGTGCCCCGAAACGATGCTGCCCACTCGGTCTTCAGCTTGACAGTTGGCTCTTTCTGGCAGACAGATCTCTGGCAAAGACTTTGGAGCCTTGGTGCCGCTCGATGGCTTCTTCAATACAAGCTGTATTGAAGTTGAGTAAGTCCCGCCGTATGCATTTGGAGATCTGTCTGTTCAGTTGCATATATGCTGTCAAATCTGTTGAAGAATGTAGCCTCATCTCCCGTCTAACAGCCATGAGATTAAGAGTGTGATCGGAGAGTTTTTGTGTTCTTCTGCGGCGGGTCTTGCAGAACTGAGCTCCGACCGCATGGACAGTTTCCACGAGCTTGTCATTCATATCGTCCACTTCATTCCAGTCTTCTAGGCACTGAAAACGGTTTTGTAACTCGAGCTGATAGGTTTCAGGACTTTGGAACAGAGCACGAGGGGACGGAGCGTTGACTTCATTAGACGAGACCTCTCCAACTTAACGTTTAGGTTCAGTGTGCCTCTAACCATTCGGTGATCACTACCAGTTTTCACCCTCGCGATCACGGAGACATCACTGAACAGTTGTCGTCTGGTCGTCATAATGAAGTCAATCTCATTTTTTGTTGAACAGTCGGGGCTCCACCAGGTCCACTTCCTGTGGGGCCGCTTCTGGAAGAAAGAGTTCATCATAAAGAGGTTCCGTTGCCCTATTCCAAATTTCCCTACTTTCAGCTCACCATTCTCTCTTTTGCCTAGTTTTGCATTGAAGTCTCCCATTAACACCGTATATTGGGTTTTGGAGGAATGCATGGCTCTAGAGATATCCTCACACATTTCCTCCACCACCTCATCGGGGTGGTGTAAGGTACGCAACTCTCGTCGACACACTCCCGATCTTTACATCGTTGTTAACAAGAGACTTGTGGACGATAAATCCGACACCTCCTTGGGACAGACGGTCGCCCTCCCGGCGATAGAAACATGTTGCCGGATTCGGGGATTACCGTGTCCTCCCCCTCTCTTCGGACTTCGGATAATCCTATGACATTCCAGCGCAACTTGTCTATCTCTTCTTCCAACTCCAGGATCTTCTCGTCAGTCCTCAGAGTGTGTGCGTTATAAGTTGTCAGGTCGAGTTCGTCGTAGGTGGCAACTGAACCTCCACCAGAGATTCTTAGCACCCCTTGCCCCGCCGTTACCATGGTCGCCACCGCAGCAGGAATAGCGTGGCCGCCGGGGACTGGGGGCCGTCTTTTCGTTACTTTCATGGGGGGTATATTGCCATAGTTGCCACGCTTGGCGAGCGGGTTTGTAACCGCAGTTTTTTTATTGTTGTTTTGCTGTTATCAGAAAGATGCTGCTGCCCATCCTGTTTTTTCCCTCTGTCGTCTTTTACGACACCTCGGGAAGATATGGGGTAGTGAGTATTCTTACCCGCCACTATACGGTGTTTCTTCATGTATTTAAAATAATAAATATTATATCAAAAGTAATTATTACTTTGCAAACCGAAATGAGTTATCTCATCTCAACACCTTCAAAGTTATAATTGGAATATCAAAAAAACGGACTTCAAATATTTGGAATTATGTTGAAATTTATATTGAACAACTGTGTGATTACACACTGCTGATAAAATATCAGCTAAATCGGTTTAGTAGGTAGTAGGACCGAACTAGGATTGCAGGGTAGCGATAAGGTGTATTTACGCGAATCACTAGCACCTGGGATTGCATTTTTATATGGAAGACCAAAGAAGCACTTAAAGATACTTTCAAATTTATATGGTGCAAAAATGGCACAATTCTACTACGCAAGGAAGAAAAGGTGAAAATAATCTCCATACGCACTCTCTTTGAGTTAGAATCAGTTAAGGCCTCGCAAAATAAACCTATTAATTAGTAAGAATCAGTTTTAGTTGAGTGTTAAGTGCCTAAAAAACGTTTTTCTTTTTTTATCTCTCTTTTTATATATTATTGTTTAATATTTGTTTTTGTGTATTCTTGTATAATATAATTTAAGTATCCTTAGATAATGGATATTGTAGGAATAGAATATAATATAAATCCTAACATTATAGAGTTAAACTGTGATAATTGGAATGAGTTTACAGAAAAACTACCCTTAGATAATTGTTCGCTTCTGTTTTTTCATGTAAACATATCATCATTATTTAAGAATTTTGCACATATGGAATATATAATAAATAACACTACACACATCATTCACGTAATCATAGTTACTGAGGCTAATATTCAATATCATCGTGTTAACATGTTTAATTTACTAAATTATAACTTATACTACGAACTAAGAAATAACAGGAAAGGTGGTGGCATTTTGCTATATATTCACTCATCCTTGCATTACAGCAGAATTCAAGTATTAACAAAGGATTGCGAATGCATTAATGGCCAAATAAACTTAAAAAACGGCACTATAGGCCTTTGTGCTGTATATAGACCACCCGATACAAACAAAGTCCGTTTTATTGACGAGTTAGCTAATATTGTAGGTAAACATTCGCCTAAATTTGCTGTATAATTATGGGTGACATGAATTTAAATACAAAAAAGACAAATCACACTAGCACTAGATATCTTAACACACTTTGTGAATTAGGACTTGACCGTGGTATAACGCAATACACACGAATAGAAAAATACGGGAACCGAATAACAAAATCATGTTTAGATCACATTCTGATTAGAACGGTGTGTAAGAACGAGGTTTATACGGCCGGTGTGAACATCGCGCCAGCCGACCATAAAATAATAGGCTGTGCGATACTCGGACTCATGACGGATCCGAACTATGACGCACTGGCTCAAAACGCGCCGCAGCTCGTTACTAAGTTGGATAATAAACAACTTCGTAGTGAACTCGATCTAATAGATTGGAAGTTGCCATTGAGTTACTCCGACCCAAACGACATTGTTAATTACATACGGACGCAGATGAATAACGTATACGATAAATGCAAGTATACAAAAACTTTAGTTATTAGTAAGCGCAAATGTTGTGTGTAATAGGAAACTAGTAAATATGTGTAAAAAACGCGATGAACTATTTAAAATCTGGCAGAGGGATTACACTAATTCATTAAAAAGGTTAAATTACAATAAATTAAGAAATAAAACAAATAAATATGCTCAATTTTCACGAAATCAAAATACTAAAAAAGAAATCTGCGAAAATTTTAGAAACCCAATAAAACTTTGGCAATTAATAAATAGTTTAACTGGTAAAATAATACGTTGTATTGATGATATATTACAAAAAACATTTAATATGGATCCTAAGACATTAGCAAATAAATTTGGCTTAGAATTTGATAAAAATGTTAAAAAAATATGCGTAAATTGTGATAAGCCACTTTTGAATCCCCGTACCTATGAATTTAATCCAGACAGAACCGTAAAAATAAAAACAGCTACGGATTCTGACGTCACCAAAATTATTCAACAATGAATGATAAAAAAAGCCCGGGTATGATGGTATTCGCGCTTGTGATATAAAATACATTTCGAAATCAATGGTGCCACTCATTACCTACTTAATTAATCAATGCCTTAAAACGTCCATTTATCCAGACATACTAAAAATAGGTGTAATCCGACCAATCTATAAAAAAGGTAAACATAATGACTTTAACATTATCGTCCTATAACTATTCTCTCCTGCCTAAATAAAATAATTGAGCGCTATTTGAGCAATGAACTAAACAATTAACCTGACTACTTACAGTATAATAAATTCAAAACAGTTTGGTTTTCAAAAAAATAAAACCACAACGCAACTATTACGGCAATTTACTGATGAAATAAATAATTATCTAGATAATAAAATGCATATTTTAGTAATATTTATTGATTTTAGTAAAGCATTCGATCTATTGAATTTTGACACATTATACAATAAGTTATCACGCTGCGGGATTCAAGGACCATTCTTAGAACTTCTTAAAAGTTATCATCATAATCGTTTATAACACTGTCAAAATATGTAACCAGACAGGTGATATGTTTGCGACTGACCGGGGCACAGCACAGGGTTCGATACTGGGCCCGACTGAGTACTTGCTATTTGTAAATGATATGGTTAATGCAATAACTAAGGGTTCCATATATCAATTTGCCGATGACACCTGTATCGTTATTGCCGATCGTAGTATGGATGTAGCACAAACTGAAATGCAGGCAAGTTATGACATGCTATGCAAGTGGGCACATGATGTCGGCCTAGTGGTTAACGCTCAAAAAACAAAACTTGTCCATATACACTCATCTCACAACAAAATTACCACTGCACCGACTATCATTTCCCATGGCCATGAATGTCTCCACGGAATGTTTCAACACTGTACTTGTCAAACCATTGAAAATGTCAAAAGTCACATGTATATTGGTCTGATTATTGATGAACGATTTTGCTGGAGAGCACATAAAGATCACGTGTGTGCAAAACTTCGCTCTGTGTTAAGTAAACTTTATGTTTTAAAATTTAAGCTACCATATAAAATACTTAGATTACTTTACATGGCTCTAGCAGATTCTGTTATAAATTATGGACTTAGCAGTTATGGAAGAACTTATGTAACGTACATACATGAAATTTACACACTACAACGCAAAATGCTTAGATTGATAGTACCTAAGCACATTAAAAATAAGTATATAGATAATGACCGGGGTCTTTTTAATTATTGCAAAGTCATAAATATTTTCGATAAAGTTAAATTTAATATACTGACTGAAGTAAATAATTCAGAATACCTAGTTCTTAGAAAACGACCTGTAAATCTACGAAATATAGCTTATAAATCCAACATGTATGTACTTCCGAAAACTAAAAATTTCTATGGAGCAAGAAAGTTGGCCCATCTTGTACCTACTTTTATTAATGCCCTGCCACTAGAATTACAAAACACATACGGTAAATCAAAACTGTTTAAAACTAAACTTAAGTCATATTTGATAAATCAACCATACTTATTGTAGTAAGTACTTCATACTGGATTATTGTGATTTAATATTAGTACATCTTTGTTTTTATAAGACGACTCTCTAGTGTAGATAAACCCCTAGAGGTTTATATGCTAGTATTGTACTGGATAATGTAAAATAATTACGCTTAATAAATGAAAAAAAAAAGGTAAACTCTAATATATGGTTTTTATTTTATTTTTACCGGTGAAGCAAAAGGAAGAAATCCCATCGGGCAAGGTGTGGATCTTGTTCTATACACAACGAAACCGTTTGGATACTTCGATAGCGTGACTTAAACTTAATTTCGTTGATGCAAGGGCTTGCTTTATATTTCATAATATGCGAGAAAACCGAGTTGTGGATGACCACATGATAATTTGCCACATACTCGATAATCAAGTATTTCGTGGATAATATGTCAAGATCGCTAGCACTTATTGGAGCAGTGTGTTACCTGCTCGCTATACGCTCTTTAAAACGGCAGGAGGCCTGTTCTCAACATTGAAGCGTCTATTAAATTACTGTACGCATTGATAAAACAAAATATTAAGGGCTCCGTGGCGTAGTGGCTTAGCAAGTAATATTTTTTTTAAATCGCTTAACATTAAAAGATAAATTTTTAAAAATGTTTGGCAATGAAGCCTCAATCCAACAAAGAAATAAAGACGCTACGTGTTTTGAGTGACGCCGAAAGCAAGCTAAAATTACGCTCAACTCACGCACACATAATAGTATAAGGCGCAAATGTGTGCGTTAAGTAGTGCACTTTTATGGTATTTTAAAGAAAGAAAGAAGGTATAATAAGAGGCTCAGGGAGTAGAGCATGGTTTGAGTCACTAGAAATGTATGCAGCTCTATTTTCCATTGATTAAGAATTTTATATATTACAGTGAAACCTGGATAACTGGGACCTTTAGGGACCTGCAAATTTGTCTCACTTAAAGAGGTATTCCACTCACCCAATGTCGCAGATATCCAGGTATAAATAAATATCTGTCTCATTTACAGTGTTCAATTAATACAGGTGAGATTAGAGGTTACTTTAGTTATAGAAGTGCGATTATTAAATAATGTAACGTAATTTGTAAACATATGAATTGTAATCTATATTAACAATCAAAAAAGCTATTAAACAAAAATAATGCTTTTATAATCAATACTAAAATGCATACATAATGCGTCAATCAAACAAATCTGTTACTTTAGTTTGCTTTTTGGAAGTATCAGCTGTAAGATTTTGTTCAATGTTATTTTACATCGGGCATATTATTGTAAGCTGTACAGTTGTGTACAATTCACTAAGACCATACACCATACAAGTCAACAAACATCAACATTTATCGTTTTTGGGACTTCATTACTTGATTCAAATTCTTCATCCAATCGGCAAAAATAGTAGATGTCATCCAAGCTTTTTGATTATTTCGATAATTCACTGGCAAAGTTTTAACACCTTTGAAACATAAAAATCCGGGCGATAACAAAACCAAACTAAAACTGGAGGTCAATTTACACAATTAGCCAAATGCAGAATTCGCGGGTAGAATAAGAATTAGTAAACAAAACGGTACACAAAATATACTCTTAGTAAAAAAGGTAAAGTATACTCGCTATCTCAATTATAGAGGTAATTATGACGAATAAAATCGAAGGAAGTAATCCCTAAAATATAGTCACGGTGAAAGAGGTAAAATACACTCGCTGTCTCAATTACTCGTATAGAGGTAATTATGAAGATATAATCGAAAGAACTAATCCCAGATATAGAGGTTTGTTTTGTCCCACTAACAGATGTAATTCAGTGCTAAAGTGTCGGGACCTAAGCATGAGTTCCATCTATGGAGGTTTCTCACTTATTCAGGTCCCACTTAACCAAGTTTTACTGTATATATTATCATCCTGTGCATGTCGTAAGAGGTGATAGGCGGAAATGAGTTTGGCAGCAGCGTCTTTCTCATAACACCTCGCAGTCGGTCGCCACCCCGAGTGACAACTATGATAAATATGAGACAGGCCATGAGGGACTCATGTTAAGCAGTGTAATTGTGAGTGCTTAAAAATGTAGCTATTTAGAAATTTAGTTCATAAGAAACACATAAATAAATAAAAATATTCAGTATTTTCTTTTCATAACAACAAAATTGATACGGAGGACTTTGCATAAATTTATTATATTCCAGCCTTGTTTATTCTTGCAGCGTCTTTCACGACATTTACGAAACGGTCGTTTTTCAAACAAATTGCAGTCGTAAGTGCCTTCTCTTCTGTGTGGATTTGCGAACCGTACCTATCCAAAGTAAATAGCAACGCAAATCGTTTTTGCTTACAATTTATTACTACTTTTTTTAATACAAGCATTATGTTAATGTATTGCGGGAATTAATTCTTAAATTACTTTTGTAATGCAATTATGGTGTCAATATATTTTATTCCGTAGAAACATATTTAACGAAATATTTACATATTTAGGTGTATTCATTTCTTAACATAATATAATAATGACATTTATAATAATAATAATAAAAAACTATAACTAAAAAGTAATATCATGGAATTCTATTCCACACGACGGATGTGCAAGAGCGTTGACTGCTATTCCTTGCTAAATGCCTAACCTTAGCCATTGATCAAGAAATGGACCAGCCTTGTTATCAAAGGCTACAAGAAACTACTAGTCATTTTTCAGAGACTTATATTTTCCCCATTGACTAAGTTTAACCGCCTCTTATGTTACCCCAACTCTAAACTAGAGGCAGCCAAAGTGTTTACGTACATAGCACCTATGCATACCCCACTCTCAAAGGTCTAAAGTCTCTCTTTCAAAGTCGTTCGGGAGGGTCACATCAAGCCGGCTCTCAAACTAAGAGCCCTTTGGATAACGTCGTTCAGGTAATCGTTGCAGGACTCGGTACGACACCTACCTGCACTTTCCAGCCATGTATTCTAAATTTGAGTAATTGACTCCACTGTTGGACATAGGTCTGTCTGACGATAGATTACACCATATATTTTTACGCACCTTCACCCCGTCACCAGTGTAGATATTTTCCGCGAGCGGGACGGAAACAGGGTGGTTATATATATTCTTTAGTAAACATAGCTATTCATCTGCGTTACCGCTACATCGTATTAAAGTCCGCTGCTGAACATAGGCTCCCCCATAGGTTCCCTCTTAAGGGGGATATTGCCACGCTTTGCAAAAGGGTTGGCAAATGCAATTTTTCATTTTGTAGTTGTAATTAAGGAGACTTTGTTGCCCATCTCTTGGTTTGCGATACCCACATGACGATGTAGGATAGGATATTCTTACACCGCCACTACACGGTGAATATTCTTAAAGGCTACTTCTCGTCTTTCTCGTATTTCGCATTTCGCCTTTTATGATATCAACGGAACGACAAATATTATAATTTCAGCTCCCTTTGAAAGAGAGTCGCATATTTCCTAATTTTTAGTTTGTTTATTTCGTAACTTTTATGTTATATGATATGCTTTTCTGAAGCTAAGTTAGATCCCGCAACGACTATCTAATGAAAGTTAATAATATTATATAATAATTAAGAATCGCATTGAAAGTTATAATAAATTTACATATCATATGAAACAGAAACAGAAACTTTTTTATTCAATATAGATTATAAATAATACTTATTGAAAGTCACTCTTTTGTTTGATTACCACTGGTTCGGAAAAAAACCTCTGTCCTGGGAAGAATTAGCAAGAAACCCAGGGGGACTTTTTTTTTTAAAACAGCTTACAATCATGTATGTTATACAAATTAACAACACAACAAATTAGAAATAGCTTGGTAGCGATCACCTCATTTCCAGGGGTTATTATCATCCATTATATATAAAGTATAATATAAAAAATAATGTTATCTTTTTTAATAATATTTTTTGGTTTAAAGTAGTAATTCATGTCAGCACTATCACTACAGCCCATTAAGTCCACTGCTGAATATAGGCTCGCCATAGATTGTATTATAGAGGCGATATTTGCCACACTTGGCAGGCTGTCAGGTTGCCAACTACAGTTCTTATTTTTTAGTTGTTATTAGGAAGACGCTAGTGCAAAACTCTCGATTTGTCATTAAATTCATGTCAACTAATATTACTTACTTACTTACTTACTTATCGTCACGCACAATCCCTGACGGGGTAGCCAGAGAGAACTGATCGCCAAGTGTCACGATTCTTACATACCTCTTATTAAAATAATTAATTAAAGTAAACTTCAAGAAAATAACTGACTGTTTGTTCAAAGGCCGGCAACGCTCCTGCGATTCCTCTGAGGTTACAGCTGTTCATGGCCGGCGGCAGTCACTTACCACCAGGTCAGCCACATGCTAGTTAACCCCCCTGCTAAATATCGCCCTCCCCAAAGAACTGCCACAAAACATGGTCTTCTAGAAAAGAAGAAATCGTACATAATTTTAGGTTCTTTCTTCTCTTCTTCTCTTCAGCAGAGTAATAACCTTGTTTGTCTTGACTAACACAATGTTCTACTACTTGTAAAATACACTGTGAAAAATATACACTTTTTATAAATTTTGCATATGAAAAAATGTAATGTCCCTTTATCACAAATGACTGATGAATGTCTGTAGAATGCTTCAAGACTAGCTTTCAGTTGCATACTGCTATATGGAAGATTGTCATGTAATGCTTTTCCCTACAGGCTTTGTGGCTCTTTCTGAATCAATATTCTAGCTGCATCTACGAGGCGCTAGATAGGTTTTTGTGGCCGCTCTTTTAATTTCTCTTTGGTAACGATTCCGGCACTGAATACGCTTCTTATACATAAACGGTGCGTAATGTTCGTAGATCATTATTGCTATAAACGACATTTAAATAACAAAAGTAAGAGTATTTATTTATTCTGTTTCATAGAATATGGATGAGGCGAGCACACAGTCCACCAGATAGTAAATAGATCCCGCAACCCATAGATATCTATATTAATCCTCAACTAAGAAACAAATGCAGATACGTTGTTACCTCTTGTAGTGTACTTGAACTGGGAGAGAGTTAAATATAAGACAGCCGTTTCTCTATACGTCGTTTATTGCAATGAGACAAACTCGGGTGCGCGTCAGACCGCGCGTTGATGACATAGTTCCCCTTTAATATACTACATTCCCTCCACCTATATTTACCAAACAATAAAAAAATAAAAAAAGTTACAAATAAAAAAAATGCTTATTGCTAGTCACGAGAGAAACGTGCGCTCTACGAAGAACCTTCTTCTCCTATGTCCCGCCCACAGCTATGGACTTGTTCATTCTTCTTTCCACATTCATTCTATTCTCATTTGAAACGCACTCCCTCTCGAAATCAGGATGGCTAGAAATCGTTACGCGTTCAAGATGAAGGTTCGGGAATACTTACTTAATAAATTGGCAGAATCATCATAGTACGAGTAACAGTTAATTTATATATTCTTACTAGCTGGCCAGGCAGACTTTGTACTGCCCTTAGCGTCGAACCTCTGTACTATTAAAATACTTAAATTTGCAATAAAAAATACTGAGGGTCACTTAACGGGATAAAAACTATCATATCTCCCAAACTGCGCACAGTGTGCACAAATTTCATTGAACTCATTTCAGTGGTTTAGGAGTTTATCGCGGACAAACTATGTGACACGTAATTTTTATATATAAAGATTATGTATATTATATATTTTATTTCCATGTACTACATTTTTTTTGTTATTTTAGTTCAGTATTCGCATATTAACTTTTTATTAGATTAAGTCCGCCTATGTACCACATGTGTATATGAAGTTTTAAATAAACTTCGTCCTGCAACTCCTTCTCCATAATACAATTGCAGCGTGGTTTTACCACATAATTAGTAAAGAGTAACAACCTACACTTACCTAATAGAAAAACGAGAGACTTTTGACCTTTGAGAGTGGGGTGTGCATAGGTGCTATGTACGTAAACACTTTGGCAGCCTCTAGTTTAGAGGTGGGGTAACATTAGATGCGGCAAAATTTAGTCAATGGCGTTAATATGAGTCTCTGAATGATGACTACATTTTTGCGCCATTTGCTGTACAGACTGTGGAGTGGTGAAGTACCGAAAGCAATTTTATCGCCAACTTGTCTTCGCCGCTTTTGATAACAAGGCTGGTCCATTCCTTTATCAATGGCTAAGAATAGGCATTTAGCGAGAAATAGCAGTCAACATTCTTGCCAATCCACCATAGAATTCTATGATAATACTACTTTTTAGTAATAGTTTTTTTTATTATTATTATTATAAATATCGCTATTATACATATTATGTTAAGAAATGAATACACTTAAATATGTTTCTATGGAATTATTATTGACACCATAATAACATTACATAAGTAAATTAAGAAATAATTCCTGCAATACATTATAATACTGCTTGTATTAAAAAAAAGAGTAGTAATAAATTGTAAGCAAAAAAAATTTGCGTATACTCATATAGAAAAGTTTGCTATTTACTTTGGATACGGTTCGCAAATCTACACAAAAAAGATTGTATTTACGACTGCAATTTGTATGACAAACGACCGTTTCATAAATGTCGTGAAAGACGCTGCAAGAATAAACAATGCTGAAAAATAATAAATTTATGCAAAGTCCTCCACAAATCTATCAATTTGTTGTTACGAAAAGAAAATACTAAATATTTTTATTTATTTATTTGTTTGTTATGAACTAAGTTTCGTAACAGCAACATTTTTAAGCACTCAAAATTCCACTGCTTAACATGATCCCCTCATAACCTGTCTCATATTTATCTTAGTTATCACTCGGGGTGGCGACCGATTGGGAGTTGTTATAAGAAAGACGCTGCTGCCAAACTCCTTTCCGCCTGTCACTTCTTACGATATCCACGAGATAATATTGTAACAGTTAGTACAAATAAAAGAAGGTAGAAAACTAAACACACTAATTTTATTTTATACTCGAATAACAATTTGAGCAGAGTCTCGTCTTATTACGAGCGGTAGTGTGATCACTGAATACAAAATTGAGCTCGTGAGGCACTATATAGCACTATCCCACACCAGAGGCATCCGGTGGTTAGAGTGGTGGCTTTGGCTTGGCTGGCTTGGATGGTGCGCTGTGATTGGCTGTGGCGGTAGCGTAACAATATATAAATTTCTTAATCAAAGAAAAATAGAGCTGCAAACATTTCTAGTGACTCAAACCATGCTCTACTTCCTGAAACGTTTATTATACCTTCTTTCTTTCTTTAAAAGTCCACTGCTGGACGCACACATATGCACCTAAAACTATTATGTTTCCGTGAGTACGCGTTCTCACAATAAGTTGAGCTTCATTTTAGCTTGCTTCATTTTCGGCGGCAGTTAAAACAAGTAGCGTCTTTCTTTCTTTGTTGGATTGAGGCTTCATTACCAAAAATTTATAAAAAATGTATTTTTTAATTTTAAGTGATTTAAAAAAAATATTACCTTATTTTATTTTCGTTCTAAATGTTGTATCTTGAGAAATTTACATAACTATATTAAACAAGGACAAACAACCAGATCAGCAACAATTATTTGTTGGCAATACAAATACCTGTTTCGTGGGGGATCCGAACTCGCGGCCCTTAGAGTTGCAACTCATTGCTAAGCCATTGAAGCACGGAGCCGTCAATATTATGTTTTATTAATAGGTAAAGTAATTTAACAAAGGCTCCCATTCTGAGCATAGGCCACCTGCTATTTTGGAGAGGGTATAGCGAGCAGGTAACAAACTGTTCCAATGTGTGCTAGCGATCTTGACATATTATCCATGAAATACTTGATTATCGAGTATGTGGCAAATTATTATGTGGATATCGAACTCGGTTTTCTCGCATATAATAAAATTTAAAGCAAGCCCTTGCGTAAATGAAGTGAAGTCTAAATCACGCTATCGAAGTTTCCAAACGGTTTCGTTATATATAGAACAAGCTCCACACCTTGCCCGGTGGGATTTTTTCCTTTTCCTTCCCCGGTAAATTTAAAATTAAAATTATATATTACAGTTTACCTACTAAACCGATTTAGCTGATATTTTATCAATAGTGTGTAATTACACAGTTGTCCAATATAAATTCCAACATAATTCCAAATATTTGAAGTCCGTTTTTTTTAATTCCAATTATAACTTTGAAAGCGTTGAGATGAGACAACTCATTTCGCTTTGCAAAGTAATAATTGCTTTTGATATAATATTTATTGCTTTAAATACAAAAAGAAATGTATAACTATACATAAATAAAAATTGCTACAAAATCCTTGAAAGTAATTATATCTGGGACCACGGTAGTGCCCCCGCCAAGACGAGCCAACCATACGAAAACGAACGACTACCTTTTCTTGAAGCGCTTCGTCGTTTTTTTAAACCCTCATAACTTGGGTTTGGATTTTACCAGATAAGAAGAAACAAAATTTTCGGGATATGATGTCAATGGTTATTTATATAAATTACCATATAAAGTTTATGTAGATTACCATATAAAGTTTTAATTAAATAGCTTTTATACTTTAAATTTTAATGATACCCAAAAACCCCGATTTCGTCACTGACTCACTCAAAGATGATCACCAAAATTCTTAGGGTACTTCCTGAAGTCCTAGAAAGCTGAAATTTGGTATGTTAGCTAGTATTAGTACACAAATAACAAAAAAATTCTAAAACTTGGAACTTTTACCTACCAACTCCTTAAACTAGAGGATGGAAGTTTTTAAGAGACTTCCGCAAATTTTGATGCAAGTGAATAAGTGTGTATATTATAATTTATAACAATTAATTCAGAATATTACTACATTATTATACTTATATTTTATGAATAATATTATAATACTTATGTAGTTCGTTCCAAATTCAAATGTTTACAAAAGAAAACTTTTATGGAGATGGGAAATCACAATGATGTAGGGGATGGAAGTTAGTATGGGTTTTCTATCTATCGTTATATATCTATCGCTTATTATAAAAATAAGTAAACCAAAAAATAAATAAGACAAAGGTAGAGAATGGGCTATGAAAACAAGCACCTCTGATGTGCAAGAAATACGCCCCAAAAAGACAGTAAAAATAAACAAAATAAAAAATATTGTCATAAGCAACTTACAAAATGAAGTTAAATCCCACCAAAAACATTTTCATGTAAGATGTTGCCAAGACCGAGACCATATCGTTACTACCAGCTGCCGATGCAGTAGATGCCAGATCTTAGATTCAGAAACAAAAACAGAAATATATTTTTTAATCAATATAGCATATAAATCTGGGGGCACGGTGGTACCCCTACCAAGACGAGCCAACCAATTCATAACAAAGCACTACCAACCTTTTCTCGAAGCGCTTCGACATTTTTGAACCCTCATAACTTGGGTTTGGATTATACCAAATAAGAAGAAACAAAATTCTCGGATATTATTATATTTAAAATAATATAATATTATATAAAATAATATACCATCTGTTCGCGCCAAGCGCTTATGTCAAGAATCGACGCCAGAGGGCGCTCTGCTCGGCGCGATACCGGTTTTGACGTTCGGTCGAGCGGGGGTTTGGCGAGAGTGCGCGAGCGTAAGGAGTCGTTTGCCAGCAGTGCTATCGACAGCACGCTGTTAACTGGTTCGGGAACGCGGAATAGTGCAGGCGTGTCGAGTAAATATACCGCCTAGGATTCGTGACGCGCATTCCTTCTTTGAGAGCTTCTCCCGGAAGTTAGTTGTGTTTAACTCTGAATCTGTATATAAGTGCATTCAAGACAATATTAACTACTAGTGCGGCATTTGATATTCTAGAAATAACTGTTGCCACGCGAAACGGTAGTGACCTTTGATCCGGACATTCTGTGTTCGTTTTGTGTGTTAAGCGTTATAACATCGTTTTAACAGTGGTAAAGCCACGCGGGAGCTTTTGCTGTCGCACGGATGGGCCGGCTCGAACCGGGGTGGTACCACGACCTCACAGAAAACCAGCGTGAAGTAGATATTTACCTCTGCGTTTCGCTTGGTGAGTGCAGGTGGCCGGAGGCCCTTTTTACTGGAAATGAGGCATTCCATCTTAGTCCTCACGGGTGACAACGCATCTACATTTTGATTTGTAATAGAGGATAGATGTAGATGTCTATGGGCCGCAGCAACCACTTACCATCAGGTGGACGGTGTGCCCGTTTGTCACCCTTTTCCTATAAAAAAAAACACAAAAAAAATAACAAACTAGAGTTAGTGGCTTCTGGAAGTTAGTTAATCGTACGATAGAGTTAATTGACTGTCCTCGTGACGAACGGAGAAAGTGACTGTGGGCGACTCCGCGGAAGATTACCACAATTTGGAGCGGTGCTGAAGTCCGAGCTGCTGCCGAAGGCAACGGTCTAATCAGGTCTACCACAATCAGTCACACCCAGATACACATCACTAACCCTTACTTCCATGTACCCTACAACCACATGCGGCCTGACCGAACCCTGAGACAGCAGTCGCCTTGGATATAGGTAAGTAAGCTCGGTTTTACTATTCTTCCTGTTGAATTGCAGTAGGACAGAACGCTCCCCCGTATAGTTTATTGTAATTAGAGACTTTCCACTTTGTCCTTAGGAGGCCCGACCTGCATCTGCTTGTAGGTTCTTCCGCTTTAGGCCTCGGAAGATCCTACTCCTGGATAGGTAGCTGCAGGCCGTAACAATCTGGTAGCAGAGCGTGGTTCCGGGTTCGATTTCCCGGTCGATCCCGACCGTAGTGTTTGATAAAAATTAAACAATTTTGGTGGCGTTTGGAGCGTTGGTTTGATTGGTTTAGTTTTGTGTCTACAATCACGCCCGTCCGTAATACGTAAAAATAAAATTCTTTCCTTTGTTACCTTGTGGTTTGCTTTTTTTGTTATTGGCGGGTATTTGCTAATGCCACGCCCGTAGATTGCGCAAGCGGGAGTTTTTCTAGAGAGATGCGTTGTGCAGGTAGATGGTTGTTATCACGTAATCGGATAATTATCGTTGTCGGATAGTTGTAGTGGATTACTTATCGAAGGGTCGATTTCCGAGCGAGGCATTTTTTGTTGATCGACCGTGATGTGTATCTTATTTGTATTGTAATTTGTATTTGCGCAATTTGAATTTAACTTTATTTGATCGCACTAGTATTGGTTATTTGTTAATTTCATTCGTGTCTTTTCTTTTGTGCTAACTTGTATTTAATTTAATTAGTAGTAATTCGTATTGGTGTAATTTCTATTCAACTCGATTTAATAGGAACTGCATTTGTTAACTGTTAATTTTTTTTGGATTTGTTATTTGTTAATTTTGTAATTTGTGTTCAAGCCGCGTCGTAATTTGTATTTAGTAGTGATGCCATCGCCCAAGCTACTAATCCGTTGCCTGCGGACTGAGTTACGCTGGGCCATCAGCGCCCATGCTTTGATAGGTCGACCGGATAGGGTCTATAACTTGATGAAGCGGCTCGAGCCGGTTGATGCTCGAAGGGCCACAGTGGAGGAGGCTTACGCTGAGCTCGAGGATTCGGATGTGGAAAAGGGAGTCTTGGACTCCTGCTTCGCGGACTACGAGCAGTTTTTTTCGCTCACGGACGAGTTGATCGAGGCTGAAGGCAGGTATGCCGAGGAGGCGCGTGAAGCTCGGATGAGGGGCCTGCCCGAGTCCTCTCGGAAGCAGCCTCAGCCGGAGCTGTTGGGACGACTCCCAACTCTGGACCTGCCAAGGTTCTCCGGGGTCCTTTCCGAATGGCTGACCTTCGTTGGTCTTTTCGACAGCCTAGTGGACGCCCGGAGTGACTTGACCCCGAGCCAGAAGATGGCGTACCTCCTGGCCTCACTGGAGGGGGAGGCCCTGGGCGTCGTCGGCCACTTGGGATTGTCGGACGACGCCTACCAGACTGCTCGGGACCTCCTAGCCAGATGATACGCCCAACGTCCGGCGAATTGCGGACGAACATGTTAAGCAGCTACTAAGCCTCTCGCTGCTTAGTGACCGGGCCTGACTACGTCTTGACCTGGTGAATCCAGTCTTGGTGGCCTGTAATATGTTAAGGCGGCTGGATTTACCAGAGGGCGAATGGACCTTTTTGTTGCTCCGCATCGTGCTGTCCCGTCTACCTCTCGACCTTGGAACACATTTTGAGGAGAGGTACAGTGGGGACGGGGCCTCCTATATTCCGCCCTTCAATGACCTGCTGCGGTTTTTGGAGGAGCAATGCCGGCAGATTGAGAATGCGGCGGGCACCGCTGACGACTTACGAGCCGTGCCCAGTGAGAGGCGTAATCCGCCGGGCAAGTCGTCGTCAAGCCCTCCCCCAGGCCTATCGGAGCTCCGGCGGGAGGGCGTCGCTCCCTACCCTCTTACAGTGGCCTAGCGGCCAGAGAGGCGCCCCTCTGCTCCTATTGTCCAGCATCTGATCACCGGGAAACGTCGTGCCCGAAATCATTAAGTAAGCCGGTTCCGGCGAGGCGAACTAACGCCAAGAAGCGCCGCTGGTGCTACTCATGTTTGGAAGGGCATCTCCAGCGAGACTGTCCGCACCGGTGACCCTGTTCGCATTGCCAGGGCAATCACCAAGCAGTTTTGTGCCTAGGTGCGAACGGCGTCTACTCTCGGGGCTCTGCCAGGCTCTCGACCCCCACGGGCGGGGGCGCTCAGCCACGCCCTCTAACGGGCGACGCTCGGCACCCGCCGGTCAGCCACCAGGCCCCTAGGTTTGAAAGGAGTCCCTCCCCCGACCAGTCGGGGGGTGTCATCACCCCCCTCAGCGTGTGGAGAGGAACTCCACGGCCACTTATCAGTCCGGTAGACCCTTCTCACTCCCGTTAGCTGAGTGGCTGCGACTGGTGTACCACCGTTCCCCATTTGATGGAGGCGGCCCTAGCCTGCTGCCGCCTTAGCTCCCACCACGGCCGCCTTTCCTGAGCCTTGAGCCGTCAACAGTCCACTTGTTAAATTGTTCTGTTGCCGACGGCCTCAGGTAAGGCGTACAACCCGAGTGGCGACTGTAAGCGGTTTGCGCTCTATTAGTCTCGGGTTCACGCGTTGTGGTCTCCACTTGGTGGTGGGAAGATTAGGGCGCTCCTGGAGCGTTGAATCACGCTGTCAAGGGGTATTAGATTTCGTTTTGGTCGAGCAATTAGTTAAAAATTCTTTAAATTAAAAATAAAATGCTTTTGGATTTTCCGCGAAATTTTCATATTTGTAGCGGTTGTGGTTAAAAGATTGAATTTAATACTCCTTAAGTACGTGTGCATATGTTTTTGTAAATATATTTGCTCATTGCGTCTGTTTTGCTGAAAGGAAATTTTTTTTTTATTCTACTAAGCCAGCGCTTATCTACGATCCCACCTGATGGTAAGTGGTGATGTAGCCTAAGATGGTGAAGCGCACTGACTTAACAAAAGCCTATTCACTCTTGCCTTGAAGACACCCACACTGTAATCGGATGGAAAGACAGATGCTGGCAACTTATTCCACTCCTTTGCTGTACGCATGATGAACGACGTGGCGAACCGTTTGGTTCGAATGCGTGTAAGTCAACAACGAAAGGGTGGAGACTGGCCGAACGTCTGGTTGTCCGATGGTGGAAGGGAGAGGGTGGAATTAAGTATGTAATTCCAGCGCACACTCTCCGAAATGCATCCTGTAGAAAACCGAAAGGCTGGCTACTTTACGTCTGTGTTCGAGGCTGGTAAGATGGTTTTAACCAAATTTGGGTCACCAATAAGCCTCATAGCACGCCTTTCCATCGAGTCCAAAGCTCCTAGGTGGCATTTTGCAGCACCAGCCCATATATGGCAGCAATACTCCATGCACGACCGGACTTGCGCTTTATATAAAGTAAGCAGCTGTCCCGGTGTGAAGTATCGCCGCACCTTTGCAAGGACTCCCAGCTTCCTTGCAGCTGCTTTGGCCCTGGACTCAATGACCGCCCGAAGTTCAAATTTGAGGATATTTCAAACCCTAACAACTGAAGGCGGTCGGTATACTTCAGTGATACATTTCGGAAAGAAGGAGCCAAGGTGAGCTGGCTCCTTTTTGCAGTGAAGAGACACGCTTGTGTTTTGGAGGCGTTGAACTTCACAAGATTGGCATCGCCCCAATCGGAGACTGCCTGTAATGTGAGATTCACACGCTCTACCATAGCTTCTCTTTCGGACTGGATTGATCCCGACTGGCCCGAGGACTTGGTTGGTATCTCTCAACCACTGTGCTATCGTCTGCATACCCATAGATACCGGGCATAAGCAGATCATTTACATGCAGCAGGAAGAGAGTTGCGGAGAGAACGGACCCCTGAGGAACACCGGCGTTAGTCGCCATAGGATCGGATGAGCAGCCATCGACGACGACCCGGAGAGACCGTTCACTCAGAAAGTCCTTTACCCATTCAATCAGACCAGGGATAAGCCGTACGCTGGAAGCTTACCCAAATTGAATTCATTTGAAATTGAATGACGCGCTGTTTGGATATTTGTGTATATGTTTTGTGATTGTGTTTAATCATTTTGCTGTGTGAAAAAGAAAGCTGAAAATGGATAACCCTATTTGTGCCGAAGGGAATAAGAGTCAATTCTCTTTTGGCTTACATTTTGTTGGCACTGTCTAAGACATTTAAATGAGAAGTAGGGCTGTCCCCTACGTTTATTGTTTTGTTTAATTTGCCAGTTGACCTATGTGCATCGGTGATTAATTTGTTTGAATTAATTCTGTAGTTGAACATTGATGCTTTTGAAAAATTAGTTGAAATATGAGCTTAGGACTATCTGTCTAAAGGGCCAGCTAGATTGTAGATTATCAGATGGAAATCAGCTGTCGCACTATTTAGTTAATGATTATATGGTGGATTGCTTGGTTATGCCTACTTGTTTGAAAATTCATATTAGGGACTATCTGTGCGTTCGTTTGGCTCTCCACAGACGATGTTCATGTGGAATTTGTGGGTGATCTCTGCACTGAAGCTTAGGAGGCCACTCTGAGCCGCTTCGTGTCGCGTCGCTGTTTGCAGACCTGATATGGTCGGATTGCGGAGCAAATCATGAGCACAGATAGGTGTTTGAGAGAGGTCGTCGGACTTCTGTCCAGTGCAGGACTTGTTGAGGTGCTGCGATGTCCAGGAGGGGCATCCAGTGGAGGCTCGCCCCTCCGGCTGGCCCACGTTAGGGCTGTAATTTTGAGGCGTTGGTTAGAGTTGCAAGATCTGATGGGATGCCTAAGGTGGCCTAGTTTGGTTTTAGATTTGGTCTCGCAACTTGCCGTCACGACCCTGTCCCGCTGGCCGGTTTGCTCGCGGACATAAGTCCTTATGTCCGGGGCGGGGGTTTGTTCGCGCCAAGCGCTAATGTCAAGAATCGACGCCAGAGGGCGCTCTGCTCGGCGCGATACCGGTTTTGACGTTCGGTCGAGCGGGGGTTTGGCGAGAGTGCGCGAGCGTAAGGAGTCGTTTGCCAGCAGTGCTATCGACAGCACGCTGTTAACTGGTTCGGGAACGCGGAATAGTGCAGGCGTGTCGAGTAAATATACCGCCTAGGATTCGTGACGCGCATTCCTTCTTTGAGAGCTTCTCCCGGAAGTTAGTTGTGTTTAACTCTGAATCTGTATATAAGTGCATTCAAGACAATATTAACTACTAGTGCGGCATTTGATATTCTAGAAATAACTGTTGCCACGCGAAACGGTAGTGACCTTTGATCCGGACATTCTGTGTTCGTTTTGTGTGTTAAGCGTTATAACAAACGAGAGTTAGTGGCTTCTGGAAATTAGTTAATCGTAGGATAGAGTTAATGGACTGTCCTCGTGACGAACGAAGAAAGTGACTGTGGGCGACTCCGCGGAAGATTACCACAATTTGGAGCGGTGCTGAAGTCCGAGCTGCTGCCGACGGCAACGGTCTAATCAGGTCTACCACAATCAGTCACACCCAGATACACATCACTAACCCTTACTTCCATGTACCCTACAACCACATGCGGCCTGACCGAACCCTGAGACAGCAGTCGCCTTGGATATAGGTAAGTAAGCTCGGTTTTACTATTCTCCCTGTTGAATTGCAGTAGGACAGAACGCTCCCCCGTATAGTTTATTGTAATTAGAGACTTTCCACTTTGTCCTTAGGAGGCCCGACCTGCATCTGCTTGTAGGTTCTTCCGCTATGGGCCTCGGAAGATCCTACTCCTGGATAGGTAGCTGCAGGCCGTAACACCATCCTTGTCATTTTTCCCACATATTGTTCGAAAGTGAGCAGTATAAATATGGTTTAAGGTCGGCCACATACATATGGAATTCCGTTTCGGTATTCCGTTTCGGAATTTCGAAAGGGTCGGCCACACACATACGGAATCCCGTTTTGCCCGCAAAGTTTCGAACAGAAAACTATCGTACGTGTGTGACGGGTCATATATTTTATATGAACTTGCTGCGTTCGGAATCTCAAATCAGAATATCGAAACGGAATCCCGAAACGGAATTCCGTATATATGTGGCGGGCCTTAAGAGGCAATTTAGCACATTGAAATACGTCGGAGCCGATCGACTTCCAGAAGGCGTTTGACATACGCGCGTTATTTTACTCCAACCTTATAGAGGCCGGTTCACAGTTAAATTCCTGTGTTTGAAAATAATATATTAAATTAGTAATTTAATTTCTTTAATTACATTTAAGCATCATCAGGCCCAAAGTTGTCTGCCGCACGGCATGTGCTTTTTCCATAGAATAGAAGTTCCGCTGTCACGTCTGGTACGCCTGGTGGAAGTATTGTAACCGAAGTATTACAATTAAATAAAGACGATAAGCAGTTGTGGCTGTACACCCTTACAATAAAGAAGATATCTGAATGCTTTTAACAGTGGTAGAGCCACGCGGCTTTTGCTGTCGCACGGATGCTGTACCGGGGTGGTACCACGACCTCACAGAAAACCAGCGTGAAGTAGAGGTTTACCTCTGCGTTTCGCTTGGTGAGTGCAGGTGGCCGGAGGCCCTTTTTACTGGGAATGAGGCATTCCATCTTAGTCCTTACGGGTGACAACGCATCTGCATTTTGATTCGTAATCGAGGATAGATGTAGATGTCTATGGGCCGCAGCAACCACTTACCATCAGGTGGACTGTGTGCTCGTTTGTCACCCTTATCCTATAAAAAAAATGCTTATATGTGTTACTGCATATTCGTAGGTAAGTGAACTTATTGTTTGTTTTGTGTATCTTGAGAATGTATGATATCATTTATGCCAGGATTATAGTGTCCGAATGTATATGCAAGCATAGGTGCACTCTCCATTCCTTTATTCTCATAGTCCGATGGGACGGTAAATTGGACACAATCGGAAAGAGATCAAGCGCAGGACCAACGCCTTAACATGCGTTCCGCGGCACGGGTGTGAACATGAAGCTAATACAAAGGGGAGACGGCATAATCAACTGTGCACTGTGATTCTAAGTAGGTCCTGACGTCATCATAGTGGGCGTGGTTTTAGTTAGTATACTGTCAGCATTCGTCCTGTGCGCTTATGTGTTGAAAAAATCGCAAATCGGTGTATTTTCGTAGTATTTAGAAGAAAAGGATGAAGTGTTGTGTTTTATTGTGTAAAAACTACTCAGATGGACGCTCTGAGCTTATGGATGGCATCACATTTCATTTGTAAATAATTTTACACCTAATTTATTAAAATAGTTCTAGAAAAATCTTTTTGCGTCGGCTTTCAAATATAATTAACTATATTCGACACTAGATGGCGACACTGTGTGTCATGTGAACTAAAAATATAAAGGTCCGTAGAGCTCAGTATTGGTAAAATAATCATACGAAGGTGCTGAAATTTGTTTTGCATTCAGACATAAAGAAATTTTAATCGCAAAATATTATTTTTATAGTTTATTATCATTTTGAGAACAGGCCGTATTCTCGTCAAGTAATCCTCATAAAAATAACAAAAAGGCAGGGCCTTAATTAGAATTCAATTATTTTTCCCAGTAATCCACAACTTTTAATATTAAAATGCAGGAAATTGTACTTAGGCTGATTTTTACGAAATGTTTAAGTTATATTTAAGTGACAATCTATATACAAAGAATCACTTAAATACAATTTAATGTTCTTATATTGGCATTCAAAAAGTGCATTCGGATGCCTAATTTTGAATAAAATATTTATATTTTAATTGATTTGTAATTAAAATTATATTAATTATAATAATTTGTCTATTATTTGTTCTCCCTCAGAGCCCACACATAAATAATAGTCCAGCCGTTACTGCGTGAAAAAATTACACATACACAGTACTTACTTAGTGTGAAATAAGCTCAAGGAGACAGAAAGAACACACAAAATGTCGTCTTTATAATCTTAGTGAGATAAGTAGGATATTTAGTTCCAAATTAATTGTCCTACTTAATATTGAACATAGAATATTTAGTTTTCTAAGAGACTATTTTATGGATAAAATAAATATTTCTTGAAGGTTGACTTTCACGAAATGATAAATATATTTAAATTGTATTTAAGTGATTCTTTGCATATAGAATGTCACTTAAATATAACTTAAACGTTTCGTAAAAATCAGCCAAGTACAATTTCCTTCATTTTAATATTGAATGCTGGGTTACTGGGCAAAATAATTGAATTCTAATTGCGGACCTGTCTATTTGTTATTTTTTATGAGGTTTACTTGACGATAGATGGCGGCTTGTTCCCAAAATTATTATGAAAATTGAAAACTACAAAAAAATTACTTTGGCGATTAAATTTTCTTTGTCTGAATGTATTTGCTTCATGAGATAGACCCTCCGATGCTATGTATGGCATCACATTTCATTTGTAAGTAATTTTAATTTATTAAATTTAATTTATATAAATAGTTCTAAAAAAATCTCTTTGCGTCGGCTTTCAATTATAATTAAATATATTCCACACTAAATGGCGATACTTTGTGTCCTGTGAACTAAAAATATAAAGGTACGTAGAGCTCAGTAATGATAAAATAATCATACGAAGGTGCTGAAATTTGTTTTGCATTCAGACATAAATAAATTTTAATCGTCAAAATATTATTTTTATACTTTATAACATTTTGTGGACATGCCGCCATCTACCGTCAAGGTAGCTAAGCTACATTGCAACATCGATATGGAAAGATTCGGGTAGTTTTACTATTCATCGGTAGATGTAGATAACGTAAAGTGGGCGGGGCTTTGCATCCCCTCACCCCACAAATTGTCACGCGTTGTTACATAGTGAAATTTAATAACAACGTCTCCTCTTTGTATTTGCTTCATGGGTGTGAAACACCGCCAACTTGTTGACTTTGACCTACTACTTAGAAGTTTTAAACAGAAACCCAGTAACGCATTTCCGACCACTAGACCAACGAGGCACACAATTCGAAATTCAACAAGTAATCTACACATATAAATGAAATTTCAGTGTCTTTTTTTATAGGATAAGGTGACAAATGAGCACACAGTCCACCTGATGGTAAGTAGTTGCTGTGGCACATAGACATCTACATCTATCCTCGTTTGCGAATCAAAATGCAAATGCGTTGTCATTCGTGAGGTCTGAGATGGAATGCCTGTTTTCCAGTAAAAAGGGTCTCCGGTTCTCTGCACTCATTATACGAAACACAGGAGTGTTAAGCTGCTATTTTACATTGGTATTCAGTGAGAGCGTGGTCTTTTCTCGGTCGAGCCGACCCATTCGTGCTACAACTATACTACTAATATAGCTGCAGCATGGCTCTACTCCATATTAAATCTCTGTCTGTAATATCAAAAATTGTCTTTAATCGAGCCTAGGGGATTTGAACCATAAGTAAAATTTTTGTCTGACAGTTTTTGAAACCTCATGAACAGCGAGAAATCAATCCTAGGTGCGATTTAAACTATGTTTTATCCTAACTACTCGATTTATTTGGAGATGAAAAAAATGATAGAATAATGGCTAATGTCCGTTTAAGTTTATTTTATAAAATCTAAATGACGCCTTATTAATAGATACCACTCAAGCGAAGCCGGGTCGGTTGCCAGTTGCAAAATAAAATACCTCAAAAAGTTAGCATTAAAATCGAATCCCTTGGGTTTTTATGGAAAAATTGTTGAACTTATAAAGTGCCACTAAAAGTCGATAGTATTTAATAATTATATTTAATAATTCTCATAGAAGAGACGACATGTAACACAATAATTAGACCACTACAATGATGAAATTGAAGTAACGGACTTGAAGTCTAAATAAATTAATCCCGTCGACCTGTCTGTATTTGTAACGAAATGGAATAGTAATGCCCCGTGTCGTTCTCTTGCCAATTTGTGTTTCGATCTACTGGTAATCTGCTCCCCAACGTATGCAGTACGCAGTGCTTTGCCAGTATTACACGGGAATAATCATCATACGACAATTGAGTTAGACTGAAATACATATACGTGTTAGGGCCAATGTTCGACCGTGTCATCGAATGTATGTTGTATGTAAATGAAACCACACAACCGCACTGTACGGGAGCATTTCTTGGAGTCGTTCGTAATGTTACGGTATTTGTTATCCAAAGAAAGCAAATTTCAATCTAATAAATAATAAAAAAATAATAATAAGAAAATCGATTTTTACTTAGTACAAAAGGAATAATTGGCCATATAGCGCGAAGAACCAAGAACAAGAAAGGAAAGAAAGATTCTCGAGTGGCAGCCTCTTACCGGTAGACAAAGTGTAGGGAATTGATGTATCATACCAGCAGTTGATGAATGTAAGTGGCTGAGGATCATACCTTGCGGCAACCTATGGGCCTCCGTCATAGATTGCCACAGAGTATCTTTAAAAGTACACAAGTCTGTGTTGAGAAGTAGTGATAGTGATAGTGATATTGATAACTTGATTATTTAATAAGAATCAGCTTCCACTATCACTTTTAATTCATCATTATTTACCTTAGTGTCTGTGTCTTTTCAAGTTCAACTTTTCACTACCAGAGCGATTAAACGTAAAACACACACGTCAGACCTAGTATACGAAAATTATTTTAATATTTGAGGTCTCCATGTTTGATTCATATATTTATACTGCTAAATATATTATATACTGAATATTTCATTATAAATATGTAACAGCTACACATATTTTAATATTGTTTAATTTGAACCAAAACTGTTGAAATTTAACTAGAATATTATATTTCTACGCTGTATGCAGACGCAAACACACACGGGCGCGCGTACGCATACTCAAACACCTCCGCAAACAAGCACAACTCACATATTACGTCATTCTAAGACGTTTATTATTTGCAGTGTACTACATACTATGTAGTTCAAATCTAAAAGGGGGCTTAATTTTAATTCACAGCACAACATTATAAACAACTTTTAGATTTGAACTACATAGTATGTAGTACACTGCAAATAATAAACGTCTTAGAATGACGTAATATGTGAGTTGTGCTTGTTTGCGTAGGTGTTTGAGTATGCGTACGTGCGCCCGTGTGTGTTTGCGTTTGCATACAGCGTAGTTATCTTAGAACATAGTGTATTAATAAATAAATAAATTTATAATGTCCTTTAGTCCTAAAAGTGGCTCAATAAGTTTAAAATATTGTAAAAGTTTAGTTAAAGGCACTATAGGTCTTTAGTTATATTAATATTTATCCATGTTACTATCTTTATATACGACTGTTTGTTGCCCTAAATAAATTTAAAAAAAATACAGAAAGAGGTGCATAAAAAAGCGGTCGGTATGTAGTATTTCCCACATACATTTTTTTGACATAAACGTGATAGATGAGATCGTGGACTCCCTTATTCTGCCATCACAGAACTAATCCAAAAGTCGCGGCGCGCTATTTGGAAAACTCATATAACATTTTACATGTAACAGGTTTTATAAACCAAACCCTAATCTGATATTTAAAAACTCTTTTAAACTTGTTTTAGTATCGTTATAAAATATTTACATGAATAGAAACTATCTCGAAAGGAAAACGAAAATATACTGTGACAACACTAAAATATTGCGCTAAATCCAATTGCGACTTGGTAGCGAAGCGAATGCACCATTTCCATTGCATTATTTTCTTACGAATCAAATGTAGTGCACATTTAACTACCAAAAACTGGAACTGTTGCTACGTATTGCTATAAGTTATTTTGTGCTGTTGCATTTCACTGCTTTGATACCATTTATTTTAAATACCTTTGTGCCAATTTTAAACAGGAAATTTTATTCTTTTTACTAACAAGTGCAACAAAGCATTACTTTAACGGTGTAGTGTAAGTGTAGTGCAGGTTAAAGTCTACAGTTTTAAATTTACCAGTGTTTTTTTTATAAAATATATATTGACGAATTTACAGTTCACATTATACCTACAGTTCATGAACACCTGCAGCTAATTTTACACAAAGAAATGTGCAGATGCGTTGGCACCTCTGAGAACTAAGATGGAGTACCGCACAGACTATAGTCATACTCACTCTCTATACCCTTCACAACGGAACACACTGCTATTTGGAGGCAGGTGTAGGTAAGAGGTTGGTACTTATCCCAACAAACTTCTTTGAAGAAAAGGAGTCTTACCACCTAGTAAAGTTTCTTTACAAAAATCAAACTAAAAATAAATTTAATAAATATTTGTTTGGCATAACATTCGTCTTAAATTTCACAGTAAGCGAGCAACCCGGGGTTGCTCCCCACCGATGAAATTGTTAATTGCAATTTTAATTACTGATTTAGCACGTGCTCGACGATAAAGGAAAACATCGTGAAGAAACCTGAATGTCTGAGGAATTTCATTTCGAGAAATTATGTCCTACGTCCAATCTTAACTACGTGACGTATTAGGCGTATATGACGTATATAGGCTTTAACTTTTTTCTTTTATTTTACCTATTAACCAGACACTTGAGATTTGAGATTTAATGACACGGAGCCAGAAAAGACCGTGATAGCTGTCAACCAGCACATGAAAGGCATGCCCTTAACCTATGGTCCTTATGTTTCCAAAAATAGTTAGAACGAATGAAACAGTTATTAAAATGTGGTATAAAATCCTTTGAAAAGTAATAAATAGTAATATTCATTGTACTTTAAGTAGTGTAAGTTGGCATATGGGCACGGATTATTTTTTGACTTGAGAGGATTTTAGTGCAGGAAAATTTCGACCGCGCTGTCTTATAAATATATATATATATATATATATATATATATATATGTGTCGAAGATAGAAGGTACAAAATAAGATGAAATAGGTACAAGCGGGGGTGGATCGCAAGAAAGCAAATCGAGCATCCACTCTCACACTATTATTATTTATAACAATAACTACTACATGTATTTCCAACATACATATTTTTTAATTTATCAGACATGCAGCTTTCCTCTCGATGTTTACCTTTACCACTGACCAGTTCTCGGTTCGGTGTTCTCAGAGGGGATTGAACTCGTACACAGCCAATTAGAGCCAGCGCTTATCCCTTAAGTTACCTCGTTGAAGTATACGTGTTCTTAATGTTAACTAAATATTAGCCAAATTGTGCGAGTCTCATTTCCGAAACTATTTCCTTATTGTAGAGAATACAATGTTGGGTAAACGTCAATATGACTGTTGTTGAAGACAGAACATTGGGTAATCATTGGTTCGAATAATTGCTTCCGTATCTTGGAACTATTTATTCCGTTAATTTAGATCAGTAATGGTTATGCTGTGCATCTTTTTAGTTATTACATTTTATGCAATAAGGCTGATGGTAAGGATACATGTAGATTAAATTTATACACAATTAAGAAGCGAAATGTAGATAAATATGTGGTGTGGTAAGAGGGCTGGTGCTGCAAAATGCCACCTAGCATATTTGCACTCAATGGAAAGGCGTCCCAAGAGGCTTGTTGGTAACCCGCATTTGGTTAAAACCAATTTTACCAAAGTAGCCAGCCTTTCGGTTTTCTATAGAATACATTTCGGAGAGTGTGCGCAGGAATTGCATAATTGAATTCCCCCCTCTCCCTTCCACCATCAGACAACCAGACGTTCGACCAGTCTCTACTCTTTCGTTTCTGACTTACCACGTATTCGAACCAAATGGTTCGCTACGTTTTTCATCATGCGTACAGCAAAGGAGTGGAATAAGTTGCCAGCATCTGTCTTTCCATCTAATTACAGCATGGGTGTCTTCAAGGCAAGATTGAATAGGCTTTTGTGAAGTCAGTGCGCTTCATCATCTTAGGCTACATCACCACTTACCATCAGGTGGGATCGTGGATAAG
Organism: Parnassius glacialis; assembly: GCA_033319125.1. NCBI lineage: Eukaryota > Metazoa > Arthropoda > Insecta > Lepidoptera > Papilionidae > Parnassius > Parnassius glacialis. The sequence goes on from JAVANC010000018.1 coordinate 7,829,277, forward strand.
CGCTGGCTTAGTAGAATATAAAAAAGTATCACCTCTAAGGGCTTAGTCTCAGGCTGCGAAGAATGCGCCAACAACCTTAATCTGGTTAAAGTTGAACTTGCTAGGTTCGAGCATAGGCACTAAGTAGCCTTGTCCATGTTCTACCAGACACATTTGGGTGAGCGTGCGCAGGAATTGCATGACTTCATTCGTCCTCTTCCTTTCACCTTCTGACTACCGTATGTTCGAACTAAGTGATTTGCTTTGTTGTTCTTAATGCGACCAGCAATGGTATGAGATAAATTGCTAGCAAATATTGCAAAAGGCAAAAGTAAATTGACTCTTGTTAAGGTCCTAAGAGCGGGTGAAATGCCTTAAGTCATGGATATTTAAGTAAAAAAAAAAAATCGCAATAACTGTTCATTTAATCCGCCAAGAAAGTATATAGGCTGACAGAAGAGGATTTAGTAAATGCTTCTAATTGAATAAATTTGTATTTTTCTCAACACTTTATCAGAGAAAAAAAAATAACAACGCATGTCGAAGTTTTTGACGGTCGATTCATTTTTCGGGGTATAAATAAATATTAATGGAACTTTTCTTTCGTAGATATCTCGCCTGAGAATGACAAGTTGAATTTTCTTTTTACGGCTAGACAACGCTTCAAATGCTTGATAACTCAAATCTGAGTTAGTCGCAACTGATATGTTTGTATGTCTTGTGTAATTTAGGATAACAAATGTCTCAGAATTTCTTAGTTCATTGATTTGAATATTATTTAATTAATTGCGAAGTTTCTATTTCACCACGTTTACTACTGACCCGTTCGTATTTCAGCCATAATTTGCTGCATTTAGGATATTATTTATTAATTTAATATAAGTGTCTGAGAGATGACTACATATTTGTGCCATTTGCTCTAGAGACTATCGGTCCGTGGGGTCCACGTGCGGTGACGTTCCTAAAGGAACTCAATCCGCGGCTGGTCGTTGCTGCTGGTGATAAGATGGCTGGTTCTTTCCTCGCTCAAAGGCTAAGTATAGCCATTCAGCGGGGAAACGCAGCCAGCGTTCTTGGCACGATACCGCGGGGAATAGGACTATATGGTATTTAAGTTTCCATTTTTAGTATTTTTTATTATTATTATAGTTTTTAATATTGTAGATAAAAGTAATTTAATATTTAATTAAATAAAACTAATTTTACGGATTTTTTCGCGTATATTAACTTATTTTACATTCCCGACGTTTCGAGCACTTTACAGCACCCATGGTCACGGGGGGGACTGAGGTGTATGACGTCCCAATGTCATAGTTAACCACGGCTACCTCCAGATTAAAAATTATTATTTTTTGTTCCGATCTACGCAGTATGAACATACAGTATCATGAAGTCTTGCAGTTGTATGCTTGGGTTGGGATTTAATTTTATTAATTATGGGATCCCAAGCAGATGGTAGCACCCAGCCATCTTCTCTATTGAAATTAGGATGTTTCTTGATTTCAATAGCCTTGCGAATCATCCTTGGAAGGAATCGGTGTTCTTTAGCGAGGATTTGTGGTCTATCAAATCTAATGTAGTGACGGGGGCGATCCTGTACGTGTTCACAGACTGCAGACTTCCCAGAGCGTCTATTCTTCACATCAGCTATGTGTTCTTTAACACGGGTTTTTATAGATCTTTTAGTTTGTCCTATATAAGAGAGACCACATTCACAATCAAGCTTGTACACTCCTGCATCTTGCAGAGGAATATTACACTTGACTGATGGTAAAAACTGACTAATCTTCTTCTGCGGCTTGAAATATGTTTTAATGGAAGCACGCTTCAAGATGTAGCCAATCTTGTCAGTGACACCTCTGACATATGGCAGTACAGCAGGCACTCGCTCGACTGTGGCCGGCTTCACTCGTTCACTGTGACGTAGGCGCGGGACCCGAAGCTTATTGTCGTGCAAAACTTGCTTGACGTGTTAGAGCTCGGCGGCCAGGTGTTTACTGTCACAGATCCCTCGTGCTCTCTGAAACAAAGATTTACCCACGGTAGCTAACTGTGAAGGATGGTGGTGAGAATCACCGTTTAAATATCTATCTGTATGGATCTTTTTTCTATACACAGTGTGGCTCAAGGTGTTATCAGGATTCCGAATTACTAACACATCTAGAAAAGCTAAAGAATTGTTTGCCTCTAACTCTATTGTGAACTGAATTTTAGAATTTAAGGAGTTAAGATGGTCTAGAAATGCAGTTACTTTATCTAAAGGGAGAATTGTGAAAGTGTCGTCTACGTACCGCTTGTAGAATCTGGGGTTTACGGGAGAAGTACGCAGGGCTTTCTCCTCAAAGTCCTCCATGAATATATCGGCAACAATGGAGATACAGGTGAACCCATCGCCACTCCATCTACTTGCTTGTAGAACTCCTCCTTCCACAATAGGTAGCCAGATGTAAGGCAGTGTCTAAGTAATACTGCATATTCTACGGGCATGTTGTTTTGCTCTAGCCTTCTAGTAACAATCGAGATGCAGTCTTCAACAGGTAAGCATGTGAACAGAGACTGCACATCAAAACTGATCATAGTTTCATTGTCTGCCAGATGTAGGTCTTTAATCTCGCTGACAAAATGGTAGGAATCCTTTGTGTGTGCTCTTGTATTTACCCTGAACGGTGAGAGTATATTCGCTAAGTGCTGAGCCAATTTGTAAGTTGGTGAATCGATTTAGCTCACTATAGGACGTAGTGGAGCATTGGGCTTGTGTATTTTTGGTAACCCATACAATTTCGGTGGTTTGGCACACGTAGGTATTATCGATTTTACGTCTAGATTTAATCTTTCGGAGTGTTTGTTTATGAGATCACTAGTTGTTTTGAGTGTGTTATTTGTTGGGTCATTTTTAACCTTTTTATAAGTACTTGCATCCGACAAAAGTTCTTGTATTTTAGAATTATAATCCGACGTATCCATGACTACCGTGGTGTTTCCCTTATCTGCGCGGAGAATCGTGAGTTCTCGTTTATTGCGTAGGTTATTCAACGCTTTAAATTCGTCTTTAGGTAGATTCGGTTTTGGTGCTGAGCTTCGACGTAACATAGACGAAATGTCTTGACGTATCGCTTCCAAATCTTCCTTTCGCATATTGTTTTTATATAAACAGTCCTCGACGCTGCAAATAATTTCTTCGTACGGTAATTTTTTAGGTGTTAAAGCAAAATTTAAGTTAATTTAGTGGTTTCTCTTATTTAGGACAAACTAAAAGATCTATAAAAACCCGTGTTAAAGAACACATAGCTGATGTGAAGAATAGACGCTCCGGGAAGTCTGCAGTCTGTGAACACGTACAGGATCGCCCCCGTCACTACATTAGATTTGATAGACCACAAATCCTCGCTAAAGAACACTGATTCCTTCCAAGGATGATTCACGAGGCTATTGAAATCAAGAAACATCCTAATTTCAATAGAGAAGATGGCTGGGTGCTACCATCTGCTTGGGATCCCATAATTAATAAAATTAAATCCCAACCCAAGCATACAACTGCAAGACTTCATGATACTGTAAGATCATACTGCGTAGATCGGAACAAAAATTAATAATTTTTAATCTGGAGGTAGCCGTGGTTAACTATGACATTGGGACGTCATACACCTCAGTCCTCCCCGTGACCATGGGTGCTGTAAAGTGCTCGAAACGTCGGGAATGTAAAATAAGTTAATATACGCGAAAAAATCCGTAAAATTAGTTTTATTTAAATGTGTAGTGTTCGCGTAAATATAAGAAATCATTAATATTTATTGTGTTACACATTAATCTAAGGATTACAATGGGCGAATTTAATGCCCTAAGAGCGGGTGAAATGCCTAAATTCGTAAATATTTAAGTAAAAAAATCACAATAACTGTTCATTTAATCCGCAAAGAAAATATACAGGCTGACGGAAAAGAATTTATTTATGTTTCTAATTGAATAAAATTGTATTTTTGTCAACCCCGTATTAGAAAAAAAATCTCCAAAGAGAAGTTTTGCCAAAACGGCACAAGCTCTAAATAGTTTTAACACTAAAACAAAGGTTTTAAAATATTAATATTTTTAATTGAGAATTTTCTTTTTATTCCCCGTTTTCTTCAAGAAAATATAATTTTTCCCCATAATTAAATATATTTGCGCGATCGTGCTTGCTCCGTCGCCCTGTAATCCCTCGCGAGCTCTGTCGTAGTCCATTTTCGGACATCGTCGTGGGTGGACTGCGCGTCAGTTTTGGAGCGACTTCGTTCAAATATGTTTTAGTTTTTTTTTTAGTTTATACTCAATTATAAATATTTTTATGAACAGAAATACTTAATTTAGTGAATATCCGTACATTGGTAACTGGAAATATTTTTTTCTAAATAAATAAATTTTTTAAGTGCCCAAAGAAGAAGAAATTTTCGCGGCGATGTTGATAAGTAAAATTGAAAAGTGAATTTTTATATAATATAGATATGGAACGAGCAACATGCTCTCTTTACTTAGATTTCGATAGTTTTTGATAATATGTAATTTTATTGTTTTCATATTTTTATGAAGTAAGTGATACTGAATTTTATAATTTATTATTTTATATATATTATAATTTATGATATAGTTTAAAAATTGTTTGTTGATTTAAATAAGCATTTTATGTACTGTAATAAATATTTAATTTATTACAGTACATAAAATGCTGTTTTATGAGTATGACTTTAGTAGAATATTATTGGGGAGGAAAATCTTGATATAGATACTTATATTTAAGTACACTATTATTAAATTAAATCAAACAATTTAAATAAAACATTGGTGCTTACCTAAGTGCCATATAAAATCATTCTAGGGTTTATGTTTTCTTTAAATGTAGACAGTGTAGTAGACAAACCATCTGAAAAATGTAAAAAATTTAGATTAGAGAGGGGTTTCTCTGTGTAATACAGCTAGAAATAAGGATATTTGCAGTAGAACCAAAGTAACTGATATAGCCCAACGGATAATTAAAGTGAAATGACAATGGGCTGGCCATATAACATGGAAAACTGATAAACAATAGAAAGAAAGTTTCTTGAGTCGCAACCTCGTACCGGTAATTGAAGTGCAGGCTAGCCTCTCACTATATGGAGGGACGATATGTTAAGATATGTAGGAAGTGGATTAATGCAGGTGGCTTAGGACCATGCTTTTTTCCTAGGGAAGGCTTCTCATAAGCTTTTCTTCACACAAACTGACACACACACACACACAAGCACGCAGACACGCACGCACGCACTCACGACTGCAAGCATTCACGCACGTACGCAAGGACGCCCGCACGCACGTTAGCACATGCACGAATGACGCATTTAATAAGGATTCTAAAATGGTACATATAGCACTTGCTACATTATTTCTTAGACTACAGGAAAAAAAATTCTTCAAGAATCCCAGTTTTGATAAAAAACTTAAAAAACTACTTTTTAACTACTAAAATGATTTTAGTGTAACCAAAGCTTGCCATGAGAGTAACTAAGATTCTAGTTTGAGTGAGAGGAAGAATCAATCCATGAAGTGTGAGTGAGACAGATAGTGTCGCTTTCGATTCAGATGCTAATGGGTGAGTGAGACAGGTAGTAACGCTTTTGATTCAGATGAGACGAATTCAACCAATGTCTGACCTTGATCAAATTCATATGTGACCATGAGAGAAGTACCAGCTTTCAAATAAAAAAGAATAATTGAAATCGGTTCACCCAGTAAAAAGTTATGAGGTAACACACATAAAAAAAAACATACAGTTGAATCGAGTAGCGTCTATATATATACTAGTTGACCCGGCAAACATTGTTTTGACATATACATTATTTCTAGGAAATATTTTTTACTTTTAAAAATCGCGATTAAAAAACAGGAGTCGATCGTACAAGGGTGAGAATTTTAAGTTTTATGTGTTTTTTGTTGCTAAATCATAATAAAATAAAAATAATTTTTTCTCAAAAAATATTAAGGGGTTAATCCCCCCCTTATCATTTAGGGGTTTGAAAAATAGATGCTGGCCGATTCTCAGACCTACCCGATATGCACACAAAATTTCATAAAAATCGGTTCATCCGTTTCGGAGGAGTTTGGTAACAAACGCCGCGACACGAGAATTTTTTATATATATATATATATATATATATATATATATATATATATATATATAAGAAAGTTTCTTGAGTCGCAACCTCGTACCGGTAATTGAAGTGCAGGCTAGCCTCTCACTATATGGAGGGACGATATGTTAAGATATGTAGGAAGTGGATTAATGCAGGTGGCTTAGGACCATGCTTTTTTCCTAGGGAAGGCTTCTCATAAGCTTTTCTTCACACAAACTGACACACACACACACACAAGCACGCAGACACGCACGCACGCACTCACGACTGCAAGCATTCACGCACGTACGCAAGGACGCCCGCACGCACGTTAGCACATGCACGAATGACGCATTTAATAAGGATTCTAAAATGGTACATATAGCACTTGCTACATTATTTCTTAGACTACAGGAAAAAAAATTCTTCAAGAATCCCAGTTTTGATAAAAAACTTAAAAAACTACTTTTTAACTACTAAAATGATTTTAGTGTAACCAAAGCTTGCCATGAGAGTAACTAAGATTCTAGTTTGAGTGAGAGGAAGAATCAATCCATGAAGTGTGAGTGAGACAGATAGTGTCGCTTTCGATTCAGATGCTAATGGGTGAGTGAGACAGGTAGTAACGCTTTTGATTCAGATGAGACGAATTCAACCAATGTCTGACCTTGATCAAATTCATATGTGACCATGAGAGAAGTACCAGCTTTCAAATAAAAAAGAATAATTGAAATCGGTTCACCCAGTAAAAAGTTATGAGGTAACACACATAAAAAAAAACATACAGTTGAATCGAGTAGCGTCTATATATATACTAGTTGACCCGGCAAACATTGTTTTGACATATACATTATTTCTAGGAAATATTTTTTACTTTTAAAAATCGCGATTAAAAAACAGGAGTCGATCGTACAAGGGTGAGAATTTTAAGTTTTATGTGTTTTTTGTTGCTAAATCATAATAAAATAAAAATAATTTTTTCTCAAAAAATATTAAGGGGTTAATCCCCCCCTTATCATTTAGGGGTTTGAAAAATAGATGCTGGCCGATTCTCAGACCTACCCGATATGCACACAAAATTTCATAAAAATCGGTTCATCCGTTTCGGAGGAGTTTGGTAACAAACGCCGCGACACGAGAATTTTTTATATATATATATATATATATATATATATATATATATATATATATATATATATATATATATATATATATATATAATCAAGGTGGTCTCACACGGGACAGTAATAATATAATATTATATCTTTTAGTATGTGCGCATGAAAACTTTTAAAATCTCTGAATTCCGAGGTCCATATTAGAGGCAGAATATAGCCATCGTTATTGAAAAAATTGTACTTACAATGGAGCGTATATCAAGTGGCGGTCAAAACACGATTCCACAAAATGCGCTTAATAGAAAATAATTGCAAAGTAACTTCTGAAAATACTTAAAAAAAAATTCAACTTTCTCACATTTCCATAAAATAATGTGGAGTATAATAAGTACAATTATGAGTCACGTGTTAATAAAGCTATTGGGCTATTTTGATTTTAATAAAGTAATTTTACTTTTAAAATAATTTATTTTGCCATTTTATGCCAAGCAGTGTTTTTTCTGTCACTCTTATTGAATTTGACAGTGCTCATTGAAATTTAGCGTCTAGACATATCTGAATCGCGCACTGACTCGGCTGTTAAGGTATTGCAAAAATAATCGAAAATAATTGTTTTTACTTTCATGCCGAAGACTTTTTTTTTATAGGAGAGGGGGCAAATGAGCATGCGGCTCACCTGATGGTAAGTGACTACCGCCGCTCATGAACAACTGCAACACCAGGGGAACCAGGGGAATTGCAGATGCGTTGCCGGCCTTTTAAAAAGGAGTAGGCTCTTTTCTTGAAGGTCCCTAAGTCGTATCGGCCCGGAAAAATCGTTGATGGTAATCGATTCCACAAAGAAGTTGTGCGAAGAAGAAAACATCTTCTAAATCGCACAACGGTGGACCGCCAATCATCCAGATGATGTGGATGGTATCGGGAGTTCTGCCGCGATGTGCATTCATGAAATTTGGCGGCTGGGATTAATCCGAACAATTCCTCAGAGTACTCCCCGTGGTAAATGCGAAAGAAAATGCAAAGGAATGCAACATCTCGCAGTGTCAAAGAATCAAGCCGATCGGAAAGGACTCGGTCGTCGACGATTCGAGCCGCTCTGCGCTGGATGCGGTCAAGTGGAAGGAGCTGGCACTGGGAACCCCTGCCCCGAGATGGGAACAGTATTCCATGTGAGGCCGAACCTGCGCCTTGTAAAGTTGCAAGCGGTGTGCCGGCATGAAATACTGTCCCGCTCTGCTGAGCACGCCAAGCTTTTAAGAGGCCAATTTGGCCTTCTCTTCCAAGTGACCACAAAACTGCAAGTTCGATTCCGATACTAGCTGAGGCAAGAAGGGGTGTACCTTGAAACTGAGGAGATACGACAAAGGGGTTCTTTTTAGCGGTAAACATGCAAACTTGTGTCTTCTGAGGATTAAACTGGACTAGATTTAGTCGCCTTCAATCCGAAAAGAACAATGCCCATTTTTCACCTGAAAATGTATAGAAATGAAATAAATCTTAAAATTCAGTTAATTGAATTGTAAATTAATTACGCTTATCACAATGTTAAAAGAAACGCAGGAAAAAAATATTTTACATATTTCCATAAGCTTATTCTACGTCAAGGGTAAACGTATTTTATATTTTGAACGCATCTCAACTACCCTTTTTCTAGGATGTTCCGTTTTATACACTGCTACTTTACTTTATTTAACTCTGTTTCTGAGTTTTATACATTATTTTATGTTTCATTTAATCAGTAAGTGTTTATTTATTTATATTTGTATAGTACATATTAATATAAAATAATATAATAATAAAATAAATTAATCATTCAGTATGTCATCGGTAGTGCGAACGAAGGAAACGGATTTTTTTGACATTTGATAGTTCTGCATTTTGCATCGGCGCAGTTCTTCGTTGTTGCGTTTGCGTCTCTTTGTGTACTGTGCCATTTTGTTTGTGTTACTTCTTTTTACAACCCTATATGGTATCAAGAAAATATTTCTGCTCCAGCGGAATTTCTGGATGACGTAGTGGTGAGAGATTTAAGTGAAATTGATGATAATTAATAAACCATGCCACCTTAATATTTGTTTACAATAAATAGTGTTTTATTTGTTTATCCCATTTTGTTCATCAGATATGTATGTATGTACCATAGGCCAATGAAATGTATTTGGTTGATAAGTGATCATTTTGACAATACAAGATGAACTAAATGTAGTTAGTAAGTATTTATGTGTGCTGAAGAAATAGCAGATAGAACTAGACACTCAATTTATGGTGATGATCATCGAGAGTAAATGGTGACTTAGGGGCAGTTGGTTTCAAGAAATTCACAAAGTAAAAAAGACGTTTTAGACCATAACAAGATAAGTATTGCTATCTTAACTTCGAGCGTTAATAATAAGTTATAGCACATTCATTTCTTTATCACCTGTTTGGTTACGGCAAATTCCTAACCTAAAAAGTGACATTAGTATTTTTTGGGATTCGTAGCGTTTAAATCGTAAAAATGACTATATGACATTATTTTCTAAGCTCACATGTAGTTTTTCTACTATACTTTATAATTATACATTAACTTTCACTATCAGGTTTTTAAATGTATGGAAAGTGGGCATTATTCTTTGTTCAGCAAAGACTCGACTTCAGACACAAGTTTGTTCCGGTACTCGGTGACGTTTTCCCGAGAAATATGGGCACGGCCGGTAAATAGAGCATCACCAGTGCTGTCATCCGCATAGCAATGAATGTTACCAGTCAGCAACATATCATTGATATGCAGAAGAAACAGCGTTGGTGATAGCACACAGCCTTGTGGAACACCAGCGTTAATAGGTTTGTAGTCAGAGCATTTACCATCTAGAACGACTTTGATGCTCTGATCTGCGAGGAAGCTGGTGATCCAATTGCACAATTTCTCGGAAAGCCCATAGGAAGGAAGCTTCGAAAGAAGCGCCTTGTGCCAAACCCGATCGAAGGCCTTCGCAATGTCCAAACTATCGGCAAACGCTTCCCCCTTGGACTATACTGCCTCCGCCCATCTATGAGTCAGGTAGACCAGAAGATCACAAGCTGGTCGACCCCGACGAAAACCGTATTGGCGGTCACTAATCAGCTGGTGATCCTGAAACCTGATATCCGTCCGGATGAGAGGTCAGCAGAAGGTCCGACAGGGAAGGTGTATGATCCTCCATATCTGGAATCCGCGTAGGCGATGTAACCAATTGTGTAAGACTATCTTGTTCTATTTTATTACGGTCAAATAATATTTAATGTGGTTGCAAAGCAAGTATTTATAAATGATTTCATTATTTTGTTATTCAATCTTTACAGTTATAATCACATCTTAGCTTACATTAGACATTTTTGGTGGGATACGATGTATAAGTACCTTAATTACTGTATTTCAGGTAACTGTCAAAACACGATTCCTCAAAACTCGCTTAATAGAAAATAACTTAATTTTTACGACGTTCAGCAATATACTTAATTTTGGATAAAACAAACCTTGTCAATTTCAAATTAACAGGACCTAGTTCATATTGAAAGGATTGCACGTCATTACAAGATTTCTATGTAAACGAAGGCTATCGATGGGACTTATGAAAAAGTTCAAATTTTTATTTTTATTAATTTAATTTGAGATTAAAATAAATGTGAAAATCTGCAATAATAATTTTCATTAAAAATAGCATACACTAATAAATGTCATACACACGGTCAATCATACTGAAGATGATCAATTGTACTATAAAATATTTAATAGATTATTTCCAGTATAATAACCCAAATATCATCATTAATGTATGACTAGCACACTTAAAAGTTTTATCAGATGGCTAAATGATCATATTATGATAAGGTCATGCTTTTCAATAATAAAGCTGCAAGTAATTTTAAATCACGGACCTCTTAGTTTGTTTTACTTTTCACTTAATTAGCGAAAAACAAGACGGTCTGTCAGTTTGTCTGACAGTTTCCCTGCTGCAGCCGATCTCCTGATTTGTTTCCCTCTGTCGCCTCTTGCGATACCCACAGGATGATAAGGGGTAGTGAAGAAACGAGATCTATGAATAGACAATATTTTATTTAAGAAGCAAAAAAACTTTACTTGTGTGAACCATAATATTACCACATGTGATACAGAAAATAGATTTAATTCAGATTATCTTGATCTATTCAGCGATATGTTTAAGATGTAATATAGGGTACATGAGAAGTTTTGTGCACAAGGAAATGTGTTACCGTATTTTCTCAAAGAGAACTGACAAAATGTTAATTTGTAACGTATACCTTTGCGCAAATTCGGAGAACGCTAGTCCCACGTGAAAACGTTAATTTTAGAATGCAAATGTAAGACTTTGAAGGCATGGTCATGATTATACGTTAACTTTGTAAAAGTAGTTGAATAACGAAAGCGCTTTTAAGAAAATCATGTGGATTTTCTACAATTTTCAATCATTAAAAGTGAAAAATTAACACATAATCTGCTGGATGGTAAGTGGATGCTGGAGCCCAAAGATGCTTCCTCATCTTTTGATTAAGAATCAAAATACAAACGCGATGTTATCCTTAAGGACTAATATGGAATGCCTCGACCGTAATATAGCTTCAGCACCTATCTACCATGTAGGAGAATAATATATGATATATAAGAAATTATATATAGTTTTTTTTATAGGATAAGGGTGACACACGAGCACACAGTCCACCTGATGGTAAGTGGGTTGCTGCGGCCCATAGACATCTACATCTATCCTCTATTACAATTCAAAATGTAGATGCGTTGTCACCCGTGAGGACTAAGATGGAATGCCTCATTTCCAGTAAAAAGGGCCCCCGGCCACCTGCACTCACCAAGCGAAACGCAGAGGTAAACCTCTACTTCACGCTGGTATTCTGTGAGGTTGTGGTACCACCCCGGTTCGAGCCAGCCCATCCGTGCGACAGCAAAAGCTGCCGCGTGGCTCTACCACTGTTTATACATAATACATAAATAAACCTTTATGACTTGCAACACGTTCAAGATAAATACTTAAATTAATGAAGTTACAAAAAATACGCATTAAAAATTTATCAATGTAATAATTTAATATAATATTATTGATGAAATAATTGTATCTTTTACTACAATATTAAGTAATAGTATGAAATCGTGTACCACCAGTGATTTTTCTGGATTAATACAACCTCGGAATCTTTAAGATATGAGCTTCTTTTGAAAAGGCTGGCAAAGAACCTGCATTTACCCAATTCCCCCACCCCCCACCACACATCAACATGGTAGCGGACTTACGTGAAAGACTACCTCAGGAGGGTACCAGCACCCCTGGAGAATCCCTCGCTGAGCATCCACGACCATGTTATTCACTCCTGAGCGTGAGTGCTTAGGCTGCCCTGCGTGTTCTGGGGGGGGGGGGGGGAATTCCGCTCAAAAACATAACTGCTTGGCGCGAACTGAGCAACTATACCAAGGCGACCCCTTCCACGCTATCCGTGACTTTCTACAACATCAGGGGACTTCACTCGAATCTAAACGCCGTCCACTACCATCTCGAAACGGCGACGCAGGCCTTGCTCTTTCTGACCGAGATGCAGGTGTCCTCTTCGGCTGATACTTTGTATCTTTCCTACCCGGGGTACAAATTGGAGCACCCCTTTGTACCTCGGACTGGAGTTTGCGTATATGTCAGAGAGGACATCTGTTCTCAACGCCTCGGCAGTCTTAAAGGTTCGGACCTGTCCATCCTTTGGCTACGCGTAGACAGCAATGACCATCCGCACGTCTACGGGTGCCCCTATAAGTCCATCGTCCAGGTATGTCCAGGTAATGCCGAAACAGACTGACTTTTGACCACGTTTAACAGTGGTAGAGCCACGCGGCAGCTTTTGCTGTCGCACGGATGGGCCGGCTCGAACCGGGGTGATACCACGACCTCACAGAAAACCAGCGTGAAGTAGAGGTTCACCTCTGCGTTTCGCTTGGTGAGTGCAGGTGGCCTGAGGCCCTTTTTACTGGAAATGAGGCATTCCATCTTAGTCCTCACAGGTGACAACACATCTTCATTTTGAATTGTAATGGAGGATAGATGTAGATGTCTATGGGCCGCAGCAGCCTTTTACCATCAGATGGACTGTGTGCTCGTTTGTCACCCTTATCCTATAAAAAAAAATGTCCAAATGGCTACAGATTCTTTGCTACAACAGGTCCCATCCGCAGAAATCGTGATCCTTGGCGATTTTAACGCTCAACACGGCGAATGGCTCGGTTCACGTTTAACCAATCATGCGGGGAGATCTGTTTATGACTTTGCTTTGGCAAGTGGTCTGACACAACTGGTTACATCGCTTACGCGGATTCCAGATGTGGAGGATCATACACCTTCCCTGTTGGACCTTCTGCTGACCTCTCATCTGGACGGATATCAGTTTTCCGTCGATGCCTCTCTTGACTCTTCGGACCATTGTCTGATCCGGAGTGTGATGCCACTCACGCTCCCCTCGTGGTTGCTTTCTGCAGGTTGCCGCCGTGTTTGGCATTACAGGTCGGCTGATTGGGACGGAATGCGGTCTTTCTTTGCATCCTACCCATGGGGGCGGTTTTCCTTCACGCCGGATGATCCCAGCGCTGTTGCTTATTCTGTCAATGATGTGGTGCTACAGGGAATGGAATTATTTATTCCATCATCTGTGGTACCCATCGGAGGCAGATCTCAGCCTTGGTTTGGTCGCTCCTGTAAGACTGCATTACAAAGCAAGCAGGAGTGTTATCAAGCCTGAGCTGCGGCTTCGGCAAATCGGGATGTAAGCACCAGCATACTTAAAAACAAGTATAACTTCGCCTCCAGGTCCTTCAAAAGAATTATTGCCAAGGCAAAGTCAGAGCACATAGGCAGAATTGGCGAGAAACTAGGTCACCTTCCTTCGGGAACCCGTGCATTCTGGTCTCTCGCCAAGGCTGTCCAAGGGAATATTTGTAAGCCATCACTACCATCTCTGCACAGGGAGGAAGACTCACTGGCTCAAGCCGCAAAAGACAATGCCGATTTTTAGGCTCCCATCCTGTGTCCAACTCTATTCTCGATGACGGGGGGAAAACACCGTTGACCATCCCGCGGTGTGAGTGCTCCATGCCGGATGTGCTGTTAGCAGTGCTCGGTTAGCAAAGCACTCCTCTCCCTGGACATCCAGAAGTCGAGTGGGCCTGACGGAATCCTCCCAATTGTGCTGAGGACGTGTGCTCCGGAGTTGGCACCGGTTCTAACGCTTCCCGGGCTTCCTGAGAAATTGTGCAAGTGGATCACCAGTTTTCTTGCAGACCGGAGCATTAAGGTCGTAGTAGACGGTTTATACTCCGATTACAAGCCCATTAACAATGGTGTTCCACAAGGCTGCGTGCTATATATGTGCGTGTGCGTGATATGTTGCAAGCCAGTAACATTCATTGCTATGCAGACGACAGCACTGGTGATGCTTTATACACCAGCCGTGCCAATATTTCTCGGGTCGAAAACGTCGCCGAGTACCGGAATAAACCTGTGTCTGAAGTCGAGTCTTTGCTGAACAATGTCTCGGATTGGGGGCAAATAAATCTAGTCCACTTTAATCCTCAGAAGACACAAGTTTGCGCGTTTACCGCTAAAAGAACCCCTTTGTTTCACGACACTCCCCTTCTTGCCTCAGCCAGTATCATAATCCTCGGAGTCAATATATCGAGTAACGTGCAGTTTCGTTGTCACTTGGAAGAGAAAGCCAAATTGGCCTCTAAAAAGCTTGGCGTGCTCAGCAGAGCGGGATATTATTTCATCCGGCACACCGCCTGCAACTTTGCAAGGTGCAAGTTCGGCCTCACATGGAATACTGTTCCCATCTCTGGGCAGGGGCTCTCCAGTGCCAGTTCCTTCCACTTGACCGCATTCAGCACAGAGCAGCTCGAATCGTCGACCGAGTCCTTTCCGGTATTGCCTCGATTAATTGGCAATGCAAACAGATGTTGCATCCCTTTGCATTTTCTTTCGCATCTACCACGGGGAGTGCTTTGAGGAATTGTTCGAATTAATCCCAGCCGCCAAATTTCACGAACGCACATCGCGGCAGAACTCCCGATACCATCCACACCATCTGGATGATTGGCGGTCCACCACTGTGTGATTTAGAAGATGTTTTCTTCTTCGCACGACTTCCTTGTGGAATCGATTACCATCAGCGATTTTTCCGGACCGATACGACTTAGGGACCTTCAAGAAAAGAGCATACTCCTTTTTAAAAGGCCGACAACGCATCTGCAATTCCCTCTCTGGTGTTGCGGTTGTTCATGGGCGGCGGTAGTCACTTACCATCAGGTGAGCCGCATGCTCGTTTGCCCCCTCTTCTATAAAAAAAAAGGATTTTTAAAATGATTTTTTACCCTTAGTAACACCATAATCTTAATGTCTTAATTATAAACAGTGAAAACTTCATCCCCAATTTTGCTTTCCTCAGGGGTGGAATTTTTCCTCTATATTTATATAAGACGACGTCTCGATTATTCTATTCATATATTAAAAAAATCATTATATCGTTATTGAGTGTTTCAAATTTATTCACTATTGATGAAGATATCGCTTAACATACATACAAAAAAGACATAAATATAGTTGATATGTAAATCTCTTCCTTTTTTGAAATTTGCTAAAAATTATTCCAGAAACTTGGCAATTAATCAAATAATTTTCTAATCAACTAATTAAGAAATTTTGAGATATTTTCTATTCTAATTTACACAAGCCATAAAATACTCATCAGTTACGACGTACTTAGCTGTGCGTAATCAATCATTTGGAGCGTTGTTTGACCGTTAAATAAAATTCAACTTGTCATTCTCAGGTGAGATATCTATGAAGAAAAAGTTCCATTAATATTTATACCCCGAAAAATTAACCGACCGTGACAAACTTCGACATGCGAGTACGTTGTTAACCGTGCGGTCAAATACCGTGCACATTCGATCGTTATATTAAATTACAAACCACTGAATCGCATTGAGGTTAATATCGTTTAGGTCACAACCTTAATCCTTTGCCACATAAAGCTCAACGACGTTTAAAATATTTTAAATAATATATTTATTTATTCCTTAACTTATTGATAACAGCATCTTATTGATAAAAACTTAAAATAATTCAAAACTGCGCTTGCCAAACTAAGCTAAGCTTAGCGATTATGGCATATCTTGAAGGTCTATATGCAGCGATGAAATTTTATAAGTTGGGTGGTTTCATGGATGGATGAATTCCTTAACTAAAATTACTTGTCTGCCTTAAGTGTTAGCACATGAGTGAAGAAACTCCTTACTCTGTGGTTATTGCCAAGCTTAGTATTTCATTTAGCTTGTTCAAACCAACGTGTTATAAGGAAATAGCGTGTATGTTTATTACAACACAATTTTTATTACCAGGAAAATATAAAGGGAGCATTCTGTATCACGGGAAGAACTTAAACATATCAAGCAAATAAGTTAATCAAAAAATTCCAAATTTTTTATATCACAATTTTATTAATGCCTATTTAACTTAAAGCTTAGCTTAGCTGTAATTATCAAGAAAATCGGGTAAAATTCACTAACTATGATGTGAAATGATTGTAGTTACATCAGAATTTACTTTAGTGTCACTTGTATTATTGATTTCATATAATATATTATAGTGATACTGTATAAAACCGTAAATGTTTACTGGTAATACAAATTTGTGTGGTAATTAAAAATTGTGTGGTAGTGTGTAAGAGACGTATCTTTTATTGATTTTATTTATTCATTCATTCCTTGCAGCCTATTAAAACTGAACATAACTGACTGACTGAACCACGTTTCTCATTTGAGGAATTTAGTAATAGCTGGAACGCTTGGCAGGAAACAGAAACAGAAACAGAAACTTTTTTATTCAATATAGATTATAAATAATACTTATTGAAAGTCACTCTTTTGTATAATTACCACTGGTTCGAAAAAAAACCTGTCTCCTGGGAAGGACCAGCAAGAAACCCTGCGGGACTTTTTTTTTAAATAACAGCTTACAATCATGTATGTTACACAAATTAACAACACAACAAATTAGAAATAGCTTGGTAGTGATCACCTCATTTCCAGGGGTTATTATCATCTATAAATTAAAAGGTGGGTTGGCTACCGCAGTTTTTTGTTATTTGGGCTTATTATCAGGAACTTACTGCTGCCTTCCACCTGTTTTATTTCCTATAGTCACCTTTTACGCTACCTATGGTGATATTGGGTAGTTGAATCTCTTTTCCGCCACTACACGGCAGTCGATTATTATAACAATTACTTCTTAGCTTCAACTTACGTTTAATATTTGTACGTATCGTGTGATATTTCGAATGGTTGAATTATTCTTATGTAGAATTTTCATCAAGCACACTTCCGTCTTTTACACCAGCCCATAAACATTCTACTTGACGTTCAAAGTTAGAAAATAACGGCCGTAATTCCCGAGAACCATATTAAACTATTTATTTAATAACTTTATAAAATAGTCTCTCTAAATAATTTTAACAATGACTTAGTGCATTATTGTCTTGTAAGTTGTTTACAAACAGAACATTAAACAATCCTCTGCATAAGTGTCATTCCAAAATTGTAAGACGTACCTAAGTAGTCTTCAATTCAAGTGAGTGAGTTTCTTTTCTAGAATAAGATCCAACTGAAGCTTTGAAGACACTTTGAAATCCGATTCATAAATACCACGCATCTGACAATCTTCTTTGGTTTTTAAGCGATAAGTGAAGTATTTTGACTCCTTACGAAACAGGCATTTTTTAACCTAATATATTAACCCGTTCCCTGTCTCATGAGCTACATATGGTACATTGCTATTGATACAGTATTAAAACAGTGTTTGACTACCACCCTACCTGATAGTAAGTGTCGAGTCACCCGAAAATGGTTCACACTGGTTTCATCAAAAGCCACACAAAGTTCACTTTTTCATTGAAGACACCAACATTGTAAACGAATATAAAGAAAAATTATTCCACCCCTTTGCCGTACACAAACAGACAGTGGTAGAGCCACGCGGCAGCTTTTGTTGTCGCACGGATGGGCCGGCTCGAACCGGGGTGGTACCACGACCTCACAGAAAACCAGCGTGAAGTAGAGATTTACCTCTGCGTTTCGCTTGGTGAGTGCAGTGAGTGCTTTTTACTGGAAATGAGGCATTCCATCTTAGTCCTCACGGGTGACAACGCATCTACATTTTGATTTGTAATAGAGGATAGATGTAGATGTCTATGGGCCGCAGTAACCACTTACCATCAGGTGGACTGTGTGCTCGTTTGTTACCCTTATCCTATAAAAAAAAACACATTCTGAAGGATGAAGCAAACAATTTGGTTCAAATGTATAGTATGTCGAGAAAGTGGTGGAGACATGGGGTGGAGCTAATCATTTGGTGTTCCGACGATGGAACAAAGAGGGAGGATAAGTCATGCAATTCCTGCGTACACTCTCCTAAATGTATCCTGTAATCAAGGTTATAAAATAATTTTGGTATTTATTTTTAAAAAAATTATATAGTTAAATTATTTATATAATAATAAACGTTTATTTAAATGCGATGAATTTCACGAAACAATTAACTGAAGGCAAAGTAATTAACTATGTATAGAAAAACCGACGGGTGCTCGAGAAAAGATGCCACTCAATCTTTTTAAACAAACTGGCTGGCATCCGTCTGTACTTGATAGGTATCCTGAAATATATCTGATTAAGCATTTATATCAGTTTTAAGAATTTATATCTTCCCTTTACGTACTTAAGCCCTTACAATTTGTGACACGTTCAAGATAAATACTTAAATTAATGAAGTTACAAAAATTACACATAAATATTTAATCAATGAAATAATTTAACAGTGGTAGAGCCACGCGGCAGCTTTTGCTGTCGCACGGATAGGCCGGCTCGAACCGGGGTGGTACCACGACCTCACAGAATACCAGCGTGAAGTAGAGGTTTACCTCTGCGTTTCGCTTGGTGAGTGCAGGTGGCCGGAGGCCCTTTTTACTGGAAATGAGGCATTCCATCTTAGTCCTCACGGGTGACAACGCATCTGCATTTTGATTCGCAAACGAGGATAGATGTAGATGTCTATGGGCCGCAGCAACCACTTACCATCAGGTGGACTGTGTGCTCGTTTGTCACCCTTATCCTATAAAAAAAAAAATTAATATGATATTTTTGATATGCTGAGATTGAACTTGGATCTCTAGTGTACTACAAAATTAATCGTAAATACATAGCTACGGCACTTAATTATAAGAAAATTATTGATATATTTTATATTATTAGGATTAAAACGAGCACACCGTCCACCTGATGGTAAGTCGTTGCTGTGGCCCATAGACATCTAAATTTATCCTCGATTACGAATCAAAATGCAGATGCGTTGTCACCCGTGAGGACTTAGATGGACTGCCTCTTTTCCAGTAAAAAGGGTCTCCGGTTCTCTACACTCACCATACGAAACACAGCAGTGTTAAGCTGCTATTTTACGCTGCTATTTTATGAGAGCGTTGTCCTTCCCCGGTCGAGCTACAACTATACTACTAATATAGCTGGAGCACGGCTCTACCACGTATAAAGTTTATCATTTCACATTGCTTTTTTATTTAAACTAAAATAGTTGCCAATTTAAGGTATACTTAAGTGGTTGAAATACTATTGCCTTGATATTGGATATAATAGCAAAACTCCCATTATATCCCTGTATTGAATTTTTTCAATTATATTTTAAGCATTCTATATATAACCTGAGATATAGAGAAAAAAACCTTGCGAACATTGATGTCAAATACAAATTTACGGATCGCAAAATTTTCGCAAAAAGTTTACGTAATGACGGCATCCACGACTTTTTCTGCCACCAGGGCGGCGGCACTTTCGAGTGAGGTAAAATATTTGACAGATTTTATAGCGGGGACGATAATTTCTTAGGAAAATGTAATCTTTAAGGTTTCTTTCTGTATTATTAGTTGTATTTTATATTAATTACATTAGAAATGAATAAACCAAACTATAAATATAACTAAAAGACGACTTTTAAAAAAAGGAGTTATAATGTGCAAAAAATTAAAAATCAAACCGTTGACGCATTGTGTTATATATTAATATAATACTCTAGATAATGATAAACTATTATTTAAAACTAATTTCTCAATTAAATGACACTGTGTAACAAAAAACTTTACCTCAGTCGCTAGTAGCGACATCTGGTGAGTGAAAGATTATTAGCCCTCATTTTTTCACTATGTATTGGTTTTCACAATAAGTTAAATCTGAATCCATTATGGACATTTTGTAAAAGCAAGAGATTCATTTCTATTTTCATGGATTAGTTACATGCATTTTTATCATAATAAAATATATTTTTTACGAGTATAGGATAAGGATGACAAACGAGCACGCAGTCCACCTGATGGTAAGTGGTTACTATGGCCCATAAATATCTATATCTATACGAAATTAATCATTTACGAATCAAAATGCAGATGCGTTGTCACCCGTGAGCACTTAGATGGAATGCCTCATTTCCAGTGAAAAGGGTCTCCAGTTCTCTACACTCACCATACGAAACACAGCAGCGTGAAGCTGCTACTTTAGGCTGGTTTTCTGTGAGAGCGTGGTCCTTCCCCAGTCGAGCCGATCCATTCGTGTTACATCTATACTACTAATATAGCTGCAGCATGGCACTACCACGTATTTTTTGGATCAGAAGCTTACTCAACGATGCCCTTTCTGCGGTGATGCCCTAAGACAGTGCCTAGTGTACCTTATTATAAATTCATCACTGTCTTACAGAAATATCTTCCAGTCAAACCTGAGAGACAAATGAAGATCTGATTGGTGCATATAAACTAATATCAAACAAATATTTAATTAAACGTTACTTTGGTAAACAATCTCTTATCTAACTTCAATATAATTGTTACCCGCTATTCTGTTTCGTGACTTAACCTAATTCATTAGCGTCAACTCCAGACGTACGAGCAAGTGAATTGAGCAAACATGATAGCATCAGCTGATTTAACATAGGTATAATTACAATGTCTGTTGGAAAACTTAATAAGGAGTAAACGATTTTCAAATAGTTATATCTTTTTCATAATGATTACCAACGCGAATTCGTTTATTAAGTCATTTATTTACAGCCTAGATTCGACTCGTAGATTGCATCATAAAGGAAATATTCCCCTTGTACAGTAAAAGCCTAGACCTTTGCAATATTTTGTATACGGACGTTCACATATTTACCATCTAGCCTGCCCCTTTTGAATCCTTTTCCCCACCTATAATGACAGCTGTATGAAAGACTTGCTGTGCAACGCGGCCGTACATTTTTTTTATAGGATAGGGGGACAAACGAGCACGCAGTTCACCTAATGGTAAGGGGTGGCTGTGGCCCATAGACATCTACATCTATTCTCGTTTTTTTTTTTATCAAAATGCAGATGCGTTGTCACCCGAGAGGACTAAGATGGAATGCCTCTTTTCCAGTAAAACGGGTCTCCGGTTCTCCACACTCACTATACGAAACATAGCAGTGTTAAGCTGCTATTTTACGCTGGTATTCTGTGAGAGCGTGGTCTTTCCCCGGTCGAGCCGACCCATTCACACCAAAAATTCTATTAATGCTCAAATATACTACTGATATAGCTGCAGCATGGCTCTACCACGTGTAAAAATACAAAACGTTATCGTATCTGTAAATACACCTGTGATCTCGCACTGAATTATTAAGTATTTGTGAATTGCGGTTAACTGATTGCCTGTTTCCTGTGCTGTTTGGCAACGTTATACAGTTTTTCCTTCAATTACCATTTTATATTTCCTAAATATTATTTCTTCACTTTCATATCTATAATATTCCTTACTAGCTGTTACCCGCGGCTTCGCCCGCATGGTCACTGGGAAATGAACTATCCATTGCTTTTTGAATTGAAAGAAAACTGAGTTTTATAGATTTGTCAGAGATGCAGCCATTAAAAGGAAACTGAGCAAAATTGATTCGTCAGCCTATTTAAATGTTTTGAAACGCAGCGTATAGGAAAGCATGAAAATATCATGTTTATTCCAAATGGAAATGGGATATTTTTTTAATTAAAGGAAACTGAGCATAATTATCCGTCAGGGATGCAGACTTTTGAAGAGAAACTGAGCTTAATAGGTCCGTCAGAGGTGCAGCATTTGGAATTGAAAAGAAACTGAGCTAAATAGGAAATTTTGAATTGAAAGTTTAGATCTGTGGGAATTTTGAATAATATAAGACGCTACTTTATACAATGTTATATGTTTTACTTTTGACACACGCGAACATGCTACATACAGCTGACCATGAGAGAAGCACGGTTTTTCTAAGTTGAACCCCGCTACCTGTAACGTTTGCCCTGGCGCTTTATTAATTGTCATTGCAAAACTGAGCTTAATAGGGAACTGCAACCTTTTGAATTAAAAAGGAAGGTCTGTGGGAATTATAGGGATCCGTGGTATAATAACATTTTCACATTTTCCTACGCCTGTCAAAATTGTAGCACCGATTATATTCCGTCCAAGATGTGTCACACGCAGCCTTGTCCCTTTACATAACCGAGGAGCATCTAAATTTTCGCATTAGCATGACTGGGACGCCTAATTTTAATTGAAGCTTATGTGAGGGCACACCTGACAACTCTAGAGAATTTAGAAACTCTACGGGATATGAAGTGCTCTGTTCTGTATCCATAACTGTGTCTACTGACAAATACTCTGTTATTTCTCCTGCTACTTCGCTTAATATATCTGAATTTATTTTGTTAATGCTTTCATTTTTTGGTGCAAGAATCGCCCTTTCACATTACCATTTGCCTTCCTCGCAATTAATTCGGAATGACTCTGTACTAAATTACAAAAATCTCTCGTCAATTTAACGCAGCCCTCAGCATCCGTTTCCAACCGCCCATCGCCAATTTTTAATAGTGTGTCAGCATATTTTCCAGCATTGATATCATTATACAAATGCACTCTCATATTCGTAGTTATGTGGACTATGAGAAAGCCTTTGATTCCGTCGAAATTTGGGCGGTGATGAAGTCCCTTCAGCGGTGCCAAGTTGACTGTCGGTATATCGAAGTTTTGAAGTGCTTGTACAGTAGGGCTACGATGGCTATCCGAGTACAGAACCAGAGTACGAAACCTATCCAATTGCAGAGAGGTGTAAGACAGGGTGACGTCATATCCCCGAAACTCTTCACCGCTGCATTGGAAGACGTTTTCAAGCTTCTGGACTGGAAAGGATACGGTATCAACATCAATGGTGAGTACATCACTCACCTTCGATTTGCCGACGATATAGTCCTTATGGCAGAATCGCTGGAGGACCTAAGCACTATGCTCAATGACCTCAATAGTGCTTCCCAACGGATAGGTCTTAAGATGAACATGGATAAAACAAAGATCATGTTTAATGTCCATGTCACACCTATGCCGGTAGTTGTTGGGAGCACTAAGCGTGAAGTTGTTGACGAGTATGTTTACCTGGGACAAATAGTCCGACTAGGTAAGTCCAACTTCGACCGAAAGGTCAATCGACGGATTCAACTCGGCTGGGCAGCGTTCGGGAAACTACGACAAATCTTCTCGTCAGAAATACCTCAAAACTTTAAAACGAAATTGTACAACCAGTGCGTGTTGCCAGTGTTGCCAGTACGGAACTGAGACGTGGTTCTTCACTGCTGGCCGGATGAGGAAGCTCAAGGTCGCTCAGCTAGCTATGGAGAGGGCTATGCTCGGAGTTTCTCTGCGTGATAAACTCAGAAATGAGGATATCCGCAGTAGAACCAGAGTGATCGACATAGCCCAATGGATTAGTGAGCTGAAGTGGCATGGACCGGCCATATAGCTCGAAGAACCGACAACCGATAGGGAAAAAAGGTTCTCGAGTGGCAGCCTCGTACCGGCAGGCGAAGTGTTGGGCGTCCCCCCACTAGATGGAGTGACGACCTGGTGAGATGTGCAGGAAGTCGATGGATGCAGGTGGCTCAGGACCGTGCTTTGTGGCATTCTTTGGGGATGCCTATGTTCAGCAGTGGACTTGTGAAGGGCTGTAATGATGATGATAATTCGTAGTTAAACTGAATTTTGTCACCTTCTTCCATAAAATAGACGGCTTGAGGCATGCTTTAATTTCATCTGCAGGTGTGCCCTTTTGAATGACAGGTAAAGTTTGGCGAAAGTCACCAGCCAGTAAAACCACCATTCCTCCCATTACATCGGTATTGCTGCGCAAATCCTGGAGCGTTCGATTTAGTGCTTCTACAGCTTTTTTATGCGACATTTTACTTTCGTCCCACACTAAAAGTTTGCATTTTCGTAGCATTATACCTCGTGCACTAGTTTTGCTAAAGTTGCAGATCGGCGATTCTTCCTGGGCTAGATTTAGAGCAAGTTTTAAAACAGAATGTGCAGTGCGGCCCCCGCTTAGCAGCGTGGCGGCTATACCGGAGGAAGCTACGGCCACAGCAATGTTTTTATCTTTCCGTACTTGCGCTAATAATAAATTTAACAAAAATATCTTCCCAGTTCCTCCAGGGGCATCTTAAAAGAAAAGTGCACCATTTCCAGATTCAATTTGTCCTAATACTTTGTCAAAAACTCGTTTTGGTTCGAGAAGCAAGCGGGGTACAAATTCGGCTACATGCTGCTGCAAAGCTGGTATATCGTAGTTTGTTTCACGTACAATTTTATCACTTAGTTCATTTTCGGTTGTTCGCTGAGGGTTTATCTTTCCAAAGTCGCTTAATTTTTTGCCTACCATTGCCATTACTTTATCATCAATTTTTCCAAGTGCTTCATTATAAATGTGTTCATTGTATGTCATGTTCGCGTGTGTCTGCTGTAACCTTCGCAAAATATCTTCCGTCATGTACTCTTTATATTTGTCCCGCAATTCATGTGCATTAGATAGCCCGCAAGATCGTATGAGAGTTGCATAAAGATCCCTAATTTTGGCTGGTGACTGGCACTGCACAGCTTCCTCCATGGTTTCATCCCAGTGATTATCGTTTTCTAAAAGATGCAGAGCTTTACATGCTTCTGTATAAGTTGCGCATTCCCGACCGTTGACAGTTTTAAGGTATTTATATCCTGTATGACCTCGAACATGTTGCAACAGCAATCGTAAACAGAAACATTCAAAATTAGTTACATGGACGGTATATATACGACCAAGGGCATCTGATGACTACACCGGGCCAATTTGCAACAGGCGCGCCTTGAATACGGCGTTTCCACTCCTTCCAAAATGTGTTCCAAGTATAATAGCGGGGGACTTCAGAATATAACAACGTTTTTGCAAAGGGGTCGGTTTGACAAAGTTGAAAAAAGGCTGTTAGTGTAGTTTTTGGCATTTTGGTTTGATGCAATTCTTTCTTGGAAATTTCTTTCGGTGAAATATACACGCTCTCCATTTTCTAAGTGCACAGCAAGGTGAGTAACTGTTGGGTGCCTTTCGTGTAAAGGGAAGCCAAGGAGACGCCACGCTGCTTCGTTACTGCTGACATAAAGCCCTGCTTGAAAGGTCTGTACTTCATTAACGGGATTTGCCTCACCTTCACTCCTGAGATTAAATATTGGTTGGTCGCTTCTTTTATTTATGTACTTACAGATATACTTGAAGGCGTGGACAGAGCTACATGCTTCTACATTAATGTGGACATTAAACATTTTACATAGGATGGACGAATACGGGACAATCCAGCTGTTATCTAAGGTTTCGAATGCTCCAGAGCGAGATTGGATTGTAACTTTCCTGCCACCATCTTCGGGAGCTCTGCGTCTGTATAAAGGGTAGCCATTGTCATTGTGCACTGTTTCTTTTAATAGCTGTTTAGGGAATTTATTTGTACATTTTCCTTCTTTCATACATGGCGATATTGAATTTCGTGCTCCACATGGACCGTAAATCAAATTTCGGACGATGGTATCATACAATTCTTTATCTTGCTCAGGATCCGGAATTTCGGCCCTTATTATGTCGTCTATTTGGCTGGGCCGCAACTTCTCTTTAAGCCATATTAGAATGTGGGCATGCGGTAATCCTCTTTTTTGCCATTCAATTCAATACATGAAGCACTGCACCTGTCCGAAAATTTTCCCTTTGTTAATTACATACATTAATTTTCGTACTTTTAATCTAAATACTCTAACAACTAAATCGTGTCTGTCAGTACTTTTTTGGCCCGGCATTAGCTCCTCGGTTATTGTTTTCCATGTGGGATTGCAAGTAAAAGTAACAAAAAGATCAGGTCTTCCGGAAGTTTGTACATAGGCGAATGCGTCTTGTGTGTACTCATGTAGGTAGCGGGGCCTATTAACGAATAATGAGGGTAGAATTACCATTTTACCTAAATCTCTGGGGTTTACATTGGCGTCGCTAGAAACTGCATCTTGTAAATGTATATAATTCTCAACGCGCAGCTTTTTTTGATTTAAAGATATATGACGGAGACGTTCACTTTCTACATTCACATACATGTCTACCAAAAATTGATGAAATAATTGTCTACACCGGACTAAGAGGTTAAAATCATTTTCTCGCAACATCATATGCTACGCATAAAAATCCATACATGATATTTTTTGTTCGGAGTAGGCTCCTTTGTAACTGGGTTAATAAGTGAAATTTGAAAAAGATAACCCTCTTTTCCTTTGCAATAAATCAATGGGTATTGCAGAGCATCATAAAACTTGTGTGTATCGGCTACCCGTTGCAACGTATCATCACGTGCTCGCAAGACAATGTCTCGTGAAGAAAATTGATCACCACTAATTACGGCTGATATTTCGTTTATCAAAGGTGCATTGTAGCGCCTTTAATGATCTCCTTGAGGGGTCCGATCTGAGTTAACGACGACTTTATAATCCTCTTCAGGTAGGTTTCTAAAGCAGTTTTAAATGTTTTGACTAAAATGTTAAGTTCATGCAAGAATCTTTGAATTTTGAACACTGTATCTCTCGACTCACTGGATAAATTGGCAGTGACGGTTTACCTCAATTTCTTCGTCACCCATAAAATATACTTGTAAAAATTTATGCTCTTCGTTTTCAGCTGGAAAAATTGAACCTATTCTATGATAAATTTGCATTTGCACAGTAAACGTAGGCGAAAATCCCGGCATTATTATTTCCCGGTCAACTCCGAAGGACGTCATTTGAAAGCATGAGTTATATTTCCGGATCCTGTTTAAAAAGCGCCGTGACTCATTAGCATCATATAAAAAGAGAGTTTTCAAAGGTTCTTCTGGTTCCCCAAGTAACGGAAGAGACACTTTGCCATTGGAACAGCACATGCCTGCGGTCTCATCTTTCCATTTTAAAGCGCTGCAAAATCGACACGCCTTGTCCATCAGTTCGATGACAACTAACCTGTGATTTTTATAATCAATCAACGGATCATAATTGAATGCTGCGTCATTAAAAACCGACCAATTGTTTCTTTGAAAATTTTGTCGACGTTCAGCTTGGAGCTGTGCATTTGCATCTCTTCGCGCCTGTGTCTGTTCTGGTGTTTCAGATGCCCTTATAGTAGATTGACGTTCGGTTTGCTCAATGAGTCTGTGTTGAAATTCATCAGGTGTTTCCGCGGCTCTTAATGCGGCCTGACGTTCCGCTTGTTCGAATAGCCTTTGTTGACTTTGATCAGGTGTTTCAGTAGCTCTTAAAGTAGCTTGACGCTCTGCCTGTTCAAGACGCCTTTGCTGACTTTGATCAGGTGTTTCAGTAGCTCTTAAAATAGCTTCACGCTCTGCCTGTTCAAGACGCGTTTGCTGACTTTGAGCTGGTGTTTCAGTAGCTCTTAAAGTAGCTTGACGCTCTGCCTATTCAAGACGCCTTCGCTGACTTTGAGAAGGTGTTTCAGAAGCTCTTAAAGTAGCTTGACGCTCTGCCTGCTTAAAACGCCTTGCCTGACTTTGAGAAGGTGTTTCGGAAGCTCTTAAAGCAGCCTGACGCTCTGTCTGTTTAAGACGCCTTTGCTGACGTTGAGAAGGTGTCTCAGATGCTCTTAAAGCAGCCTGACGCTCTGCTTGTTCTTGCCTTTTCAGTTCAGTATCTTCTAAAGATTCTAGCGATCGAGCTAATCTTTTTGCTCGTCTTTGAGAAGATACTCTTGAAAGGCTGGACTTACGTTTGCGAGGCATTATGAAGTAACAAAAAGCCTATTTATAAAAAAACTTTAAAATACCTAAAAGGAATTAAATTTCCTTTTAAATATTTTTTTAAAAGCAAATCCAAAATATCTAAAAGGAATAAATATTCCTTTTAAATATTTTTTTAAAATTAAAACAAAAAAACCAATTCAAGACACAACACGAATCCGAAAACAAAAGCCAAAAAAAAATCGAATCAACTTAAACCAAATCACAAAACAAATCCCAGAAAACCGAAATCGAAAGCAGTAGTCAATATAAATATAATCAACGAAAAAAGAAGTAAGTATATAGGTACCGTATACACTATCTATACTATTAACATTTCTTTGAAATATTGTTAAACAATCTTAAACAACGAAAACCAATTCTCGATTCTAAATAAACAAAATCCAAAATCAAATCCAGAGTCTAAATATGTATAAAGGTATACGAACCAAATCAACAAAACCGATCCAAGAAAATACACAAATCCGAAAATGAAAGCCAATATAAATCCATTCAACCTTAACCAAATCACAAAGCAAATAACCAACAACCGAAATCGAAAGCTGGTAGTCGAATAAGCTACGAAATAGAAACAATTTAAGCGTATAGGTACCGTATGCACTATAAGTTGACGCGCGGCTCAACGGCGGAAGTTAAGTACATGTCAGGAAACATTTCGTTACCGCGTTTTAAAAACCTAGTAACAACATCTAGCGGAATCAATTTAAACTATGTATACGTTAGTTAATAAGAACTTTCAAAAAATATTTTTCTTATAATTTTGCACAATTTTTCTTATTGTAATAGCGATTCATTCATAACCACATATAAGAACTGTATTCATTACCGTTCAATAAATATTACTAAGACTTATTAATAAGGCATACTAAGAACTGTTTCTACCACAGTTAAGTAATAGTTAAGGGTGGAAGCGTGACAGGTGGTGATAATATTTCTGATCCATACTTATAATCATGCCTGTAACCCTTGCGGGGTAGGCAGAGCATCAACGGATTACTTAATATCGTCTGAGAGGTTATTGCCTATTCTGTGAATTACAATGCACCAAAACGTTTGAAGAAAATCAGCTGGTGAATTTTATGTTTTTTATCGCTTTCTTCCCGGTCCTGCGTTGAAAAATACAGATCCATAAATATTTTATCTTAATTTTGGTAAAAAGACATAATAATCCAAATATTCTGACCTTCTGTGTTCGTCCATCGTACCGTCGTCCGTCTTGTAGAATCACGGTGGCGCCACATAGCTAAATTTAATTTTGCAACAAATTCAATTTTACCACGGGAATGATATGTTTTTCCACTGAAAAAGTAGCCTATATCACTCTACAGCCACCGAACTATCTCCATACCAAAATTCATGCCATGCCGACGCTCTGTTGCGACGTGAAAGAAGGACAAACTTTTGCAACATATTCTATTTTCCCACGGGAATGAGATGTTTTTCCGCGGAAAAAAGTAACCTATGTCACTCTACAGCCACCGAACTATCCCCATACAAAAAATCATGCCATGCCGATGCTCTGTTGCGACGAGAAAGAAGGACAAACAAACAAACACACTTTCGCATTTATAATTTAATTTTTTTTTTATGGATTTGCCACGTTTGACAGGCGGGTTCTTTTCCAATTGTTATTAGAACGACGTGGGTCCCCATCTTCTGGTTTGTGTCCCTCTGCCGCTTTTTACGATACCTGCGAGACAATATGGAGTGGTTGATTTAACACCGCAACTACACGGTAAACATAAGTGATACTTATGTATACTCTAAAGGTACATCTAACACGCGATTACTACTCATTTTTGTTAAACTGAAGTAACAAACGACCTCATAGTCCACGTGATGGTAAATGTTTACTGCTGCCTATGCACATTTGCTACCAACTTTAAATAGAGAACGCTACAGATGCGTTTTCACCTTTGTATACTAAGATGTTCGGCCTCACAGTCCGTTATTATAATTCCTATCTAAACCTTTCACGTCGGAACACAGCACGCACTATTTTTTTTAATAGGATAAGGGTGAAAAACGAGCACATAGTCCACCTGATGGTAAGTGGTTGCTGCGGCCCATAGACAACTACATCTAGCCTCTGTTACAGATCAAAATGCAGATGCGTTTTCACCCGTGAGGACTAGGATGGAATGCCTCATTTCCAGAAAAAAGGGCCTCCGGCCACCTGCAGTCACTAAGCGAAACGCAGAGGTAAACCTCTACTTCACGCTGGTATTCTGTGAGGTCGTGGTACCACCCCGGTTCGAGCCGGCCCATCCATGCGACAGCAAAAGCTGCCGTCTGGCACTACCACTGTTAAAAATTTGGCAGCAGAAATAGCTAAGTTATACAGAGATATAGAGTTATACTTACCTAGACGGATTACGATGGACAGACCTAGGCAAAAAGGTTTCCTGCCATCTAGTAATATTTAAAACCTCTACTGAGCCTCCTCTGTGATTTAGTGACTGTATTTTGTCGCTACGGACTACAGCGGTTTTATTACATCTTTTGTCATATCAAATTACATTTCTGCAATTAATTTAAATTCTATCTTTTAAGTAATTTACTGTGCGTAGTCTACGTAAGGTGACAGGCTATTAAAAGTCCTAAATCAAATATCAAGATTATAAAATCAGATATTCATTATGCAAATATTGGTTGGGATTCGATGTCATCATTTATTTGCGATATACAAAAGAAGGGAACTAAAAGGGGGCCCTAAAATATGGATTTTGGGACAACCTTTATCCCGATGTTGTCTTTGTGACTTGTTATTTAGAAAATAAGGTTTATGACTTCTATAGTAAAACGTCTTTAATCAAAAATTATAAATTTAAAAACTTCGTTTTTAAGGTATATTTTAATATCTGGCTGATAGAATGGAAAAATTGAGGCACCACTATTTAAGGGTTTGTATACTTTTGTACAAATTCCAGCATTCGTACTACAATTGTTTTAAGCCTACATTTAAATCCTTAGCCATTTATTTCTCAATTTCCCAGCATGGTACCTTTGTACTCACCCACACAAATTTACACTAAAAAAATAAACTTTAAAGTAATAACCAATTTCAAAAAGTAATTAAGTCTAGGAAATGCTGTATCGAATAATTATAACCTCTATTCAAGAAGCGAATATTGCAATATTCCTTATTAGTTTTTAATGTCAGCTTATATTTTTTAAATTTATTTTTTCACTCTTTTGAGTGGACCAAATATCACAAATACAAGGTACCATCCATAATGCCATCTAAATTGTTACAATAAAACTTCATGAATCATTTTCTTAAAATTTATATGACATTATCCTTGAAATATAATATATTTAATTAATGAATTATTATTAAATTTGGTTTATAAACAAAATGATATGCACTAACATACAGATATTCTAACAGTGGTAGAGCCACGCGGCAGCTTTTGCTGTCGCACGGATGGGCCGGCTCGAACCGGGGTGGTACCACGACCTCACAGAATACCAGCGTGAAGTAGAGGTTTACCTCTTCGTTTCGCTTGGTGAGTGCAGGTGGCCGGAGGCCCTTTTTACTGGAAATGAGGCATTCCATCTTAGTCCTCACGGGTGACAACGCATCTGCATTTTGATTCGCAAACGAGGATAGATGTAGATGTCTATGGGCCGCAGCAACCACTTACCATCAGGTGGACTGTGTACTCGTTTGTCACCGTTATCCTATAAAAAAAAGAAAAAAAAAACATAAAAATATATACAGACAATTCAACAGCTAAATTTTGAAGTCGGTTATAAGCAAACCAAAGCTTAAGCCAAGCTTGACCTTAGGATGAAGAAGAATATTACGTTAAAACATTTTTAAATGCATCGTATCTCCCTAGTTAAGTTTAGTTAAGCTATTTAAAACAACTAAATATGTCTCGATGACATTTATTACTATAACATTACAATAATGTTATATCAAAACTAATTCAGCGAAATACTGACTTCCTTAACTAAATGATTACATGACTACGATGAGTTCTATAATGAATCTTATTTTTTTTGCGCCCAGTTGCTATGGAAAGGGCAACCCTCCGGGAAGCGAGGAACGGAGGTGGTGAATACTCTAAGCATACTACGACAGCCGGCTGCCGTGGTTATGTGGGACTCACTGCCAAACCTAAGTGCCTACCCACTCAACACCACCTGTGAGACTGGCATTACCTTGTGTGGCCTTTCTCCTGAATCGGAAGCGACCCTCTTTAGGGAAAAGGGGGCGTTGAATCTTATTCTAAACGCAATGGATTTTATAGGATAGCTAAAACAAGTCCGTTGACTGAAAGTATAAAGCCTTAGTTTGACTAGCAATAACTATTATACAGTGGAGTCACGTTTTCTGTAAAGTTACACTTCATAACATATTTTCAGTAATCCAATATCAAAAGCTTAATCGGCATAATTCGTGGTCAACATCATCATCATCATCATTATAGCCCTTCACAAGTCCACTGCTGAACATAGGCCTCCCCCAAAGAATGCCACAAAGCACGGTCCTGAGCCACCTGCATCCATCGACTTCCTGCACATCTCACCAGGTCGTTACTCCATCTAGTGGGTCCCGGCACGCAATTCAGTGCGTATTGACGGAATCCATGCGCTCTCAAAATATTTTATTCCTCAGACATCCAGATTTCCCCACAATGTTTTCCTTCACCGCCGAGCATGTGGTAAATCAGTACTTAAGTTGCAATTAACAATTTCATCAGCGGGGATCAGAATCAGGTTGCTCGCGTACTGTGAAATTTAAGACTAATTCTTAACCGCTGAAAGGTCATGGCACCTAATGAAAACAGTTATTTATTAAATTTACTTTTAGTTTGAATTTTTTAAAGAAACTTTACTAGGTGGTAGGACTCCTTTTCTGCCTAGAAGTTCGTCGGGATAAGTACCAACCTCTTATCTATGTCTGCCTCCAAATATCAGTGTGTTCAGTTGTTGAAAGTATAGAGAGTGAGTATGAGTATACTCTGTGCGGTACTCCATCTTAGTTCTCAGAGGTACCAACGCATTTGCAGAATTCTTTGTGAAAAATTAGCTGCAGGTGTCCACGATGTGTAGTAGCCCCTTACGACACTTATTATGAACTGTAAGTTCGTTTTAGACCGGGGTCTTATAAAATTTACAATTGAAGATTTTTTACACTTGTTAGTAATAGGATTTATAAAATTTCCTGTTTAAAATTTAACTTTGAATTCTTCTATTTCTCAAGACTCTAAAAGGCTTAGAGCTTGGCACAAAGGCATTTAAAATAAATAGTATCAAAGCAGTAAAATGCAACAGCACATAATAAATGATAGTACTACGTAGCAACAGTTTCAGTTTTAGTAGTTAAATGTGCACTACATTTGCTTCGTAAGAAAATAATGCTGTGGAAATGTTGCATTCGCTTCGCTACCAAGTCTCAATTGAATTTAGTGCAATATGGTAGTACTGCCAAAGTATATATTCATTTCCCATTAACAATTTCGAATAGGTTTTTATTCATGTAAATATTTTATAACGATAGTATTATAAGTTTTAAAGATTTTTAAAAATCAAATTAGGATTTATTTTGTAAAATATGATACATATATAATATAATATAAGTTTTCAAAATAGCTGCTGTTGATTGGTTCCGTGGTGAGGGATTAAGGGAATCCATGATCTCATATCAGCACGTTTGTGTCATAAAAGATATCTGTGGAATATGCTATACACTGACGTCAAAAAAGCCTTCCAATAAATTAATAGTCCATTTCATCATCATCATCATCATTACAGCTCACAAGTCCACTGCTGAACATAGGCCTCCCCCAAAGAATGCCACAAAGCACGGTCCTGAGCCACCTGCATCCATCGACTTCTTGCATATCTTACCAGGTCGTCACTCCATCTAGTGGGGGGACGCCCTACACTTCGCCTGCCACTCTAGAACCTTTTTCCCCCATCGGTTGTCGGTTCTTCGAGCTATATGGCCGGCCCTTTGCCACTTCAGCTTACTTATCCATTGGGCTATGTCGGTCACTCTGGTTCTACTGCGGATACCCTCATTTCTGAGTTTATCACGCAGAGAAACTCCGAGCATAGCCCTCTCCATAGCTTGCTGAGCGACCTTGAGCTTCCTCATCCGGCCAGCAGTGAAGGATCACGTCTCAGTTCCGTATGTTATCACTGGCAACACGCACTGGTTGTACAATTTTGTTTTAAGGTTTTGTGGTATGTCTGATGAGAAGATGTGTCGTAGTTTCCCGAACGCTGCCCAGCCGAGTTGAAT
This sequence comes from Parnassius glacialis, assembly GCA_033319125.1. Lineage (NCBI taxonomy): Eukaryota > Metazoa > Arthropoda > Insecta > Lepidoptera > Papilionidae > Parnassius > Parnassius glacialis. The sequence continues at coordinate 7,863,980 of JAVANC010000018.1, forward strand.
CCGTCGATTGACCTCTCGGTCGAAGTTGGACTTACCTAGTCGGACTATTTGTCCCAGGTAAACATACTCGTTAACAACTTCGAGCTTAGTGCTCCCAACAACACCCGGTATAGGTGTGACATGGACATTAAACATGATCTTTGTTTTGTGCATGTTCAGTTTTTTTTTATAGGATAAGGGTGACAAACGAGCACACAGTCCACCTGATGGTAAGTGGTTGCTGCGGCCCATAGACATCTACATCTATCCTCGATTACGAATCAAAATGCAGATGCGTTGTCACCCGTGAGGACTAAGATGGAATGCCTCATTCCCAGTAAAAAGGGCCTCCGGCCACCTGCACTCATCAAGCGAAACGCAGAGGTAAACCTCTACTTCACGCTGGTTTTCTGTGAGGTCGTGGTACCACCCCGGTTCGAGCCGGCCCATCCGTACGACAGCAAAAGCCGCGTGGCTCTACCACTGTCATCTTAAGACCTATCCGTTGGGAAGCACTATTGAGGTCATTGAGCATAGTGCTTAGGTCCTCCAGCGATTCTGCCATAAGTACTATATCGACGGCAAATCGATGGTGAGTGATGTACTCGCCATTGATGTTGATAGCGTATCCTTTCCAGTCCAGAAGCTTGAAAACGGCTTCCAATGCAGCGGTGAAAAGTTTCGGGGATATGACGTCACCCTGTCTTACACTTCTCTGCAATTGGATAGGTTTCGTACTCTGGTTCTGTACTCGGATAGATATCGTAGCCCTAGTGTACAAGCACTTCAGCACTTCGATATACCGACAGTCAACTTGGCACCGCCGAAGGGACTTCAGCACCGCCCAAATTTCAACGGAATCAAAGGCTTTCTCATAGTCTACATACGCCAGACATAGTGGCAAATTGTACACCTCTGACTTCTGTACAAACTGCCAAAGGGTATGTATGTGGTCTATGGTGCTAAAGCCTTTTTGGAAACCGGCTTGTTCGGGAGGCTGGAAGTCGTCAAGTCTGCGCGCGAGACGATTCGTAATGACTCTCGAAAACAGCACGTAGACGCGGCTCAGAAGGGAAATCGGTCTGTAGTTGTTCAAGAGAGCGTTGTCGCCTTTTTTGAAGAACAAGACCACCGCACTTCTGCTCCACGCCTCCGGTGTAGTGCCACCATGGAGGACGGAATTAAAGAGCTTTCGAAGGACTTCAAGTACCGGTCTTACACCCGCTTTCAGAAGCTCCACTGTAATTCCATCCTCGCCTGGGGCCTTGCCGTTTTTAAAGTGCTGGAGAGCCATTCTAATCTCGCTCAGACTGACGTCCGGGATATCTTCGGAATAGTGTCGGTTAAGACTCGCTCTTGGATCGTTACTTACACTTTCGTGTGGCTTCAACGATGACGTGTACAGCTGCCCATAGAACCTCTCAATCTCACTCAAAATCTCAGGTGCTCCGGAAACGATGCTGCCACACTCTGTCTTCAGCTATGACAGTTGGCTCTTTCTGACAGACAGATCTCTAACAAAGACTTTGCAGCCTTGGTTCCGCTCGATCGCTACTTCAATACGAGCTGTATTGAAGTTGCGTAAGTCCCGCCGCATAAATATGGAGATCTGTCTTTTCAGTTGCCTGTATGTTGTCAAATCTGTTGAAGAATCTAGCTTCATATCCCGTCTAACAACCATGAGATTAGAAGTGTAATCGGAGAGTTTTTGTGTTCTTCTGCGGCGGGTCTTGCAAAACTTAGCTCCGACCGCATGGACAGTTTCCACGAGCTTGTCATTCATATCGTCCACTTTATTGCAGTCTTCTAGGCACTGAAAACGGTTTTGTAACTCGAGCTGAAAGGTTTCGGAACTTTGGATCAGAGCACGAGGGGGACGGATCGTTGAATTCATTAGACGAGACCTCTCCAACTTAACGTTTAGGTTCAGTGTAACTCTAACCATTCGGTGATCGCTGCCGGTTTTCACCCTGGCGATCACTGAGACATCACTGAACAGTTGTCGTCTGGTCGTCATAATGAAGTCAATCTCATTTTTTGTCGAACCGTCGGGGCTCGACCAGGTCCACTTCCTGCGGGGCCGCTTCTGGAAGAAAGAGTTCATCATATAGAGTCTCTTTTTCTCTATGAAGTCGGCCAGCTGCTGGCCCCTTGGGTTCCTTTGCCCTATTCCAAATTTCCCTACTTTCAGCTCACCATTCTCTCTTGTGCCTAGTTTTGCATTGAAGTCTCCCAATAACACCGTATATTGGGTTTTGGAGGAATGCATGGCTCTAGAGATATACTCATATATTTCCTCCACCTCCTCATCGGGGTGTGCCGAGGTTGGTGCGTAAACCTGTATGACCTTCAGCGAATACCGTTTGGTGATTCTGAGTATAAGGTACGCAACTCTCGTCGACACACTCAATCTTTACAACGTTGTTAACGAGAGACTTGTGGACGATAAATCTGACACCTCCTTGGGACAGATGGTCGCCCTCCCGATAATAGAACAAGTTGCCGGATTCGAGGATTACCGTTTTCTCCCCCTCTCTTCGGACTTCGGATAATCCTATAATATGCAAGCGTCACTTGTCTATATCTTCTTCCAGCTCCACAATCTTCTCGTCAGTCCTCAGGGTGCGTGCGTTGTATGTTGCCAGGTCGAGTCGTCGTAGGTGGCAACCAAACCTCCACCGGAGATTCTTAGCACCCCCTGCCCCGCCGTTACCATGGTCGCCACCGTAGCCAGGAATAGCGGGGCCGCCGGGGAATGGGGGCCGTCTCTTTGTTACATTCATTCATAGGGGGATATTTGCCATAGTTGCCACTCTTGGCGAGCGGGTTGGCAACCGCAGTTTTTTTTAATTGTAATTTCGGCTATTATCAGGAAGATGCTGCTGCCCATCTCCTGCCTGTTTCCCTTTGTCGCCTTTTACGACACCCACGGGAAGATTTGGGGTAGTGGATATTCTTTACCGCCACTACACGGCATGTGGTCAACATGTTATTGTAAAATTATGGCTTCTCGTAATTATCATGTTTACGAGTAATCTAATATTAAAAGCTTAGTCAGAACAATTTGGGATCAACAGGTATTAAGGCTATTTCCAGACTGCATAACTTCCTAGTAAACATAATTTAATGACTTTAAGTTTGGATAATGTGTTCTTAACACAGCGACGTGGAACTTGTTCAATTCGGAACTAACATAAATAACAGTAATGTTCGAGAACATTGGTGAAATCTTAAATGGATTTAAAGTTAGCTCTACCTCTTGGGAATTTGACTTTCTCGAATATAACAGTTGTATAAATTGCTGCAATGAAATTATAAATCCCCAATAAATGTGAGCCTTGTTCAAAACTGTCGATAAAATTTTTGGGAAAGGGAAAAGGTTTTGGGACAAATATTTTAGTTCTTACAGCGCAATTTTCTTCGAGCGCTAGTGCAAATGCCAAAAGGGTTTTAATTTAATTTAAAGGGAACTCGATTATCGGAAACGATACTTTGAGGAAAATGTGATTTCTCCGTTGCTGGCTACCGAGTGCTTATAAATTGGTATAAAAGAAAAGTGAACCGCATTTCGGTCTTGCACGTCTTCGCAATAATATTTTTAAAATGACGAAACTTAATTACATTTCTTTTAGTTTTGGATGTAGATAATGTGGTTTTTAATACTATTTTCTTTTGAGAGAATAAAAATGTCATCTGTCTTTTTGTCCAAATATAATTATAACACTTTTGGATGTATTATTTCATTATTTCAACCATTAAACCACAACCAGAATTTCATAAATTAAACATTTATGTAGCATACACCTAAGTCTGTTTTACAGAAGCGCCCCTAAAGGATTATACGGTAGATTTTGTATTCGACGTAGCATATCAAAAAATATGTAAATTAGATATTTAAAATTCAAATGATTCTACTTTTTTCGGAGCTTTAAATCCAATTTTAAATCACGCACTACTTGTCAATAAACTGAGAGCTTTTGGTATTAATGGTACATTATTAAACTGGTGTGCATCGTATCTTCAAAGTAGATCTTCGGCCGTGGTGATTGATGGGTACTCCTCGCAGCCATATATTACCTATTCCGGTGTACCGCAAGGCTCGAACTTAGGTCGAGTATTTTGTAACATCTTTATAAACAACATTGTTTCGATATTTCAACACTCTAAGGCCTATTTGCTGATGATCTCAAAATAGTTAAAACTATTAGAAGCAACTCTGACGTCGAATTACTACAAGATGAACTCAACAGCCTTATTCAATGGTGTAATAACAACCAAATGTTTCTTAATGCCAAAAAATGTCAACTTATTAGGTTTACCAGAAAACAAAATTATATACTAAGCCAATACTATATTGATACTGAGAAACAAATTGCCGTTCGAGCGATACGTGATTTAGGCGTTATTCTAGATAGCGAATTAAAATTTACCAACCATATTGATAAAATAATCACCTCAGCTACTAAGTCACTGGGTTTTGTATTGAGGAATTCCAAAGAGTTCAAGTATCCCTCTATTACAATCAAACTTTACAGTAGTCTGGTTAGAAGTAAACTAGAATACTGCAGTCAAATTTGGAATCCGCACTACAAAATCCATAGCTTTAGAATTGAAAGAATACAAAAACGCAGCAGTGCGTCATCTTGCGTACCATTCGAAAAGCTATCAAACTAATGATTCCTAGGAAAGACAGTTGGCACAATTTAACATCACATTACTACAATCGCGTAGAAGTATCTCAGACATGATGTTCCTATACAAAACGCTCAATAATAGTATTGATTGTCCAGCAATAGTTCAATTATTTAACTTTAAGGTGCCATCAAGAATGCCGAGAAATCCGCACGTCTTTTTCAATGTATCCCTTTATAGGTCTAATTTGGGAAAGTATTCCCCTCTAGCCAGACTGGCTCGCACTTATAACGAACTGTCCTCGAAGATTTATGGCCTCTATATAATATTGCGATAGTTTATCCACCTTCAAATCAAAATTAATCAATTTCTATGAATTAACGAATTAACTAATTATTAATTATAACATTGGAATTGTTTTTCATTTTTATAGTTTGATTCATATAATATAATATGACAATGAAGATATTTATAATATTGTCAAATAATTATATTTCTTTTTTATAATTTGTAATTATTCAATGATGTAATTCAGTTTTTATTCCTTACAAAATAATAATAATAATAATAATAATCTTTATTTTCCATATATATATATATATATATATATATATCAGTTAACAATATGTCTATTTATAAACTACATAGGAATATTTCATTTTATAACATGAAAAATAGCATCCATTGCCGAACTAGGCCAAAACCTGTATTTCAGCATATGGCGCCACTCCCCAGACATAATATACATAAATTATTTATTTAAATTATGGAAAATTTACAAAACTTTGTTCTTTATATTACAGATGTGGTATAAAACAAAATGTGAAATTGAAATTATATATATACGAGGGTGGATTGAAAAGTACTCGGCCTAACCAAGAAAATAAACACATACTAAATCAGTTATATTTTTATTTTTCTACATAATCACCATCAAGTTCAATACACTTTTGCCACCTTCCCGTTCCATGCATTTAGACCGTTGAAAAAAAATGATTCTTCCTTAGAGTCAAAATATGCGTCTACAGCTGCTTTGACCTCGTCGTTTGTCGAAAATCTTTGACCTCCCAAGTGCTTTTTTAGGTTAGGGAACAGAAAGAAGTCTGATGGTGCCAGATCAGGTGAATACGGCGGATGCGGTAACAGTTCAAAGCCACAGTTGTGAATTTCAGCCATTGACTGTACTGACGTGTGAACACGGGCGTTATCTTGATGAAACAGGACTTTTCTTCTGAGCATTCCTCGACGTTTTTCTTTTATTTCCTCTCGTAAACGACGTAGTAAGGTGCAGTAGTAATCAGAGTTTATAGTCTGACCCCTTTCAAGATAATCAATCATAATCACACATTTCGAGTCCCAGAATACTGAAGCCATCACCTTATTTGCCGACAAAATCGACTTAGCCTTTTTAGGGGGCGGTGAACCAGGTTTTCTCCACTGTTTTGATTGTTGTTTTGTTTCCGGTGTACAGTAATGAACCCATGTTTCGTCTATAGTAACAAAACAATTCAAAAAATCATCTGCATCGGCTTCAAATAACTCCAAACAGTCGCGTGAAATAGTCAATCGCGTCCTTTTTTGTTCAACTGAAAGCAGTCGCGGAACCCACCTCGCAGACACCTTGTGGAAACCCAACTCGTTGACAATGATGTTTTGAGTTCGTTCATAAGAGATGCCTATAATCTCGGCTATCTCTCTAATTTTTAATCTGCGGTCTCCCATTATTAAATCAAGTACTTTTTTAATATTTTCGTCAGTAGTTGACGTCGAAGGCCTTCCAGAGCGGGGTTCATCTTTCACACTCTCTCTACCACGCTTAAATTCTGCTATCCATTTTTTGACGGATGAATATGACAGAGCACAATCGCCTAATGTACTGACCATGTCATCATGGATGGCTTTTGATGATAGCCCCTTCTTATGGAGGTACTTAATGACGGCACGTTGCTCGATTTGCTCCATTCGCGGAAATTATGTCCGATTACTTTGTTAATAAATTTATAAAATCACAACTAATTATCGTACACGTTTCGAACTTCACACAATGAACTAGTCTGAACTGAACTAAATAATGTGGATAGATTTGATTTTTAGAATTGAATGGATCTGTGTTAGGCCGAGTACTTTTCAATCCACCCTCGTATATATATATATATATATATATATATATATATAAAATGTACCTCTTTTGCATATGGTGCTAGTGTACGTGTGTGTGTGTGTGTGTGTGTGTGTATGTGTGTGCGCGTGTAAGAGGGTGTGTACAAGGTGAAGAATACAGTTTAATGAATACCTTAAGTTACCTAACAATAGACATTCGAGCACTGTTCATAATAACTTAGCGCTGCACTGTCAAAAGATCTTCCGTTTCATCATATCCTAGAGCCAGTAACTAAGCTGTTATTTTCTTTTTGCATTGCTTTATATGTATGGAGTAAACTGCAATAATTTTATCAACTTTGTTATACACAAAAAGACTTAAAGCACAGTAAAATCTCCGAACAAATGAAGTATGAAACTGTTTTAGTTCACAAGGTCTGACTATTCTGCAGTTAATACATTTTTGAGGATCAAAAATCACTTCACCGTGTTGTTTCAAGATTATACCTAAAATAAACAGTTGTCTGACGGTTAGGACTTCACAATTTTCAAAGAGGAGTTTGGTTGGGAATAAGAAAGGTCAAAAAGTGCTCACTTTGAGTACTGCACGCTGGGCAATTATTAAGCACTTAATAATAGAAGCTGGCGCTCCTCCCCAAGAAGTAATGCAGTACGATATTAGTGATTGGCAGAGTGCAAAGTAAATTTGTTTTATGAATTTATAATCTGCGGTATGTCTAAGTGTTTTAAATATTATTATTAATTTCCGCACTCTTTTGCTCAATAATACAATATGCGTATTAAAATTTAAGTGACAATCTAACATTACCCCCAAGTATTTTATTTCATTAGTATGCTCTAATTTAGGACAGGAACATTTATGTTTATCTACAAAATTGCAACTGTGAGCCACAAGATGCAATTTATCTCCAAGTCTTTTCAATTTCCGAATAGAAAAAGGAATGTATTTTGTTTTATTAGGATTTATTGTCAAAAGATTTTCACCCAGCCATCTAGAGACACTATCAAAAGAATCCTGCGCAGCCTCAAAAACTTTCTGCCAGGAAATGGCTGAAATTAATAGAACTGTATCATCAGCATAGGAGATCAGATTACCATTTAAAGGTTTAAATGAACTTAGTTCATTAATGTAAATCAGGAATAGAGTTGGTCCAAGAACGCTGCCCTGTGGAACTCCATAAGATATAGGTGCATATTTGCTAATATATTCTCCAACTGCTGTAGCCTGAACACGATTTGCAAGGTAACTCTTAAAAAATTTCAACTGATTATCTCTTATGCCTATAAACTCAAGCTTATTTAGTAGAATAGGAATCGATACTGTATCAAAAGCCTTTGCAATGTCTAGAAATATGGCTAAGCATTTATTATGTTTATCTAAATTCGTAGCAATAAAATTAGTCACTGCATGAACTGCATCTGAAGTAGACTTTGGCTGACGAAAACCAAATTGGTTATCAGAAAGTAACTTACGATTTTCCAAATAACTCACCAGTCTGATATTAATGAGTTTTTCCAAGATCTTAGATATAGCAGGAAGTAATGATATAGGCCTATAATTTATGATAAGATCTTCATCACCACCTTTATGTATCGGAATAACTATGGACTTTTTTAAATAATTAGGAAAGACCTCAACTTGTAAACAGAAATTTTTTTAGGAATATGTTTGAAATATTATCCCAACCAGCTGCACAATTATCTTTAAGATTCAGAATTAAACTACTAACTTCAGCAATGTCATTCTCTAATAAAACAAAATAATTAATGGAGCCGGAAGCAGAAACTTAAGAAGCGCTTGAAAAATGATGGTTTGGATTTTTCGCTATTGTTTCTGCTAAAGTTACGCCAACACTAATAAAATACTCATTTATTTTATTGACGGACTTACACGGACAAGACTCATCCTTCAATAAATTCAATAAATATTTTTTGTTTTAGCTGTGTGTGTTATATTTTTAATTATATGCCATATTTTTTTATTGTCATTTCCAGCTTCTTTTATTTGATCCTTTTCATAAGCTCTTTTTATCTTTTTTAGCAATGTGTTACAAAAATTTCTATAGCGAGTATAAGTAATTTTAATTATTTAATTATTTGGATATTTTCTTACTTTATAATGCAGTTTGTCTCTATTTTTCATGCAGCGTAAAAGACCTGGTGTGATCCAAGCATGCATGCATAATCAATGCATGTTGTGATTACTTATAAAAAGAAATACAATTATAATGTGTTGAATATGTTAAGAACCTTTGTATTACTGTTGTAATTTTTATTGGTAGTCTTAATAAATAAATAAATAAATACATTTAATTTATTTAACAGACGTTTCTAAATCACTTTATTATTCCACAATATAAAATGTACATGTCGTCTTCGTTATAATATATAAATTCTACAGGCTGGTGGAAGTCTAATGGCTGCAGGATGTATCTGTCTAATATGTCAGAGTAAAAATAATAGTACTACGTACAGAAGTTGCAAAAATATTGTATATATATATATACACATAAAAATATACATATACACACACATATATAGACATATATACTTAAATACACACAATATATACATATATAAATATATAAATTATATACAAAAAATTTAACACTGGTAAAGCCACGCGGCAGCTTTCGCTGCCGCACGGATGGACCGGCTCGAACCGGGGTGGTACCACGACCTCATAGAATACCAACGTGAAGTAGAGGTTTACCTCTGCGTTTTGCTTGGTGAGTGCAGGTGGCCGGAGGCCATTTTTACTGGAATTGAGGCATTCCATCTTAGTCCTTAAGGGTAACAACGCATCTGCATTTTGATTCGCAAACGAGGATAGATGTAGATGTCTATGGGCCGCAGCAACCACTTACCATCAGGTGGACTGTGTGCTCGTTTGTCACCTTATCCTATAAAAAAATACATACAGGTATACATGCATACACTACATAGCCTACATAATTATTACTAATATACATAATTATTATTAATCAGATAAATCGCGCACGCAAGCTTTATAAAAACTATTGGTAAATCCAATTGTGCATGCTTTAAGCGCATTAAAAAAATTACGTACCACATGATTAATTTAATTTTTAAAGTATTTTAATTACATACAAGTTTTCACTAAAACTTTATAATTATTTCTATACCTCCAATTTCCCGATAATTTTTTGTCAAATTTCAATTTAAAAAAAAGCTTGGAAAATCTAAAATTGCACGAGATATAGGATCGTGAAAAAATTAAAAAAGATTTTTAATTGTAATTCTATTCGTCAAAGAGTTCCAGTAGCAGTCACCGAAGTATACTTTCAAGTTACTCCATCAAGTCCAGAGGTAAGATCTCATCATAACTAACAACACGAGGCCAAACTCGGCACACCTAGTTCTACTCTTTGATGAGTTCAAGTAGCATTCTCCGAAGTATACCTTCAGGTTACTCTTTCATGTCCGGAGGTGAGGTGTCATCATCCATACTAATTACTAATACTAATATACTAATATATATATATATATATATATATATATATATATATATATATATAAATGCGAAAGTGTGTTTGTTTGTTTGTTTGTCCTTCTTTCACGTCGCAACAGAGCGTTGGCATGGCATGAATTTTGGTATGGGGATAGTTCGGTGGCTGTAGAGATACCACGGATCCCTATAATTCCCACAGATCTTCCTTTTCAATTCAAAAGGTTGCAGTTCCCTATTAAGGTCAGTTTTGCAATGACAATTAATAAAGCAAACGTTACAGGTAGCGGGGTTCAACTTAGAGAAACCGTGCTTCTCTCGTGGTCAGCTGTATGTAGCATGTTCGCGTGTGTCAAATGCCCAGAATCTCCACATTCTTTCCCCGAATGTAAAACATATAACACTGTGTACAGTACAGTACGTCTTAAAATAGTGTTCAGTTAGTAGTTTTTCCAAAATTCCCACAATTAATTAATCAGAATTCCCACAGACCTTCCCTTTTAATTTAAAATTTCCTATTTAGCTCAGTTTCTTTTCAATTCCAAATGCTGCACCTCTGACGGACCTATTAAGCTCAGTTTCCTTTCAACTCAAAAGGCTGCAACTCTGACGGATCTTTTATTTGGCTCAGTTTCCTTTCAATTCAGAAAACTGCATCTCTGATGAATCAATTTAGCTCAGTTTCTTTTCAAAAGTCTGCATTCCTGACGGATAATTATGCTCAGTTTCCTTTAATTAAAAAAATATCCCATTTCCATTTGGAAAACAGGATATTTTCATGCTTTCCTATACGCTGCGTTTCAAAACATTTAAATAGGCTGACGAATCAATTTTGCTCAGTTTCCTTTTAATGGCTGCATCTCTGACAAATCTATAAAACTCAGTTTTCTTTCAATTCAAAAAGCAATGGATAGTTCGTTTCCCAGTGACCATGCGGGCGAAGCCTCGGGTAACAGCTAGTAACTAATAAAACGTAGTTCCGGAATCTCCATCGTAGTAATTACAATAGCAGCTTAATGCTGCTGTGTTTCATATGGTAAGTGTAGAAAACTGTAGACCCTTTTTACAGGAATTGAGGCATTCCATCTTAGTTCTCAGTTGTGAAAACACATCTGCATTTTTATTCTTAATCGAATATTAATGTCAAGTGGACTGTATGGTCGTTGTCACCCTTATTCTATAAATAATGCGAAAATTTTCAACGTCAACGTAATTTTATGGGGTATTGTCCATTTCAAATTTTGTCCATATTTATACATACGTGGTAGTGCCATGTTGCAGTTATATTAGAAGTATAGTTGTACCACGAATGGGTCGACTCAAACGGGGAAGGACTACGCTCTCGCGGTATAACAGCGTAAAATAGCAGCTTAACGCTGCCGTATGGTGAGTGTAGAGAACTGGAGACCCTTTTTACTGGAAACGAGGCATTCCATCTTAGTCCTTACGGGTGACGACGCATATGCAGTTTGATTAGTAATCGAGGATAGATGTAGATGTCTATGCGCTGCAGCAACCACTTTTTTATAGAAGAGGTGCAAACGAGCATGCGGCACACCTGATGGTTAGTGACTACCGCCACCCATAAGCAACCCCAACACCAGGAGAATGCAGATTCGTTGCCGGACTTTTAGAAAGGTGTAAGCTCAGCTAAGAAGTTGTACAAAGAAGGAAACTTCTAGTAAAACGCACAGTAGTTGAACGCTAAGCATCCAGATGGTGAGGATTGTATCGTGAATTTTGATGCAATGTGCGTGCGTGAAATTTGGCGGTTGGAATTAATCCGAACACTTCCTCAGAGCACTCCCCGTGGTAGATTCGATAGAAAATGCAAAGGGATGCAACATTCCTGCATTGTACCAGTGTATCGAGCCTATCAGAAAGAACTCGTTCGTCGATGATTCGAACCGCTCTGTGTCAAAGTGGAAGAAGCTGGCACTGGGGTGCCCCGGATCAGAGATAAGAACAGTATTCCATGTGAAGCCGAACTTGCGCTTTGGAAAGTTGCAAGCGATGTGCTGGCATGAAATACTGTCTCGCTCTGCTGAGCACGCCAAGCTTTTTAAAGGCCGATTTGGCCTTCCCTTCCAAGTGACCATGAAACTGCATACTATTTGATAAGTAGACGCTGAGAATTCCGATGCTAGCTGAGGCAGCACGGGTAGTTTTTTTTTTATAGAATAGGGGGCAAACGAGCATGCGGCTCACCTGATGGTAAATGACTACCGCCGCCCATGAACAACCGCAACACCAGGGGAATTGCAGATGCGTTGCCGACCTTTTAGAAAGGTGTAAGCTCTTTTCTTGAAGGTTCCTAAGTCGTATCGGTCCGGAAAATTCGCTGGTGGTAATTGATTCCACAAGGAAGTCGTGCGAGGGAGAAAACTTCTTCTAAATCGCACAGTCGTGGACCGCCAATCATCCACATGGTATGGATGGTAACGCGAGTTTTGTCGCGATGTGCGATGGTGAAATTGAGCGGCTGGAATTAGTCCGAACAATTCCTCAGAGCACTCCCCGTGATAAATGCGATAAAATACGCAAAGAGATGCAACATCTCTACGCAGTGCCAGTGTATCGAGCCGATCAGAAATAACTCGGTCGTCGACGATTCGAATCGCTCTGCGCTGGATGCGGTCAAGTGGAAGGAGCTGGCACTCGTGTGCCCCGGCCCAGAGATGAGAACAGTATTCCATGTGGGGCCGAACTTGCGCTTTGTAAAGTTGCAAGCGATGTGCCGGCATGAAATACTGTCTCGCTCTGCTAAGCACGCCAAGCTTTTTAGAGGCCAATTTGGCCTTTCCTTCCAAGTGACCACGAAACTGCACACTATTCGATATGTCGACGCCAAGGATTCCGATACTGGCTGAGGCAGTAAGGGGAGTGCCTTGAAACTGAGGAGATACGACAAAGGGGTTCTTTTTAGCGGTAAACGCGCAAACTTGTGTCTTCTGGGGATTGAACTGGACTAGATTTAGTCGCCCCCAATCCGAGACTTTGTTAAGCAAAGACTCGACTTCAGACACAAGTTTGTCCCGGTACTCGGCGACGTTTTCCCGAGAAATATTGGCACGGCCGGTATATAAGGCATCACCAGTGCTGTCGTCCGCATAGCAATGAATGCTGCCAGTTAGCAACATATCATTGATATGCAGGAGAAACAGCGTTGGTGATAGCACGCAGCCTTGTGGAACACCAGCGTTGATAGGCTTGAAATCAGAGCATTCACCGTCTACTACGACCTTGATGCTCCGATCAGCAAGGAAACTGGTGATCCATTTGCACAATTTCTCGGGAAGCCCATAGGAAGGGAGCTTCGAAAGAAGCGCTTTGTGCCAGACCCGATCAAAGGCCTTCGCTACGTCCAAACTAACGGCTAATGCCTCCCCCTTGGACTCTACTGCCTCCGCCCATCTATGAGTTAAGTAGACTAGAAGATCACCAGCTGATCGATCCCGACGAAAACCGTACTGGCGGTCACTAATCAGCTGGTAATCCTCAAGGTACCTCATGAGCTGGCAGTTTATAATGGCTTCCATTATTTTGGAGAACAAGGAGGTGATGGCGATAGGCCTGTAGTTGGACGGGTCTGAGCGGTCGCCTTTTTTAGGGATCGGGTGCACCAAAGCTGTCTTCCATGAGTTCGGGACTACGCCTTGGGAGTAGGAGTACCGGAAAAGACGCGTTAAAACCGGTGCCAACTCCGGAGCACACGTCTTCAACACAATGGGAGGGACTCCATCGGGCCCACTCGACTTGTTGACGTCCAGGGAGAAGAGTGCTTTGCGGACCGAGCGCTGTGTAAATCGCACATCCGGCATGGAGCACTCACATCGCGGGATGGTCGGCGGTGTGTTCCCCCCGTCATCTAGAGTCGAGTTGGACGCAAAAAGAGAGCTCAACAGATCGGCTTTCTCCTTTGCGGCATGGGTCAGTGAGTCGTCCTCTCTGTGCAGAGATGGAAGAGATGGCTGACAGAAGTTCCCTTGGACAGCCTTGGCGAGAGACCAGAATGCACGGGTTCCCGAAGGAAGGCGAACTAGCTTCTCGCCAATTCTGCTGATGTGCTCAGACCTAGCCTTGGCAATGACGCTTTTGAAGGACCTGGAGGCGGAATTATACTTCTTTTTTAATGCGCTGGTGTTTACATCCCGAGACGTTGATGCGTCAGCCCAGGCCTGGTAGCACTCCTGCTTATAGCGTGATGCTATTTTACAGGAGCGACCAAACCATGGCTGGGATCTGCCTCCGATGGGCACCACAGAAGATGGAATAAAAAGTTCCATACCCTGAAGTACCACATCAGCAACAGAATCGGCAATAACGCTGGGATCTTCCGGCGAGAAGCAAACCCGCCCCCAAGGGTAGGATGCAAAAAAAGACCGCATCCCGTCCCAATCAGCTGACCTATAGTGCCAAACACGGCGGCAAGCTGTAGATCGCAACTGCGATTGGAGCGTGAGTGGCACCGTACTCCGGATCAGACAATGGTCCGAAGAGCCCAGAGGGGCATCGATGGAGACCTGATATCCGTCCGGATGAGAGGTCAGCAGAAGGTCCAACAGGGAAGGTACATGGTCTTCCACATCTGGGATCCGCGTAGGCGAAGTAACCAGTTGTGTTAGACCATATGCCAAAGCAAAGTCATAGACAGATCTACCCGCATGATCGGTTAAACGAGAACCAAGCCATTCAGCGTGGTGGGCGTTGAAATCACCGAGTATCACGATCTCTGCGGATGGGACCTGTTGTAGCACGGAGTCTGCAGCCATTTGGACGTGGTCGATGAGTCGGTCTGTGTCGGCATTACCGCTATGGGACCTATAGAGGCACCCGTAGACGCGGGGATGGTCGTCGCTGTCTACGCGCAGCCATAGGATGGACAGGTCCGTACCTTCAAGGCTGCCGAGGCGTCGAAAACAGATGTCCTCTCTGACATACACGCAAACTCCAGCCCGGGGCACAAACGAGTGTTCTAATTTGTACCCCGGGTAGGAGAGATACGAAGTATCAGCCGGAGAGGACACCTGTGTCTCGGTAAGAAAGAGCAAGGCCGGCTTAGCTATCTCCAGATGGTAGTGGACGGCGTTAAGGTTTGAATGAAGTCCCCTGATATTGCAGAAATCCACGGTAAGCGTGGCAGGGGTTGCCTTTGTCTTCTTGCTCCACTTGCCCCGAGCAGGTTTCGTCTTGAGCGGAATTTCGCCCCCCCCAGAATACGCGGGGCAGCCTGAGCACCCACGCCCAGGAGTGGAGTAGTTTGGTTGTGGATGTTCAGCGAGGGATTCTCCAGGGGTGCTGGTACCCTCCTGTGGTAGTCTTTTATTTAATTCCACTACCATGTTGATGGGGGGGGGGGGGAATTGGGACTCCGGCCACCTGCACTCACCAAGCGCAACGCAGAGGTAAACTTCTACTTCACGCTGGTATTCTGTGAGGTCGTGGTACCACCCCGGTTCGAGCTGGCCCATCCGAGCGACAGCAAAAGCCACCGCTTGGCTCTACCACTGTTGTTGTATTGACATGAACCTGAGGAGATACAACAAAAAGGTTCTTTTTATCGGTAAAAGTGCAAACTTGTGTCTTCTGGAGATTGAAGCGAACTAGATTTAGTCGCCCCTAATCCGAGACTTTGTTCAGCAAAGACTTGAACTTCAGACACAAGCTTGTCCCGGTACTCGGCGACGTTTTCCCGTGAAACATTGGCACGGCCGGTAAAAAAGCATCACTAGTGCTGTCGTCTGCATAGCAATGAATGTTGGAAGAAATAGCGTGTTGGTGATAGCATGCAGCCTTGTAGAACACCAGCGTTGATGGGCTTGAAATCAGAGCATGCACCGTCCACTACAATCTTGATGCTCCGATCAGCAAGGCAACTGTTGATCCATTTGGACAATTTCTCGGGAAACCCATAGAAAGGAAGCTTCAAAAGAAGCGCTTTGTACCAGACCCGATCGAAGGCCTTCGCTATGTCCAAACTAACGGCCAATGCCTCCCCCTTGGACTCTACTGCCTCCGTCCATCTATGAGTCAGGTAGGCTAAAAGATAACCAGCTGATCGACCCCGACGAAAACCGTACTGGCGGTCACTAATCAGCTGGTGATCGTCAAGGATGGATGTGTGCTCGTTTGTCACCCTTATCGTATAAAAACACCATAAGCCACTAAAACCACTTTTATGTAAAAATAGCAATAAATCAATTTTAAAAAAATTGTTCAATAATCATTTATCTTTCTGACAATGTGCTTTTTATGTAACTTAAATGTTCAATATAATTGTTCGACCCGACTTTATGCGAAAAAATGTTGGAATCTTGATTTTTAGGCGCTACTAGAACATAATATGTACCTACGGGCTTTGCACTTAAGGCATGCAAAATTTATCGCTGCGCGCGAGTGTCCGTATTACTTTGTACCTTTCCCCTTTCTACGTCATGACGGACTTTCCGTGGTTACTAAGGGCTGTTAATGAAAAGTAAAAAAATATATTGAGAAATGGTAAATAAGTTACTTAGGTAAAGTACCTATTCTAACTATGATCGATCATATTTCCGCTACTATGTGACTTATGTGATGCCTAATCCATGCAACTTGCAAGGCCAAGGTCAGGGATCGCTATGTTTGGCTCGGAAAAAATAGGTAGATAGTGTAAACGAAAAACAAATCCGAAATAAGAGTCCTAACAGAACTGTACTCGTATACGTATATGTACTCTACTTAATTAAAAATATTCTTAACCAAGTTTTAATTTCGGTGTTTTTTGTTATAAACACTTAAAATATGTTAATTACAAAGACAAGTATAGGTATGTAAGTAGGTCCTTGGATAGTGAAGTAATTTCAATTAAATTGTGAATATACATATAAACACATATTCACCTTTCATTATCCTTCGATAACTTACTTATGCTCATTAAGCATCCACCCACACAACAATTATAGTATGAATGGGTTGCTTTTATAATTTATGAAATACATAGGTAATATCTATATATCTATATATATATATATATATATATATATAATGTACCTCTTTTGTATATGGTGCTAGTGTACGTGTGTGTGTGTGTGTGTGTATGTGTGTGCGGGTGTAAGAGGGTGTGTACAAGGTGAAGAATACAGTTTAATGAATACCTATTGAAAACTATTTCGACGAATATTTCAACAAGTATTTACAAAAAACTATTTACGTAAAAAGTGTTAAAAACTTAACATTCAATCGCCTAGAACGTACTAGCCCCAATTGCCCCGTTGCGATGACTTGCCAGTATCGACAAATCTGCCAAAAGGGTTGGCAATCCTTTTGACATTCCAAATTACTCTTTTACCTGTCATCGATTATAGTGATATATATCTAGCATTTTAAGCTATACCAATGTTTACCGGAATTTACCAAACAAACAGGATTTAACGAGATTGTTATTTTTGTTTTTAAATAAGTCTATTCTTACCACTGAAATCTAGCGATAGTGGTTCTTATATCGTCACTACGGTGTAAACAGTATAGTAACTAACTTTAATATAAGATTAAGGGCTAAACACTCGCTGTAAATTACGCAACCCGGGTTCGGGTTTTTCGACGACATCAATTATATTGTTGATTACACTTATAAGTGCTGATTTGTGATATTTTTATTTGTGCTCGGCGTTAAAGGAAAACATTCACACTGGAGCACCGCTGTGAAACATGGCTAAACGTTGATCACACTGAACTGTGCCGCAGAGACAGATGACTCTGAAGCATCTTGCTCGAAGGTGCCCGTGAGAAAAGGTGCGTGCCTCATAATTTAAAATTTCCAGCCTTCCAACCAAAGAGCACAGAAATAGGAAATGTATGTTAGAAAATTCAAAGAGTGGTTTATGACTCTTTTACAATATATATATATATATATATATATATATATATATATATATATATATATATATATATATATATTAATGATAGACAACACCCCGCATCATTATGTCCAAATCGACAAAGCTCCAACCCAAACAAATAAAAAAGCAGATTTAGTAACATGGCTGCAACAAAAAGGAGTTAAAGCGGACATAAATTCATTGACAGCAGACCTAAAACAATTAGTAGTGCAAAATAAATCACTTAAACCTTTTTATGTTATTAATAAATTAGCAGAATAGCATGGTCATAAAGTTATAAGACTACCACCACACCACTGCTAATATAATGCATATTAAATTGATTTGAGCCCAAATCAAAGATTAGTTCTTATAAGTTACGTTCTAATTGCGAATATACGAGATAAAAATATCTTATGCTTTTACAGGCTATGCAGCACGATACGACAAAAAGCCACCTTTCACTTTCACAAGACTGGACCATCCTTTGATCGTGAAAAGTTGTGGAGAAAATAAAGTTAATTGTTATGGACGATTATGAAAGAGACATTGATTTTAATTGCAATATTGAAAATCAAATAATTATTAATATAAACAATGATGGTAACGATGACCGCTCAACTAGTTGTAGTGTCATTAATTTAAAAAAATATCTAGTGCAGTCTATAATTAATGAAACTTTGCCCCTAGAAATAAGCAATAAATACGAAAAAGCAAATAAATTATATTTTTTAAAATATCTGTTTCTAATGTTTACCGGTATAAACCTAGATAAAACTGTAAATGATTACCAACTCTAAATAATCGATATCTATTTCTATTAAGTATTAAATATTGAAGATACCGATTTTTTGGTTGACATACCTAGTCCAATAAATCTGACAGCTATCAAAAGCTACCAAATCTAAAAAATAGATTTGCTAAATATTTGTCTGTCTACCCGTCCCAACTAATTTTCGAAATGGCTAAACTGATTGTGCTGAAACTTTACGAAAAGATAAAGAGCAATTTCAGGAGGGATCTAGGCGCGTTATACAAAGAGTGCGTTGGTGGGCTGTCTTTCTCTAATCTGCGGAAGGGGAGTCCTTTCTTCCTTCCCGAGGGGCAGCCATGGGGCATTTGTGCTGATGGGGCCGCGGATGAACATCATGAGGTTTTTGTTGGTGCGAGTCCGACATGACCCATCCTTGCCCTTGTGAGCCGTCATTTATAATTGACCGCAAATGTATTGTACTTCGCTACATTAATCATGTTCATCATTATCATCATCATTACAGCCCTTCACAAGTCCACTGCTGAACATAGGCCTCCCCCAAAGAATGCCACAAAGCACGGTCCTGATCCAACTGCATCCATCGACTTCCTGCATGTCTTGCCAGGTCGTCACTCCATCTCGTGGGGGGACGCCCTACACTTCGCCTACCGGTACGAGGCTGCCACTCGTGAACCTTTCTTCCCCATCGGTTGTCGGTTCTTCGAGCTATATGGCCGGCCCACTGCCACTTCAGCTTACTAATCCGTTGGGCTACGTCGGTTACTCTGGTTCTAATGCGGATATCCTCATTCCTAAGTTTATCACGCAGAGAAACTCCGAGCAAAATGTAGTGTTATACTACTTACATTTCATTGTACACTAATTCTCCATTCTGTTTTGATATTCTGCATTCATGTTTTGCATAACTTTATACTATTTCTCCATTCTGTTCTTGATTTTCTGCATTCATGTTTTGCATCACTTTATACTATTTTTCCATTCTGTTTTTGATTCTCTGCATTTATATTTTGCATCACCTTTATTTATATAGGATCCTGTAACGTTTTTACACAATAACATATCATTTTACTGCGTATTTTCACACTATTTAGTACTTTTAAACTAGCTGTCAACGAAGCCTTACCTTTTTTTGGTCTTTTATTGAATTCTCTGTAACTCTACAATTTCAGGCTTCGTTGCGCTGTCGCGCATCAGTTTTTCCTATTTGAATAATATCTCATTTCTTACTTAAAGGTAAAGATTTTCCAATTATATTCCTAAAAACCAAAAATTTTATATTTGATAACCATTGTTTTTGTAGTTGTCATGGTAACTTTTATTCAAATTCGTCTCTGGTTTGATGTTCTTTCTTCATAAATACTTTTTGGCTGTAGGTCATTTACAATAAATTTCCTTTTAATTTAAATAATTTTTCCGTTCTCTCTAGAAAGATATAAAAGCCGAACAATCGGTGAAGAAAGGCAGTCTTGCTTCAGTTCTCGTATCGGAAGCATCTTCTAAAGGCCTTATCCCGGGGCCGCTCAGCCCCGGGATCCTGCAAGCCTCTATCCTGCCTGAAGCCACTGGACTCTACGATCCGTTGCTCTGCCTGAAGTCGCCGAGATCCCACAAGTCTCTACTCTACCTGGAGTCGCCGGAACCTACAGACCTCTGTTCCGCCCGAAATCACCGGAACCTACAAACCTCTGTCCCGCCTGCAGTCACCGGATCCTGCAGGCCACTGCGCTGTCTGAAGTCGCTGAGGATCCTGCAAGCTTCTGTCTGGGCTGAAGTCGCCGATTCCGCAATCGTCGCACTCACCTGAGGTCGTCCCCTAGAGACGCCCACGCCTACCCACCTACGCCGTGCGTGCTCGTTCCAGGCGCTGAGAGCACGCTTGGGATCTTCGGACTCAGCTACGACATAAATCTTTTTTTATTACCTTTTTTTTTAAAAAATAATTTGTAAATCACATCATCCATCCTCACATTCATACTCCATTTTTGATATATAAAATTGTAAATACTCTTTTAAAAACTTAAATATATTATTGTCTTGGTCTATTTGGTTGTTTTGCTGATCGTAGGTTAGGTTTTCCTTCTCTTTTAATTGTCGCTTCACGACAGTGACAGACGGTGATTTCGGGCGGAACAGAGGTCTGTAGGTTCCGGCGACTCCAGGTAGAGTAGAGACTTGTGGGATCTCGGCGACTTCAGGCAGAGCAACGTTTTGTAGGATCCGGCGACTTCAGGCAGAGCAACGGATCGTAGAGTCCAGTGGCTTCAGGCAGGATAGAGGCTTGCAGGATCCCGGGGCTGAGCGGCCCCGGGATAAGGCCTTTAGAAGATGCTTCCGATACGAGAACTGAAGCAAGACTGCCTTTCTTCACCGATTGTTCGGCTTTTATATCTTTCTAGAGAGAACGGAAAAATTATTTAAATTAAAAGGAAATTTATTGTAAATGACCTACAGCCAAAAAGTATTTATGAAGAAAGAACATCAAACCAGAGACGAATTTGAATAAAAGTTACCATGACAACTACAAAAACAATGGTTATCAAATATAAAATTTTTGGTTTTTAGGAATATAATTGGAAAATCTTTACCTTTAAGTAAGAAATGAGATATTATTCAAATAGGAAAAACTGATGCGCGACAGCGCACCGAAGCCTGAAATTGTAGAGTTACAGAGAATTCAATAAAAGACCAAAAAAAGGTAAGGCTTCGTTGACAGCTAGTTTAAAAGTACTAAATAGTGTGAAAATACGCAGTAAAATGATATGTTATTGTGTAAAAACGTTACAGGATCCTATATAAATAAAGGTGATGCAAAATATAAATGCAGAGAATCAAAAACAGAATGGAAAAATAGTATAAAGTGATGCAAAACATGAATGCAGAAAATCAAGAACAGAATGGAGAAATAGTATAAAGTTATGCAAAACATGAATGCAGAATATCAAAACAGAATGGAGAATTAGTGTACAATGAAATGTAAGTAGTATAACACTACAATAGCCCTCTCCATAGCTCGCTGAGCTACCTTGAGCTTCCTCATACGGCCAGCAGTGAAGGACCACGTCTCAGTTCCGTAAGTCATCACTGGCAACACGCACTGGTTTTACAATTTCGTTTTAAGGTTTTGAGGTATGTCTGACGAGAAGATGTGTCGTAGCTTACCGAACGCTGCCCAGCCGAGTTGAATCCGTCGATTGACCTCTCGGTCGAAGTTGGACTTACCTAGTCGGACTATCTGTCCCAGGTAAACATACTCGTCAACAACTTCGAGCTTAGTGCTCCCAACAACTACCGGCATAGGTGTGACATAGACATTAAACATAATCTTTGTTTTGTCCATGTTCATCTTAAGACCTATCCGTTGGGAGACACTTTTGAGGTCATTGAGCATAGTGCTTAGGTCCTCCAGCGATTCTGCCATAAGGACTATATCGTCGGCAAATCGAAGGTGAGTGATGTACTCGCCATTGATGTTAATACCGTATCCTTTCCAGTCCAGAAGCTTAAAAACGTCTTCCAATGCAGCGGTGAAGAGTTTCGGGGATATAACATCACCCTGTCTTACACCTCTCTGCAATTGGATAGGTTTCGTACTCTGGTTCTGTACTCGGATAGCCATCGTAGCTCTACTGTACAAATACATCAGCACTTAGACGCGGCTCAGAAGGGAAATCGGTCTGTAGTTCTTTAAGAGAGCGTTGTCACCTTTCTTGAAGAACAAGACCGCCGCACTTCTGCTCCACGCCTCCGGTGTAATGCCACCATGGAGGACGGAATTAAAGAGCTTCTGAAGGACTTCAAGTACCGGTCTTCCACCCGCTTTCAGAAGCTCCGCTGTAATTCCATCCTCGCCTGGGGCTTGCAGTTTTTAAGATACTGGAGAGCCATTATAATCTCGCTCAGACTGACGTCCGGGATATCTTCGGAATAGTGTCGAATAAGACTCGCTCTTGGATCGTTACTCACACTTGCGTGTGGCTCCAACGATGACGTGTACAGCTGCCCATAAAACCTCTCAATCTCACTCAAAATCTCAGGTGCCCCGGAAACGATGCTGCCACATTCGGTCTTCAGCTTTGACAGTTGGCTCTTTCTGGCAGACAGATCTCTGGCAAAGACTTTGGAGCCTTGGTTCCGCTCGATTGCTTCTTCAATACGAGCTGTATTGAAGTTGCGTAAGTCCCGCCGCATGCATTTGGTGATCTGTCTGTTCAGTTGCCTGTATGCTGTCAAATCTGTTGAAGAATGTAGCTTCATCTCCCGTCTAACAGCCATGAGATTAAGAGTGTGATCGGAGAGTTTTTGTGTTCTTCTGCGGCGGGTCTTGCAGAACTTAGCTCCGACCGCATGGACAGTTTCCACGAGCTTGTCATTCATATCGTCCACTTTATTGCAGTCTTCTAGGCACTGAAAACGGTTTTGTAACTCGAGCTGAAAGGTTTCGGGACTTTGGATTAGAGCACGAGGGGGACGGAGCGTTGACTTCATCAGACGATACCTCTCCAACTTAACATTTAGGTTCAGTGTGCCTCTAACCATTCGGTGATCGCTGCCGGTTTTCACCCTCGCGATCACTGAGACATCACTGAACAGTTGTCGTCTGGTCGTCATAATGAAGTCAATCTCATGTTTTTTCGAACCGTCGGGGCTCGACCAGGTCCCCTTCCTGTGGGGCCGCTTCTTGAAGAAAGAGTTCATCATAAAGAGTCCCTCTTTCTCCATGAAGTCGGCCAGCTGCTGGCCCCTTGGGTTCCGTTGCCCTATTCCAAATTTCCCTACTTTCAGCTCACCGTTCTCTCTTGTGCCTAGTTTTGCATTGAAGTCTCCCATTAACACCGTATATTGGGTTTTGGATGAATGCATGGCTCTAGAGATATCCTCATACATTTCCTCCACCTCCTCATCGGGGTGTGCCGAGGTTGGTGCGTAAACCTGTATGACCTTCAGCGAATACCGTTTGGTGATTCTGAGTATAAGGTACGCAACCCTCGTCGACACACTCCCGATCTTTACAACGTTGTTAACGAGAGACTTGTGGACGATAAATCCGACACCTTCTTGGGACAGATGGTCGCCCTCCCGGTGATAGAGCAAGTTGCCGGATTTGAGGATTACCGTGTCTTCCCCCTCTCTTCGGAGTTCGGATAATCCTATAATATGCCAGCGCAACTTGTCTATCTCTTCTTCCAGCTCCACGATCTTCTCGTCAGTCCTCAGGGTGCGTGCGTTGTACGTTGCCAGGTCGAGTCGTCGTAGGTGGCAACCGAACCTCCACCGGAGATTCTTAGCACCCCCTGCCCCGCCGTTACCATGGTCGCCACCGTAGCCAGGAATAGCAGGGCCGCCGGGGACTGGGGGCCGTTTATTATTGTCATTGCTCATGGGGGGTATACTGCCATAGTTGCCACGCTTGGCGAGCGGGTTGGCAACCGCAGTTTTTTATTGATTTTTGCCGTTACCAGGAAGATGCTGCTGCCCATCTCCTGCTTGTTTCCCTTTGTCACCTTTTACGACACCCACGGGAGGATATGGGGTAGTGGATATTCTTGACCGCCACTACACGGCTAATCATGTTACGCGTAAAAAACTCTGTGGTCAAACATTGATCAAATTCAATTTAAAATAGAACATTTTGAATCCAGCTGAACGTTTAATTACACATGAAATCGATACAACAAGTACAATTTAAATGACACGATCGTTATCCGTTTATTGATTATTGGTCGAAAATCATTATCTATATATCTGCTTAATGAGATGAAGTTCCTCAAATTGTGTAATGAATATTATTTACCACAGACTAAGTTCGGAAGTCCACCAACTAAAATTAATTTCTATTTCTATTTTTGCTACCGAAATATTATTTTAGCAAAACTATATTTCGGCCATATTGCAAACTAGTTGTTATATATTTATTTTTATATGTATTGTTTATACAAATACGGGTTACCAACGAGAATCCACGCCACATAAAGGTAAGTTTTATACGTGGTAGAACCAGACTGCAGTTATGGTATGGTTGTAGTACGAAGAGACGGAAGAGACGGAAAGGCGGTCTGAAGGGTATAAAGAGCCAGTAAAATTACAGTCTTGCTTCAGTTCTCGTATCGGAAGCATCTTCTAAAGGCCTTATCCCGGGGCCGCTCAGCCCCGGGATCCTGCAAGCCTCTATCCTGCCTGAAGCCACTGGACTCTACGATCCGTTGCTCTGCCTGAAGTCGCCGAGATCCCACAAGTCTCTACTCTACCTGGAGTCGCCGGAACCTACAGACCTCTGTTCCGCCCGAAATCACCGGAACCTACAAACCTCTGTCCCGCCTGCAGTCACCGGATCCTGCAGGCCACTGCGCTGTCTGAAGTCGCTGAGGATCCTGCAAGCTTCTGTCTGGGCTGAAGTCGCCGATTCCGCAATCGTCGCACTCACCTGAGGTCGTCCCCTAGAGACGCCCACGCCTACCCACCTACGCCGTGCGTGCTCGTTCCAGGCGCTGAGAGCACGCTTGGGATCTTCGGACTCAGCTACGACATAAATCTTTTTTTATTACCTTTTTTTTTAAAAAATAATTTGTAAATCACATCATCCATCCTCACATTCATACTCCATTTTTGATATATAAAATTGTAAATACTCTTTTAAAAACTTAAATATATTATTGTCTTGGTCTATTTGGTTGTTTTGCTGATCGTAGGTTAGGTTTTCCTTCTCTTTTAATTGTCGCTTCACGACAGTGACAGACGGTGATTTCGGGCGGAACAGAGGTCTGTAGGTTCCGGCGACTCCAGGTAGAGTAGAGACTTGTGGGATCTCGGCGACTTCAGGCAGAGCAACGTTTTGTAGGATCCGGCGACTTCAGGCAGAGCAACGGATCGTAGAGTCCAGTGGCTTCAGGCAGGATAGAGGCTTGCAGGATCCCGGGGCTGAGCGGCCCCGGGATAAGGCCTTTAGAAGATGCTTCCGATACGAGAACTGAAGCAAGACTGCCTTTCTTCACCGATTGTTCGGCTTTTATATCTTTCTAGAGAGAACGGAAAAATTATTTAAATTAAAAGGAAATTTATTGTAAATGACCTACAGCCAAAAAGTATTTATGAAGAAAGAACATCAAACCAGAGACGAATTTGAATAAAAGTTACCATGACAACTACAAAAACAATGGTTATCAAATATAAAATTTTTGGTTTTTAGGAATATAATTGGAAAATCTTTACCTTTAAGTAAGAAATGAGATATTATTCAAATAGGAAAAACTGATGCGCGACAGCGCACCGAAGCCTGAAATTGTAGAGTTACAGAGAATTCAATAAAAGACCAAAAAAAGGTAAGGCTTCGTTGACAGCTAGTTTAAAAGTACTAAATAGTGTGAAAATACGCAGTAAAATGATATGTTATTGTGTAAAAACGTTACAGGATCCTATATAAATAAAGGTGATGCAAAATATAAATGCAGAGAATCAAAAACAGAATGGAAAAATAGTATAAAGTGATGCAAAACATGAATGCAGAAAATCAAGAACAGAATGGAGAAATAGTATAAAGTTATGCAAAACATGAATGCAGAATATCAAAACAGAATGGAGAATTAGTGTACAATGAAATGTAAGTAGTATAACACTACAATAGCCCTCTCCATAGCTCGCTGAGCTACCTTGAGCTTCCTCATACGGCCAGCAGTGAAGGACCACGTCTCAGTTCCGTAAGTCATCACTGGCAACACGCACTGGTTTTACAATTTCGTTTTAAGGTTTTGAGGTATGTCTGACGAGAAGATGTGTCGTAGCTTACCGAACGCTGCCCAGCCGAGTTGAATCCGTCGATTGACCTCTCGGTCGAAGTTGGACTTACCTAGTCGGACTATCTGTCCCAGGTAAACATACTCGTCAACAACTTCGAGCTTAGTGCTCCCAACAACTACCGGCATAGGTGTGACATAGACATTAAACATAATCTTTGTTTTGTCCATGTTCATCTTAAGACCTATCCGTTGGGAGACACTTTTGAGGTCATTGAGCATAGTGCTTAGGTCCTCCAGCGATTCTGCCATAAGGACTATATCGTCGGCAAATCGAAGGTGAGTGATGTACTCGCCATTGATGTTAATACCGTATCCTTTCCAGTCCAGAAGCTTAAAAACGTCTTCCAATGCAGCGGTGAAGAGTTTCGGGGATATAACATCACCCTGTCTTACACCTCTCTGCAATTGGATAGGTTTCGTACTCTGGTTCTGTACTCGGATAGCCATCGTAGCTCTACTGTACAAATACATCAGCACTTAGACGCGGCTCAGAAGGGAAATCGGTCTGTAGTTCTTTAAGAGAGCGTTGTCACCTTTCTTGAAGAACAAGACCGCCGCACTTCTGCTCCACGCCTCCGGTGTAATGCCACCATGGAGGACGGAATTAAAGAGCTTCTGAAGGACTTCAAGTACCGGTCTTCCACCCGCTTTCAGAAGCTCCGCTGTAATTCCATCCTCGCCTGGGGCTTGCAGTTTTTAAGATACTGGAGAGCCATTATAATCTCGCTCAGACTGACGTCCGGGATATCTTCGGAATAGTGTCGAATAAGACTCGCTCTTGGATCGTTACTCACACTTGCGTGTGGCTCCAACGATGACGTGTACAGCTGCCCATAAAACCTCTCAATCTCACTCAAAATCTCAGGTGCCCCGGAAACGATGCTGCCACATTCGGTCTTCAGCTTTGACAGTTGGCTCTTTCTGGCAGACAGATCTCTGGCAAAGACTTTGGAGCCTTGGTTCCGCTCGATTGCTTCTTCAATACGAGCTGTATTGAAGTTGCGTAAGTCCCGCCGCATGCATTTGGTGATCTGTCTGTTCAGTTGCCTGTATGCTGTCAAATCTGTTGAAGAATGTAGCTTCATCTCCCGTCTAACAGCCATGAGATTAAGAGTGTGATCGGAGAGTTTTTGTGTTCTTCTGCGGCGGGTCTTGCAGAACTTAGCTCCGACCGCATGGACAGTTTCCACGAGCTTGTCATTCATATCGTCCACTTTATTGCAGTCTTCTAGGCACTGAAAACGGTTTTGTAACTCGAGCTGAAAGGTTTCGGGACTTTGGATTAGAGCACGAGGGGGACGGAGCGTTGACTTCATCAGACGATACCTCTCCAACTTAACATTTAGGTTCAGTGTGCCTCTAACCATTCGGTGATCGCTGCCGGTTTTCACCCTCGCGATCACTGAGACATCACTGAACAGTTGTCGTCTGGTCGTCATAATGAAGTCAATCTCATGTTTTTTCGAACCGTCGGGGCTCGACCAGGTCCCCTTCCTGTGGGGCCGCTTCTTGAAGAAAGAGTTCATCATAAAGAGTCCCTCTTTCTCCATGAAGTCGGCCAGCTGCTGGCCCCTTGGGTTCCGTTGCCCTATTCCAAATTTCCCTACTTTCAGCTCACCGTTCTCTCTTGTGCCTAGTTTTGCATTGAAGTCTCCCATTAACACCGTATATTGGGTTTTGGATGAATGCATGGCTCTAGAGATATCCTCATACATTTCCTCCACCTCCTCATCGGGGTGTGCCGAGGTTGGTGCGTAAACCTGTATGACCTTCAGCGAATACCGTTTGGTGATTCTGAGTATAAGGTACGCAACCCTCGTCGACACACTCCCGATCTTTACAACGTTGTTAACGAGAGACTTGTGGACGATAAATCCGACACCTTCTTGGGACAGATGGTCGCCCTCCCGGTGATAGAGCAAGTTGCCGGATTTGAGGATTACCGTGTCTTCCCCCTCTCTTCGGAGTTCGGATAATCCTATAATATGCCAGCGCAACTTGTCTATCTCTTCTTCCAGCTCCACGATCTTCTCGTCAGTCCTCAGGGTGCGTGCGTTGTACGTTGCCAGGTCGAGTCGTCGTAGGTGGCAACCGAACCTCCACCGGAGATTCTTAGCACCCCCTGCCCCGCCGTTACCATGGTCGCCACCGTAGCCAGGAATAGCAGGGCCGCCGGGGACTGGGGGCCGTTTATTATTGTCATTGCTCATGGGGGGTATACTGCCATAGTTGCCACGCTTGGCGAGCGGGTTGGCAACCGCAGTTTTTTATTGATTTTTGCCGTTACCAGGAAGATGCTGCTGCCCATCTCCTGCTTGTTTCCCTTTGTCACCTTTTACGACACCCACGGGAGGATATGGGGTAGTGGATATTCTTGACCGCCACTACACGGCTAATCATGTTACGCGTAAAAAACTCTGTGGTCAAACATTGATCAAATTCAATTTAAAATAGAACATTTTGAATCCAGCTGAACGTTTAATTACACATGAAATCGATACAACAAGTACAATTTAAATGACACGATCGTTATCCGTTTATTGATTATTGGTCGAAAATCATTATCTATATATCTGCTTAATGAGATGAAGTTCCTCAAATTGTGTAATGAATATTATTTACCACAGACTAAGTTCGGAAGTCCACCAACTAAAATTAATTTCTATTTCTATTTTTGCTACCGAAATATTATTTTAGCAAAACTATATTTCGGCCATATTGCAAACTAGTTGTTATATATTTATTTTTATATGTATTGTTTATACAAATACGGGTTACCAACGAGAATCCACGCCACATAAAGGTAAGTTTTATACGTGGTAGAACCAGACTGCAGTTATGGTATGGTTGTAGTACGAAGAGACGGAAGAGACGGAAAGGCGGTCTGAAGGGTATAAAGAGCCAGTAAAATTATACTCTGTGAGGCATTCCATTTTATTCCTCAGAAGTGACAACGCATCTGTAGTCTTCTTTGCTTAATGCTACAGTAGACACTAACCATCAGGTGGACTGAGTTCGTTTGTCACCTCCGTTTAATAAAAAATAAGCCAATTTTACCACCTTATAGTGTAGTTTAAAGTGGTCAGTATGGTCATATAAGTAGATACCAGTAGATATATCAAATTCATACAAGTTAGAAATCATTGCGCCATTGTTATAAGTCATTGATAAAAATTAGACTAAAATAAAGCCCAACCACTTTGCTTCGCATTTGATACGAAGTACGGTGAGTTGGAATATTTCCCAAGCGACATTATTCTAGAATTAAACTATAAAATGAGGATGAACTCGTAATGAATGTGCCTAGCATTCGTATGTCCTAAAAATGTGAGTTAAAATATGAGAAGTCATTTCATAACGACTTCTTATATTTACGCGAGTAGTATTCGCATAGAATAAAACTAATTTTACTGATTTTATCGCGTTTAATTTTAACTTTTTTAATTCCAGACATTTCGGGCACATTACAGCTCAGCACCCATGGTCACGGGAGGAACTGAGGTATTTGACGTCCTAATGTCAAAGTTACCGAAGGCTACCTTCACCTTTTAATTATTAATTTTTGGTCCAATCTATACAGAACGAGCTTACAGTATCTTAAAGTCTTGAAATAGTATGCTTGGGTTTAGATTTAATGTTATTAATTATGGGATCCCAAGCAGATGATAACACCAAGCCATCTTCTCTAGTGAAATTAGGATGTTATTTAATTTGAATAGCTTCGCGAATCATCCTTGGTAGGAATTGGTGTTCAAGGATTTGTGGTCTATCAAATCTGATATACCTAATAGTTGGCACGATCCTCAACATGTTAACAAACTACCTAAACTAACCAACACTAGAGAAAAGAATCAGAAGTCACTCGTATTCTAGAAAAAAAGAAGGAACGCATTTTTATTAATTTAAATTTATCTTTGATTTTTGACCTATTTGTGCTACAGCGTGACTCTACCACGTAAAGATTTTTCATCAACTACGGGTAGAGTTGATAAAAAATAGTTGCCGCTCTCAAGATAAAAGTTAATAAACCATAGTTTCTCATCAGGTACTTAGAGAAATAATTTGATACTGGACAAGAATTGTTCATATCGGAATTATCACATAAGCCGAATAATAAGACGAAGAGTTTAAATAAGTTTACTTTTACTGGATTGCATTACGACAAGAGCTAACTGGTGGTCGCCCAGTGTCAAAATTAGACCGTAATTCATTATTTTTCATATTTGTATAGTAAAAAGCTGTATTGCACTTTTAACTGTGCATTTATGTAATATAAAACAAAGGTATACAATATACAAAATATTAAAAAGCATAAACCTGCACAGACTATTAGAAAGGTATATTTTTGTATACACGCGAAAGTCACAGCACATTCAGTCAACATATCTGTAATAATTTGTTGGCAGCGTTTTAAAATTCTTTAGTGACAATCTCTACTCTGTGGGATTGTTTGACCACAGGTTGTTATGGACTTCTTATTAACTTCAAATTAAGCAAACTATATGTTTTATGTTTGACATTGGCAGTATGATGGAAAACCATAATGTTTTTTAATTCAGTGCATTTGCAACAAATATTGTAAATTTCTTTTTTTTTGCACTCTTCCATGGTAATAAAAAACATAACCAACGAATATATTATTAAGGTTTCGTTTTTTAAACTTCTTTAAAAATCCCTATTATACTTATTCAGACATTAAAAGTGACTCTGACTCTGACGCTTTCCTTATTGTTTTTTTCGTTAATGTATGTGAGGTTGGCATTTGTTTATATTGATAGTGCGTTGTTTCGTTTGTTGTTATATACTTTTAATAGTGACTGTAAATTTTTTCGTTGATCTCTCACCTTACTTTTTAATAAAATATATTCTTAGCAAATAATATACTTCAGATAGTTGCATAGCAATTGCAAGACTTAATTGTTCTCTCTCTGTTTACATCATCGAACAACCAGACACTTGCTTGGCTTATCTGTTGTCGACATTCCACGCATTTGAATTAAATGGTTTGCTTTGTCATTGGTAATGCGTATTACAACTATGGAGGAAAATAATTTTCCAATATCTGTCTTTTATGACAATATGGGAGTTTTCAAGGCAAGAGTGAATATTTTTTTATTAGGCTAAGTTAGTGCGCTTTTCTAACTTCGACTACATTTTTTTATAGGATAAGGGTGACAAACGAGTACACAGTCCACCTGATGGTAAGTGGTTGCTGAGGCCTGTAGACATATACATCTATCCTCTATTACAAATCAAAATGCAGATGCGTTGTCACCGGTGGGAACTAAGATAGAATGCCTTATTTCCAGTAAAAAGGATCTCCGCTACTATTTTACGCTAGTATTCTGTGAGAGCGTGGTCCTTCCCCGGCCGAGCCGAACCATTCGTGCTACAACTATACTACTAATATAACTGCAGCATGGATCTACCACGTATAACTCACTAATTACCAAGTACACAGTCCACTTATGGTAAGTGGATATTGTGGCCCATAACCATTTACATTTATTATCGGTTAAGAATCAAAATTCAGATGCATTGTCAACCCTGAGCACTTTCAAGTTCTAATGCCTCGTTTCAGTAAAAAGGGTCTCCAGTTCTCTACACTCACTATACGAAACACAGCAGCGTTGAAGTGCTATTTTATGCTGGTATCCTGTGAGAATGTGGTCATACCCCGGTCGACCCATTCATGCCACAACCATAATATAGCTGCAGCTCTACCACGTAAACTAACTCTACTACTAACAAACTAACTCAATTGCGAATACTCAAACGCTGCTTAATTTTAAGATGCCGTTGAATCTCGTGCTCTCTCTATCAATTTAAGTGAAAGTGACTGTGATACCACAAGACTTAACCATCTTAACATCTTGAGTAGCATTTGAATATTTGGCCATTAGTTAATTTAAAGGCAACAATTTGCTTTTGAACGATAATAAAACAAACTATTTAATTTACACCACCCGATGTTAAGCACGTGAATGCCAGTGTGTGTTTTAAAAAGGGAGCTGAGTCTTGTTGAACCCACTTTATTTCACGTAATTACAGTTAAGGCAAAGAACCATATATCTAAACCGGTTAGCAAACTTCTACAACATACGTAAAAAGATTAGAAGTCTTTCCTGTGTTGAAATGGCTAAGTTAGTTTTTTTAGCTATTTTCGTAGCATAATGCCATAAGGAATCTTGCTTAGTAATGCGACTGACATTGAAACTATATTTGTTTTTCCCAGGAGAGCTATAGAGCAATTTATAATTTAAATGAGGAAGTCTCTTAGAGAAAA
This sequence comes from Parnassius glacialis, assembly GCA_033319125.1. Classification (NCBI taxonomy): domain Eukaryota; kingdom Metazoa; phylum Arthropoda; class Insecta; order Lepidoptera; family Papilionidae; genus Parnassius; species Parnassius glacialis. The sequence continues at coordinate 7,896,888 of JAVANC010000018.1, forward strand.
TTTAAAAAAAAATATTAGCCTTTCAGTATATTTTCAAAAATATATTTTCTAATTTTTTTTTTGAAATACGTAACCTTCGCACTAGGATTTGCTCCTCTATCGTGGGGGCAGTTTAGAAACATAAATTGCATAAGGACAAAGATCTAGAACAATTATTTGGAGGCCCTACAATTTCTTGTTCCCGGATTCGAACCCGCGGCCCTTAGAGCTGCAACTCAATTACTAACGCCACGGAGCCGTCGAATAATGTATGTAGGTATACAAAAATATAGTTTTATTAAAAATTGTGATAAACATCCTGCAAATAATAACAAGCACAATCTAATATTAATGTTTACCCAGTAATGCCTTCATGGGGGCAGTACGCTTACACCTTAACATTCCAGAAAATAAAAAGGATCCTATCCCTCGAAAAGCTTAAAATGTTTATTAAGCACAAGTTGCTTAAAAGAGTTACTATACTATTAAAGAATACATCAATTTTATTGTAATTATACAAAAGATATTGCAAAAATAAGGTCTCGCTGCGTTTCTTGCTGGTTTTTCCCAGGACTGGGTTTATTCTGAACCAAGGTGAAAAACATAAACGACTTTCAATTAGTAAATCTTGTAATCTAAATTAAAAAAAATGGAGGAATTGATAAAAGCCAGTAGAGATCGAACATGGGATGTTCGCGTACTGTGAAATTTAAGGCGGGTATAACTTTCAATTTTTAAACACTTAAATTTCGATTATTAAATGTTAGAAAAAAACCTTAAATAAAGATTTCTGTCTGAAAGTGTATTTATTTATTAATCTTTATCTAATTTGGTCATTCGCTATTGTAGTTCAAAAATTCTGGTTTGATACGCAAAAATGTTCCAAAACTCGAAATAAATCTAAAGAGTATTCGTCAAAACAAAGATCTGCAATAATAACTGTATTGTCTGCTATCTTCTCTAATCACTGTAGTGTAATACAGGCTCGGCACACACTTAACTAAACACGTCCACTCTCGCCCGAGGCTCTCGTGTAACTGACGCGGTGCGCTCGAGACTGTGCCTTATATATAAATGTATGTTTGTGTGTTTGTGCAAACACTACATCTCTTTCTTATCAAGATTTTTTTTTTGTATTTTGTCTTTATCCCTGATATTGTCTTTAATTTATTTCACCTATTGATGGAATTTTATCCCTACTTTTTCGTTGAAAAAACAGTTCAGACGGTAACCTCCCGGTAACTGTAAGGAGGGGTGCTGTTATACATTAGAAGATACTCCCACAAACATTTTTTTAAATCCTTCCTCTCGATCTGGCTGATACGAAGACGTTTCAAAATATCTCTATTTTGTCTTTCAACCTCGCCGATCATTTGAGGCCAATATGGTACAGTACTAAATAACTTAATGTTATATTCTTTGAAGAAAGATCGAAACTCTTAACTTACGAACTGCTTGCCATTGTCTGCGGTGATAGAAATAGAATAACCAAGTCTACTGAACATTTCTCTTACCATTTTAATAATCTGTAAGCTTGTGATGTTTTTGTAACTTTTTTACTTCTTTGTATCGACTATAGTAGTCGACCACTACTAACAGATACTCATTACTTGGCAATGGTCCCATTAGATCCATTGTGACATCTATCCATGGAGCTGCAGGCAACTCTAGTCTCTTTATTGGTGCAGGTGGGTTTGGCAAACCCACTAACGTACAAACTTTACAGGCCTTTACTAATTGTTCTACGTCTTTATCGATACGGGGCCACCATACCTTTGATCTCAAGCTTCCCTTCATCGCTACGATACCTGGATGACCCTCCTATGCAGCATCTAATACACTCTTGAAGAGTTGCTGTGGTATTACAATTTTATTTCCACGAAGTAGAATGCTATCGTGGAAACAACTCGTTTTCGAAAAATTTGTAACTCTTAATTGAATCGTCCCAGTCGTTCTGATAGACACCTTTTTTCACTTTGTAAATCTCTTGGTATTTTTCTGAATACGCTACAATGGTACTCATTGGTATAGCAACTGGTCTAGAATTTTCCACTATTTGGTACACATGCTGGTCTTTTCCTTTTGGTGGGTTATCAGGATAGTTACATAATCGTGACAAGGGATCAGGTATATTTGTTTTCCTGGCTTGTATACAACCTTGAATGAATAAGACTGTAGCCTCAGTACCCATCGTTCAATCCTCGCACATGGTTTTGATTTAGACCCGAACAATATATCTAGCGGCTTTTGGTCAGTGACTAAATCAAAAGGCTTTCCAAATAAAAAAATATTAATGTTCGACCCCCCAAACTAATGCTAGTGCCTCTTTTTCCGTTTGACTATACCTGCGCTCGCAGTCTGTCAAAGTTCGATTACCATAGGCAATAATTCTAGGGACATTTGTATAATTTTGTACAAGGACAGCACCAAGCCCGACAAGGCTAGCATCTGCTATTACCTGTCTTGCATTTCTGTCATAATACCCTAAAATCTGTATTTCCGTGAGCTTCCGTTTGAGTTTTTTGGAATGCTTTATCTTGTTCCCCAGACCATTGTTTTTTCAAGCTCTTCCTTTTGCTCATCTTCTGTCTTAGCAGGTGCTTCAGAAGTTCTGTCATGGCAGCCAAGTTAGGTATCCATTTGTTTATGTACGTAGTTTAAGAGTCTTAAAAACTTTGGAGTTCTTCTATGGTCTGTGGGACCCTAAATTTCATAATCCTCTCAACGTACTTGTTGAAGGGTTTACTCCTTCATGTGTAAGCCTGTGTCCCAGAAAATTCACATCCTGCGTTTTATATATGCATTTATTGCTATTCAGCACGGCGTTGTTTTTACTAAGTATCTGTAGAACTTTCTTTAGTCATGCGTCATGTTCTTCTTCACTGTTCCCGAATACCAGGATATCATCAATAAAATTGACGACCCCTTCACAGTTTATCAGCATCCTTTCAATTATCTTCTGAAAAATCTCGGAAGTAATTCCAAGCATTATTCTTTTATATCTATATAATCTTTTAGGGGTTATAAAAGTCGTTATGTGTCTGGATTCAGAGTGAATTTCCACTTGATGGAAGGCATTTTTTTTATGTCTAATTTGTTAAATATTTAGCTTTCTTCATTTTTGGCAAATATGGTCCATAGTAGGTAGGGGGTGGTTTTCTCGCAATATAGCGGCGTTCGTACATCTCATATCTACGCACAAACGTAATTCACCATTTTCTTTCATGATTGGAACATTGGTGAAACCCATTTAGACGGGCCTTGCACTTCTTCAATTATATCACTGTTTAGTGATTCCTTAATTAAGACAACCTTCTCTTTAATGGGGATCGGTACTCTCCACTTGATTTATCCCGATACCAAGTTTTAAAACACCTAGACGGACTGCTGTGTTCTTACCCAACAGGTCTCTAGTACCCCCCGAAATCACGTAAATGGTTGTATGTTCCTTTCGTCCATGGACTTCGAGTATAGTTTCAAATGAACCCTCTAATGCCAAAGGAGAGTTACTACTATATGCTAATAATGTCTTGTCTGGTCTTTACATTTGATTAAAAGCATATACTTTTTTGCTTTTTAACTCTTCCCACGTTTTGTAAGATATAAGGTTCTTGCGCAATTTCGAATTACACTTTTCCGCAATTTGATCTATGAGATGATCATCTTGCTTTTCGAATGCACACTTTTCGGCCTGTTGACGCAATCTTATCAAAAACTTCCCAAATTTTTCTCCTTTTTCATGTTTTAGCAATCGAAAAACATGCCGCTCATAAACTTTGCTCCAATTAGGTTGAAAATACTCGTAGAGTTTTATTATGGCTTTTTTTCTGATGATTCGACATTGGCAACCGGTAAATTGTAGAATATTTCTTGTATCCCAGAGCCACCAAAATACAATAGCGTAGCTAGTTACTTGAGTGCTGATGTAACTTCAGCTGCGTCCAGTTTTAATACCCAATGTCCAATTTAATGGTAGTAACTTAGTACCCAAAGTCCAATTTAATGGTGGTAACTTAGTACTCAAAGTCCAATTTAATGGTGGTAACTTAGTACTCAAAGTCCAATTTAATGGTGGTAACTTAGTACTCAAAAACGATTTTTTGTAAGACATTTGTAAGCCCTGAAAGCGGTAAAATAGTATTTTCATTAAAGGCGATAAATATTTTATTTATTTATTTATTTTATTTAACCATTTATGTACACACAAAATAATGTTAAAATGAAGAAAAAAAAAGATATTTTGTACAAAGGCACTGCTTATTTCATATTGAAATCTCTTCCAGCAGGCCTGATACTGGACAAATTAAAAGAGAAGCTGAACTAGTGTGCACTCTTATAATAAAATTTTATAATATTAATATACTTAACATAAAGTAAAGCTAATAAAAAAAATATCCATGTAAACATACATATAACTAAATACCACTATAAATACATATACACATACACATATATATACATATATATATTACATATATAAATATAATAATATATTATATATATAATCATTAGGACGACAAAGAAAGATATCACACCTACATGTAAAATGCCACTAAAATTTAGCTAACGACATTGTATTTCGGTTCGAATCGAGAGGAGTGATTAGTTACATCTACTATTTTTCCATCAAAATATTTTTAAATAAAAGTTGTGCTAATAGACATATGTTAAAATAAATCATTATTTTATCATTGCTACAGAAACAGAAACTTTTTTTTATTCAATATAGATTATAAATAATACTTATTGAAAGTCACTCCTTTGTATAATTACCACTGGTTCGAAAAAAAACTCTGTCCTGGGAAGAACCAGTAAGAAACCCAGCGGGACTTCCTCTTTTAAAACAACAGCTTACAATCATGTATGTTATACAAATCAACAACACAACAAATTAGAAATAGCTTGGGAGCGATCACCTCACTTCCAGGGGTTATTATTATCTATAAATTCTTTAATATTATAATAATAAATAACTTACAGACATAAAGAAAATAAATTTTTCCACACCATAAGCGTGGTCATATGCGAACATATAATTTATATAAATTATTAAAATTATCATAACAGGGTTAAAACAATAAATCATAATTCATAATCCACAATTTTCTTTTCCGCGGGTACTCTAGGAATTAATTTACAATTGCAATGCTAATAGTTGCACATTGCTAACCTATTTTTGATTATATCTTTATACTAAATAGGTACTTATCTTTTTCCTCGTCGCCACTTGTATTGTCTGCTATCTTCTCTAATCACTGTAGTGTAACACAGGCTCGGCACGCACTTAACTAAACACGTCCACTCTCGCCCGAGGCTCTCGTGTAACTGACGCGGTGCGCTCGAGACTGTGACTTATATATAAATGTATGTTTGTGTGTTTGTGCAAACACTACAATAACGATGAATAATTTAGTTTTGGAAGCAAACACTTATGCTAAATGAAATGTAATATGCCATACAGAGATCCCGTCCGGCAAACGATCGAACTCAATTTAAGAACTTTGAAATTAAATACCCGTCCTTTATAACCTTTGAACGGTCCGAATATTTCATGAAACAACAGGCAACAATTCACATTCAAAATATGATAGCCTAACAGGCGACTGTAATTGCAATTCTATTGAAAATCTATAGTTTCTTTTATATCACTTACAGTGATAGCACTTATTTTACAAATATTTCTGTATTGAGCGGTACAAAATATTTTTGGTCCTAAGTCAAAAACTTAAAGTAATTACAATTGCAGCTTAATGCTGCTTTGTTTCATAAGGAGAGTGTCAAAAACTGCAGACCCTTTTTACTCAAATCGAGGCATTCCATCTTAGTCCTCATTTGTGATAACACATCTGCATTTTGATTCCTAACTGAATATTAATAAAGATACTGTTGATAAGCTTCACCGACGACAAGATCATCCAAGCGAAGAAGGTGTAAGCAGATTCAGCTGTGAAGCAAATCCGTCTTATCACACGTCACAGGGATGGACGCGGTAAGAAAGACCTGCAAGACATCTTCAGGCTATTCAATGAGACCGACCCTGATGACATCCCAACTTTCGTAGCGCGTGATCTCAACAAGCTGCCTCCCATGACGTTCGATCACGTAGACGTGACCGGATTGTTGAAAGACATCACCACGTTGAAAGCCGATGTTACCGACATCTGTTCAAAATTTGAAGAATCGGAACGAGTCGCAACAGAGCTGAGGAACGAAGTCAATATGTTGAACATCCTTATTCTTATTAAAGATATTTATGTTTTTATGTACATACATTACATTTTTATAAATATATTGTGATGCCAAAGTTAATATGTTTATTTCTTTAAATTTTTCTCTGGGGGACTCTTTACAGTTTAGATTATAAATCGCCCGTACGGCTCTCTTTTGCAAAACAAATATAGCTTTAATATCAGTCGCATTACCCTATAGCAAAATTCCTTAAAATATTACGCTAGGAAAGTAACTACTATACACTAATATAGCTGTCTCAACATCTGTGAGACTCCTAATCTTTCTTACAGCATATGCAGCAGAACCAAGTCTGCTTGCTAATTTAGATATATTGGGGCCCCGATGAAGTTTCGTGTCAATAGTAATACCAAGAAAAACAGTGGTATCCACAAGATTCAACTCCTCCCCGTTTAAGAGCACATTGGTTTTCGAATGTTTTACATTAGGTATTGTAAATTTAATATATTTTGTCTTATTGCCGTTTAAGAGCAAATTCTTGGCGTTAAACCAATGTACTAATTTCGACAGAGCATTATTTACATCGTCATAATTAATTGACTGCCGCTTTAGTTTGAAAATTAAAGAGGTATCGGCAGCAAATAATACTATATCGTGATTGTCCCCTAAAGATAAGGTAAGTCAATAATATAGATGAAGAACAGGAACAGGCCAAGAATCAAGCCCTGATGAGTGCCCATTGATACTACCGATCCGGAGGAACCTTTACCATTGATCACTTCTTGAGTTCTGTTATTAAATATGAAGTAATGAATAATAATATGAATAAGTCTAAGCGCCAATTTTTTACATCGTTATGTTGTAGTTTCCTTTGTTTATAGGAGAGGGGGCAAACGAGCATGCGGCTCACCAGATGGTAAGTGCCTACCGCCGCCCATGAACAACCGCAACACCAGGGGAATTGCAGATGCGTTGCCGGCCTTTAAAAAAGTAGGCTCTTTTCTTGAAGGTCCCTAAGTCGTATCGGTCCGGAAAAATCGCTGGTGGTAAACTATTCCACAAGGAAGTTGTGCGAGGAAGAAAACATCTTCTAAATTGCACAGTGGTGGACCGCCAATCATCCAGATGGTGTGGATGGTATCGGGAGTTCTGCCGCGATGTGCATTGGTGAAATCTATTCTATTCTATTCTACTCTATTTTAAAGAAAATGCAAAGAGATGCAACATCTCTTCGCAGCGCCAATGAGTCGAGCCGATCGGAAAGGACTCGGTCGTCGACGATTCGAGCCGCTCTGCGCTGGATGCGGTCAAGTGGAAGGAGCTGGCACTGGGGAGCCCCAGCCCAGAGATGGGAACAGTATTCCATGTGAGGCCGAACCTGCGTCTTGTAAAGTTGCAGGCGGTGTGCCAGCATGAAATACTGTCACGCTCTGCTGAGCACGCCAAGCTATTTAGAGGCCAATTTGGCCTTCTCTTCCAAGTGACCACGAAACTGCACGTCACTTGATATGTCGACGCCGAGGTATCCGATACTGGCTGAGGCAACAAGGGGAATACCTTGAAACTGAGGAGATACGACAAAGGGGATTTTTCAGCGGTAAACGCGCAAACTTGTGTCTTTTGAGGATTAAACTGGACTAGATTTAGTCGCCTCCAATCCGAGACTTTGTCCAGCAAAGACTCGACTTTAGACTTTAGTTTGTTCTGGTACTCGGCGACGTTTTCCCGAGAAATATTGGCACGGCTGGTGTATAGAGCATCACCAGTGCTGTCATCCGCATAGCAATGAATGCTACCGGTTTGCAACATATCATTGATATGCAGAAGAAACAGCGTTGGTGATAGCACGCAGCCTTGTGGAACACCAGCGTTAATAGGCTTGTAGTCGGAGCATGCACCGTCTACAACGACCTAGGCATAACTTTAAATTACTCTTTAAAGGGACAAAAAATTACAAATTGCTGCATGCCTGGAGCATCTTTTAGTGATATCCTAAATAAAATAATAGTTACTAAATTTTGCCCAATCAGTACAATAATAATTTTTGTTGGTAGAAGAGGCGGTGTAAACAACAAACAGTTATTAAGATATATTGAACAACTTAATAACTTAAATGTACTTAAAATTGTCTTGTTCACACTGCCTTATATACAGGGATTGCCACAGGAAAATAATTAAAGACATGATTTAAATATACAAATGCATAATTTAATATGTAATAATAATTTAAATTTGACATATAATTGTAATGACAATAATGACAAATTTCATGTAATTGGCATAAATAATTTAATAAAAAAGTTTTGGAGAAAAGATAGGTATTACCTATCCAAATATAATTTAAGACTGATAGCAAATGCGCTATCTTATTATTTACTTTTTAACTCAGCCAAGTTTTTGGCTACCAGGACTTCTTTTATTGGGCAGGATAATTATTTGACAATTAATTTGGAATCAGTTCCAAGTAATTTAAATTAGTAAATGCGACAATAGAGGCAATCTCTAGCAATAATAAGAGTTTAATTAACTTTGAATGTAGCCCACAAATAAGTAATAAAAATTGTTTACACCTGGTGCATCAAAATATACAAGGCATGATGGGCAAAGAATTGGAAGTTGAATTGTTTTTAAATAGTAACAACATACATATCCTTTGTATTACTGAACATTGGCTAAAAGATTATAATTTCATGTTTAATTTCAGAAATCACCAGGTGGTCAGTTCCTTCAATAGAGAAAAAAGTGTACGTGGTGGCTCCTTAATACTAGCAGATAAATCATTATTATATAAAGAACGTAAGGATATAGTGAGCCTCTCTGTTGAGCGAACTGTAGAAATGGCTTGTGTCGAGCTCGAGCACCTCATTGTTGTAAGTGTTTACAGACCCCCATGTGCTACTTATGACTATTTTGAAAGGATTGTCGAAGAAGTTTTGCTCAAACTTAGTAAACAGAACAAGTGTGTTGTAATATGTGGAGACTTTAACATCAATCTCCTTGAAACTTCTTCCATTAGTATTAAGTTTAGCTCATTGTTTAAATCATATAATCTTGTTAATTTATTCTTAGAACCAACACGTATTGCTGGGCCTAGTGCGACCTGTATAGATAATATTTTTACAGATGTTAAGCCCTTGCATAAATCAATTATTTAAAATTTAAGTTCAGATCACTGTGGACAGTTGGTATCATTGCCTTACATACACAAGAAACAGAAAAATAAGAAAGTTGTGTTTGTTCCAATAAATGAACATCGCTTGGAGAGGTTTAAAAGTAATATAATAAAAAGACTTCCATTACTTTCATTTAAAAACAGTGCTAATTATTTGTATGGTACATTATTTAAAATTATAACTTGTGAATTTAGTAGAATATTTACTTCTAAAACTTCCTCTTTTAACAGTCGCAAATCATTTAATGAATGGGCGACAGTAGGAATTTATAAAAGTAGGCGAAAGTTATATGAGCTTTATAATGAAAGATCATATAATAGTAGTGTTATATTTAGAGATTATGTAAAAACATATTCTAAAATATTTAAAAAAGTGTGCGCCACAGCTAAGGCTTTACATTTAAGTAACAAAATTAAAACTGCATCTAACAAAATTAAAATGACCTGGAGAATAATAAATAGTGAAACGGGCAAGGTCAAACCGCGCAACTCGGATTTTCAATTGAATATTAACAATAATTTAACCCGATCTGATCAAGAAGTTGCTATGGCTTTTGAGAAACATTTTACTGATGTTCCTTTTTTTACAACTAAATCATTAAACTCTTCTCCTACTGTCGCTGAATCATTGCTCAAACAAAATGTAAAGGCTTGTTCAAATACTTTTAAATTCCATAGAGTACTGCCAAAAGATATTGTTAAATATTTTAAAACTATTGATGTTAAGAAAACGGCAGATTTATGGGGGATTTCCGTTAAAGTTATTTTATCTATAATAGATATAATAGCACCTTATCTAGCCACTATATTTAATACAAGCGTCGAATCTGGTGTGTTTCCTGATTTAATGAAACTCAGTAAAGTCATACCTTTATTTAAATCTGGTATTACATTAGACCCCGCCAATTTTAGACCAATTTCTGTACTGCCAACATTTAGTAAAATTTTTGAAAAAATAATTTTAGATCAGATGTTAAGTTTCTTTAATATTAATAAATTGCTACATAGAAATCAATTCGGTTTTACAAGGGATCGCTCAACAACTGACGCTGGAGTTGAGCTTATTAAACATATTTTTTGTGCATGGGAGAATTCAGAGGATGCTTTGGGTATATTTTGTGACCTTTCCAAGGCCTTCGACTGTGTTCACCATGAGACATTAATCAGGAAGCTACAGTACTATGGTGTCAAGAACACAGAGCTTAAACTTATAATTTCATATTTAAGTAATAGAATGCAGAAAGTTATTATCAATGGTAAAAGTTCTTCCGGCTCACCTGTACTAATGGGTGTCCCTCAGGGCTCAATTCTCGGCCCATTCCTGTTTCTAGTGTATATTAATGACTTACCTTCTATTGTAGAGGATAATCATGATATAGTATTATTTGCTCATGATACTTCTTTGATTTTTAAACTTAAACGTCAATCATTTAAATGTGACGAAGTGAATAATGCTATATCAAAATTAGTGCATTGGTTTAACGTTAATAATTTACATTTAAACGGAAATAAAACTAAATGTATTAAATTTACAACAACGAATGTTAAAAATCTGAGAACCAATGTGTTTTTAAATGGGGAAGAACTGAGCCCTGTTGAATCCACTGTTTTTCTTGGCATCACTCTCGACGCAAAGCTTCAGTGGGGCCCCCATATATCCAAACTAGCAAGTAGACTAAGTTCTGCAGCCTATGCTGTAAAAAAGATAAGAGGTGTCACTAGTGTCGAGACAGCTAGATTAGTTTATTTCAGTTATTTCCATAGCATAATGTCTTATGGGATTTTGCTATGGGGAAATGCGGCTGATTCAGAAACTATTTTTGTTTTACAGAAGAGGGCCATTAGAGCTATTTACAACCTAAAACTGAGAGAGTCTCTTAGAGATAAATTTAAAGAAATAAATATATTAACTTTTGTTCATTAGGGAACATGAATAAAATAGGCGACTCACACGATAGGCAAATTGTATATTTAAAAGGAATAAAAAATACAAAATATTTGGTGGCGATCGGATCGCGAGCTAGCGGCGAGTGCCGGTATTAGGCGCGGTGGTGAGAAACCCCCACGCACTTCACATACTCCCCGCAAACACCGTCGGTGCTGTCGTAACGGCGCCGACATACTCCCGGCGCTGGAAAGCTTAACAGATTTCAAGATCTTCCAACTCATCGGGCTTCGGTAGTAGGACGATTCTGTTTAGGGCGCGCCGCACAATTCCTCTTGCAGTGTCTATATCTGCGACGCGTGTCAATCCGTCAGATCCCGTGAAGAGTTTTCTTACACGTCCGAGACGCCAATAGAGCGGTGGAGCGTTTTCCTCTTTCAAGAGGACTAGGTCGTCAATTTGTAGGCTCTCTTTGGACTTCGTGCGCCACTTCGTCCTCAACTGCAGCTCCGCAATGTACTCGTGGCTCCAGCGTCGCCAAAAGTGTTGCTTAAACTGCTCGATGCGCTGGAATCTGTCGAGACGATTGGCATTAGCGGATTGTAGACACGGAGATGGCAGCGAGCTTAGTGGTCTACCAATTAAAAAGTGACCCGGAGTTAAGGGATAATAGTCAGTGGGAGAGGAACTTAATGGACATAGGGGGCGGCTATTTAGGATACATTCTATTTGTGTGAACAAAGATGACAATTCCTCATAGGTTAGGTGCGTAGTCCCTAATATCCTAGCCAGGTGGAATTCGGCTGACTTTACACCGGCCTCCGTCAAACCATTGAAGTGAGGAGCGTATGCAGGCGAAAAACAAAATTCAACGCCTTCGTTAGCGGCAAAATTAGCGATAGTTTTGGCATTAATTTCAAAAAACTCTTTAAGTTCCTTTGAAGCAGCTACAAAGTTTCCACCATTGTCGCAGAATATCTGCTTTGGTAGCCCTCTCCGTGAAACAAAGCGTTTCAAAGTTAATATAAAAGCATCCTTGGACAGCTCACTAACAGCCTCCAAATGGATGCACTTATACCTAAAACATATGAAAATACACAAATAACATTTTGTAATTTTACAACCACGACCTTTGCGATCCGTGACCATAAATGGCCCAGCGAAATCAGTCCCTACTGTAATAAAAGGAAAGTCAGGCATTAGTCTTTGAGCAGGTAGGTTGCTCATTATGTTTTTCATAGACTGACCCTTAAAATGCCTACATACGGTGCAATTATGCACAGTACGTCTAGCCAGACTTCTTCCACTAATGGGCTAAAAACGCGTTCTAATAGAAGCCAGTAAGGCTTGGGGCCCTAGATGTAGAAGCCGTACGTGTTCTTGTTGGAATAAAAGTTGAGTAAAATGGTGTTTAGAGCTTAACAACATGGGATGCTTCATATCGAAACTATATTCAGAAGCCTGAATTCGACCACCTACTCTTATCACTCCTTTATGTAAAAATGGATTAAGTGCCGAAATGTGCGACTTAGGACTTAGGGAATTTCCTTTTAATAATAAATCGTATTCTTTAGGGAATGCCTCTAATTGGGAAATATACACTAATGAATTAAGAGTTTTATTGAGCTCGGCGGTAGTTAAGGAACCTGTAATTTTAGTTTTAGAATTTTTACAGTTATTAATAAATCTATGTACATAGGCTAAAATGTGTTGTTATTGTTTTAATTTAGAATATTTGTTAAAGTTAATAATTGATTGATAATTATCACAAATAGCAACTGGATGTGCTTTAACTTCCGGCAAATTCTTCATCTCAATAATAGTCTGCGACTGCATAGAAGGCCACTCGGACTCTGGCAACGATAAAAACTTAGGCCCATACCACCACATATCACATGCAGCGATCTGTTGTGGGTTCACGCCACGGGATAGCAGGTCAGCTGGGTTGTGTTCTGTAGGAACGTGGTGCCATGAATTTGCGTCAGTCAACTCTCTAATGGCGGCGACTCTGTTGGCAACGAATGCCTTCAAGTTAGAAGAACCGCAGCGCAACCAACTAAGAACTACGCTCGAGTCAGTCCAATAGACATGACGCGATATTTTACGTCGCAAGGCTTTGGTCACAGATGAGCTCATTTCAGCTGCCAGAAGAGCACCTGAAAGCTCCAAACGAGGAATTGTAATAGGGCTGGATGCTGGGGCAACGCGAGATTTCGCACATAAAAGTTGGACATGTATTTGTCCTTCTTTATTTGTAGAGCAAAGGTACAAACATGCACCATAGGCGCGTTGCGATGCATCGCAAAAACAGTGGATTTCAGCAGAGACTGGATATTCTATTGATACCCATCTAGGTATATTTAGTGAAAAAAGGCATTTAAGTCCATCAACAAAAGGTCTCCAGACATCGACAATATCCTTTGGAGCGGGCTCATCTCAGTCCAATTTGAGAGACCATAAGGTCTGAATTAAAATTTTGGGAACGATAGTGGACAAGGATAGGAGGCCCAAGGGATCGAAGATCTTGAAAGTTGAAGAAAGTATAGTGCGCTTAGTGACGACCTCAGACTGATCCACTGCAATGGGAAAATTAATGCTGTCGGTCGAAGGACTCCAATCTAGGCCCAGCGTATTTGTAGACTGACTCAATTTTGAAATGAAATAATTTTTGTACTACTTAGGGTGGAAGACGCTGACGGCTGTAACATAGTTTATACTAGTATGGCCGACAACGCTAACTTCATTGAAATGTTTTTGTTTGTAACCTAAAATAGATATAATACATAAGTGTAATTTGTCAAACTGAAAGTCTAATAAAGTATTATTATTATTATTATAATGTCAGGTTGCCGGATGACTGGACAACGTCTGAAGGCAGTAAAGAAGGTAAGTTGGATCGGTACTTACGTAAATCAAAACCAGCCATAGAAAGAGCCACATGTGTTGATTTCTGTATAGACCGTAATTGATCTTCATCATCGCTAGAAGTTAGTAAGTCATCAATACATATGTCCTCCTGTATGACTGCCTTAATAACGTCATCGTCACACTCCTCGCCCACTTGCCAGAGACACCTGGTGGCAAGGAAACTAGCGCTAGCAAATCCGTAGGTGACCGTGTTAAGCCTGAGTGTCTGTAATGGTTTGTCCTCCGCATCACGCCATAAAATCAGCTGTAGGTTTCGGTCAGACTCATCTATTAAAACCTGCCGGTACATTTTTTCAATATCCGCTGACAACACAACGATATTGCCGGAACCGGATGAGGATATTGAAAAGAGAGTCTTGAATTGTAGGGCCTATCATTTGAATGTCGTTTATAGACAAACCAGATGAAGTGCGAGCTGATGCGTCAAAAACGACGCGTAGACGTGTTGACTCACTGTCTTCACGAATGACAGGATGATGCGGAACAAAATAGGCAAGCTCAGGTCGGTCTACCTCAGATATTGCTAGATGTCCTAGTTTGCGATACTCCTCAATGAAATCAACATAGGCGGACTTAAGTTCCGGTTGCTTGCGAAAGCGACGTTCCAGGTTTATAAATCGCCGCCTGGCCATGAAATAGAAAGTGCCTAGGCAGTCTGGTTTGTCGATCAATGGCAGCTTGACACAAAAACGACCTTCTTCAGTGCGTTTTGTGTGCTGTAAAAAATGTTGTTCGCAAGCTTTCTCTTGGTCTGTAAGAAGGGGCCTTTGTGGCAAGCTTTCAAGCTCCCAAAACCTCTTCAAATCATTGTGAAGCTCAACTAAAGTATTGTTGCTTTCAATACTTACAAAATTACATTTCACTGGGGAATTTAAATTGAGATTGTCATTTTGAATATGGTGCATGGGACCTGCGATAAGCCATCCTAATTTAGACTCATGTAGAATAGGATTTCCTTTGCCTAAATAGTGCTGTTTGGTTCCAATAATGGACCAAAATAGGTCAGCACCGATGAGCAGTCCTATGTCAGACGGCTCATAAAAGCTGGGGTCTGCTAATGCAAAGGACTTCAGGTTAAGGTGTGTAATAGACACAAGAGACTTAGGTATCTTACCTGATATTTGGGGTATGACTAAACATGACGTCAGAACGCTGAAAGAACCTACCTTTGAATGAATTCGAACATTGCAACGTTCAGCATTAAGCTTGACAATAGTGTTACATATGCCGACCACATTCCTAACATCAGACGTGGAAGAAGTTAAATTTAACTTTGATTTAAGTGCTTCTGTAATAAAGCTAGACTGACTACCGTTGTCTAAGAGAGCTTTAGTGGTAATGTAATTGATTGTTTTGGGATTAAAAATATCAACCAAAGCCGTACATAGTAGTGTCTCAGAAGCAGAAACAGCTGACATTGAAACTGGCTCAGAGACTGCAACATTAGTGACTGCCACATTGGTATCAGAATCCGTAGGTTTGTGTATAAAGGTATTGTGACGTTTTTTGCATATTTTGCACGTACCTGGAAGCTTGCATGCGCGCGTATTATGCCCTTTGCGCAAACAGTTGGGACACAACTTTAGCTCGGACACTAATGAAAGTCTATCATCAATAGATTTCGATTGAAATTGTGAGCACTCATAATTACGATGACCTTGACCACAGAAAATACACTTGTGAGAGGCAGTTGATGATGAGTCGCCCTGCTCAGCGCTGACGAATGACTTAGTATGAGAAACGGGATTTTGTTTGACGCCTTGATTGTGATTCGGGTTTGACTTTATATTTTTGTCTTGTTTACTGCGATAAACAGACTCTAAAACTTCAGCGCGGCCCTTAATAAAAGTTATGAAATCATCTAGGCTAGGCATATCCGAAGCATTAACATTAGCTTGAATGTACTCCTCCCATTTAACACGCGTGTTGCTGTCTAATTTCGCTGAGACTATGAATATGATCAGGGTATCCCAATGATCAGTTGGCTGTTTTAAAGTATTTAAAGCACGTAGGTTTTTTGTGACGTAGTCTACTAGAAATCTTAATGACTTGTCAGACTCACGCAACGGCTCAATATTAAACAAAGATTTCAAATGATTATTTATTAATTGACGAATATTATTAAAACGCTCACAAAGAAGACTCCATGCCTCAGGATAATTATTGTAGCAAACTTCTAAATTACATATTACACGAGCAGCTTCACCTTCTAGATAGGAATTTAAATAATGAAATTTGTGTATATTTTTTATTTTTGTATTATTATGTATCAGAGAACTGAACGTATCACGAAATTCCAACCATTTGTTGAACGTACCATCAAACTTATTAATTTTAATGACTGGTAAACGAAAGCCGATAACTTCGTGATCATCTTCATCAGCTGCTATGCTGAAGCGAAGACTTTTTTGTCGTACTGCTTACGGAAATAATTTCCTGAGCCAATGCGATCGAATTGTGGAAAGCTTGTTCGATAACTTCTTTTCAATTCTAAGCTTAAATTATTTTCCTCCAATGCTTCAATCTGATTTTGCACGTTATCGAATTCGCCAAATAAAGTCTCAAGTTTAACTAATCGCTGCGATAGCACGCTAACTTCCGTAGGAGTAAGCTTTTTACCTTTTAATTCTTCTAAATGGTTATTAAATTTCGTAACACGGCCTCTAATTGAAGCACGTTTTAAATTAAGAGTTTTGTACTTTGCCTCCATACTAGCAAAGTTAACGCGCAGACAATCAAAACAACTAGTTATGCGCTGTACTAATCAAATAAATAAGAATTGCATACAATACGCTCCTCGCTTCGTAGCCGCTGTGACGGAAACCGGTTCAAATCAGCAGAAGCGCGGTGAAAGGTGGGATTGATGACGCGCGACGCCCGCGGTCCAGTACCACGACGTGAGCCCGCAGTGCTGGCAGTGACACGGGATGCGATGATAGTCTCGAGCGACCGCTGCACCGTAGCTGAAATTGATTGTTGGAATGCTTTGCAGATATCTACGTACATAACATAATAACGGGAAGCAAGGTTGATCGTAATTTAATTGATTTGTGCAAATAATGGTTTAATTAGCGTAATATAGGGCTTAGCGAATGATTATGCTATAGTGATGACTAATTTATTTGCGTGCATAAACAGCTAACAGTGAATAGCGAGAAGTGAATTTACTTGCATTGAGAAGTTAAGCTCAAATTTTTGCGTAGCTATGTACATATGTATGCTTACGTTTAAAGAAATAGGTTCAGCTATTAAATTCTAACTATTTAACAGTGGCTACTAACTAATTAAATGCTAGTGAAGACTTTCAAGTCGTAAAATAGGCGCAATGAATGCAAATTATAGGCGGCTTGAAAAATAGCACTGATTGCCTAGCAAATGATACGGCTAAATAATAGTAAGAAATAATAGACAATTAGCTGATAGGTAAGCAAATAGGTGTAAATAGGTGATTTTAACTCGTAGGTATGTAAATTGTCAGTAGGTTTATCTAGGTAATTCTTTTAGGATTGTTTTAATAGGTATTTTATTTGGTAGGATTATTGAGTAGGATAGTTTATTTAGATTAGCAGTTTTATATACGAAAGGGTATAAGATAGACAAGGAATATAAAGGATGTTGCTTAAGAATAGGTAGGTAGGGTAAGGCAACAAAAAATAGGACTAGATTCCTTGTTTCCCTGTTCACACAAATAGAATTTTTAGGAATAGTGGGACACGAAGAGGTAAAATAATAGGAACGGGCTCACTTTTAGCTGGCAAAACCGCTGCTGTGGCGCGTAGACTCCGCTGGACCTCAGCTTGGCGGTTCTCGATAGCTGCCCTCTTGTCTTCTCTCCGCTCCAAATGAATCCTTCTTGACTGCTTCGTTGTTCTTAGCAATCGGGATGTGGCTTCCTTTGTACTCGTAGCCCGTAGTACTTGCGTTCGCGACGTTGTAAACGCGGGGTAAGTGCTACGAACTTTGGACCGTGTTACGCGGCGGAATCGGAATTTTGTTTTAATTTATCACGGTCGCCACTATGTTCAAGTGGGAAACCTGATTAAAATAGGCGACTCACACGATAGGCAAATTGTATATTTAAAAGGAATAAAAAATACAAAATATTTGGTGGCGATCGGGTCGCGAGCTAGCGGCCAGTGCCGATCTTAGGCGCGGTGGTGAGAACCCCCACGCACATCACATACTCCCCGCAACACCGTCGGTGCTGTCGTAACGGCGCCGACGGTGCTACGAACTTTGGCCTCTCAGTATATTTACGAAAATTTAATGTATGTTTCACAAAAACAAGGTAGTTTTAGTAAAAAAAGTGATGTGCATTCTGTAAACACTAGGAACAAACACAAGCTAGTGATACCAGTTTCTCGACTCCACAGAGTCAGTAATTCATTCTTGGGGCAATGTATACGCTATTACAACAAGGTCCCGGAAAATGTACAGGCTCTCTCTATTAGCAAGTTTAAATGTTTTGTTAAGTTGAAACTGTATAAAAAGGGTTATATAGTATAAATGAATACATGGTTGATAATAACCCCTGGGAATGAGGTGATCGATTCCAAGCTGTTTCTAAAATAAATTTTGTACTTATATAGTTGTATAACCATTATTGTAAAATTTGCTTTAAAAAAAAGTCCCGCTGGGTTTCTTGCTGGTTCTTCCCAGGACGGAGGTTTTTTTTTCGAACCAGTGGTAAAGTAAAAAATGACCTTCAATAGAATTACACATGTGATCTATATTGAATAAAAAATTATTCTATTCTATTCTATTCTATTCTATTCTATTCTTGATGCTCCAATCGGAAGGAAACTGGTGATCCAATTGCACAATTTCTCGGGAAGCCCATAGGAAGGGAGCTTCGAAAGAAGCGCTTTGTGCCAAACCCGATCGAAGGCCTTCGCAATGTCCACACTAGCGGCCAACGCCTCCCCTTGGACTCTACTGCCTCAGCCCATCTATGAGTCAGATAGACCAGAAGATCACCAGCGGATCGACCCCGACGAAAACCGTACTGTAGAATAAAACACTCTCGATTGTTTCACGTCTATTCACAAGCCTCGCCTAACCGGTCTCCACACTTTGACATATATCTCTTATAAGTAAATCCACCTACCTACAAACTATACAATATTTTACACATTCCCCCTTAGTTTAACAAAATAACAAGTTTTCTTATAATATAAAATTACAATATACATTAAATAACAAAGAAATACAATGTTTAACTTAACATAAAAACAATAATAACAGGGTATAATTAATAAATAACTTATAGTGATCAATCAAATTCTGGAAACCGTATGGGTGGTTTCCTATTTCTTATGGGATAGCGGCGTGTTAGTCCGGGCGTACAACTTTGTGGTTGTATGGTATTATTATATCTGGCGTTGTCGTACCCAGCTGGACTCCTGCACTCTCCTTCATCGAGCCTGTTGACTGCTCCGAGACCTCGCCTGGTTTATCGCTCTGCCCGGACATTGCATCTAGAAATGGGTTAATTGAACTGCGCCTGCATTTCTCACTTTGTATGGGCTTGTCATTCAAAGCAACATTAAATGCGTGTCTTAATTTGGTCTGTGTGTTCGATTGTGTACGATTCCGTCGATACCTAAAATTTCATAATCCGTATTTGCTAACTTACACTGAATTTTACCCTCTAACCATTTCCTTCCCGCGCCATTGTTACGGTACCAAATTGTGTCCCCTTCCCTAAAATTCCGATGTAAACCGCCTGATGCTAACTGTTGACGTTTCTGTGAGGTGTGAACGCGATCTGCTCGTTCGGATTTTAAGCAGTCAATTCGCATACGTAACGTGCGGCTTTGTAATAATTTTGCTGGACTCTCTCCCGTGGTACAGTGTTCAGTATTTCTATATACCAAAAGAAATCTTAGGAGCGCAACATCCACGTCTAAGTTCTATGATATAGCCTTTTCAATTACGTTTTTGCAGGTTTTAACCGCATTTTCAGCTGCTCCGTTGGATGAAGGATGATACGGCGCTGAATATGTGTGTTCTATCCCGTTAGTACCTAAAAAATGTTTAAATTCTGAACTCGTGAAGAGTGGGCCGTTATCTGAAACTAATGAGACTATACTTCTCTTAATGCTTTAATCACCGATTTGGAATTGGTAGAATTCATTTTAATTACTTCCAACCATTTAGAGCAAGCGTCTATGACCACCATGTAAGCATTCCCTGCGATTGGGCCGAAGAAGTCTATATGTAAGCGAGACCAACATAAATTTTCTATTTCTTCATCTATACCCGGCCACCATGCATAGCTACGGGCTAAGCTTTCAGTTTTAACCATACCCCATGTGAGAGTCGTGTAACTCTTTTAAAACTTTGGCCTACAGGTACTAGGAATTACCACACGGTGACCCCACATTATACAACCTAGTTCCGAATAAAGTGCGTTTTTTCTATTTAAATATGGTTTTAATTCTTTAATATCCACTTCAGATGGCAAGCCATCTCTTATGTAACTTATGACTCTGCTTAAAATAGGATCGTGTACGGTTTCCTTTTTAAGTGAATAATAATCTAAAAGCAATGCTTCAAATGCAAAATGCAAATATGTTTGTTCCGGCAAATCACATTGTTCAGAAAAACCAGCTTTTTTATAAGTTTTTATCATACGAAATAACGCGTCGGCTGTATTGCGATCCGTACGTATAAATTCAATTGTAAAATTGTATGACGACACTATTAATGCCCATCGCTGCAATCTACTAGCAGTAATTTTAGGAATACTATGACCCGGGTCGAAAATGCTTACCAAGGGCTTATGATCAGTCCGCAGTATAAACGGGCGGCCACACAGATATTGGTGAAACTTTTTGATTGCAAATACAATTGCTAATGCCTCTTTTTCTATTTGATTAGCGTTTATTTCGGTGGTTTATTTATTTCCAAAGGCGTGTAGCCTGAACTGTGAAGGAGTTACCATAGAACTCGGTGAAGTGAACAGGAATACAGATTTTGTTGTTAGAAGAAGATCGTAGGACCCTATCATGAGATGAGGAGAGATAGTGAAATTTACTCTTAAGATAAGAAGGCGAAGATGGGTCATTTAAAATGGAAAAAAGAACAAGCAGTATTCTGGAATTACGCCTCTGGCGGATTGTAAGCCAATTTAGCTTAGATCTATATTGCGAAATATGGTCATACTTACGAAGCCCGAAAATAAATCTTATACAGTTATTAAGAAGGCGTTCCAGCTTGTTCAGAAGATCTTGGGACAGATCTGAGTAACACACATCTGCATAATCAATTATGGGTAATATGAGTGATTGGACAAGCATGATCTTAGATTTTGTGGGAAGAAAATGTTTTAGACGATACAGAGAACATAAAGTGGCAATGACTTTACGACTCACTTCTGAAACCTGGGTTCTCCAGTTCAACGTGCTATCGATATATAGGCCAAGATTTTTAACAGAATTACTGAACGGAATTATAATACTATCATAATAAATAGGAGGTAAATCTGCCAGATTAATCTTAGCCAGCATTCTTGAGCTACCCACCAGTATAGCTTGGCACTTCAAAGGATTGACCAAAACTCCATAACGAGTAGACCAATCTTTGATAGCTGATAAGTTGTCGTTAAGTTTTATGATCCCATTATGAATATCCCCAATTTCAGCTTGCACATATAACTGAAGGTCATCGGCATACAAATGATACGAGCAGTCGAGGATGGAGGTGATAAAGTTTATAAAAATTGAAAAAATTATAGGAGAGAGAATACCGCCTTGCGGCACACCAGCATCCACATCAGCCCAAGCTGAGGACATTTGTCCAACACAGACTGATTGCTGTCGACCGCGAAGATAAGATGCAAACCATTCCAAAGCAGCAGGACCAAAATTCAGATGAGACAGTATGGAAAGGAGAATTTCGTGATCAACTGTGTTGAAAGCATTTGAGAAATCAACTAGTACCAGTACTGTTATCTTTTTTTCTTCCATACCTTGTCTTATATTATCAGTAACATTAATTAAAGCAGTAGTGGTACTATGACCAGGGCGGAACCCAGACTGAAATATACTCAGTAGGTTATGTTTCGAAAGAAAAGTAGAGATTTGCTTGTAAACACAGGATTCTAAAATTTTGGAAAGAAAGGGTAGAATGGATATTGGGCGAAAATGATTGGGAAGAGTGGGAGTAGGGACTTTTGGGAGAGGCTTTATAAAAGCCCTCTTCCAAAGATTAGGGTACTGACATGAATCAAGGGAAAAATTGATAACATGGGAAATTGCCGGAAGAAGGTGCTCTAGAATAAATACTACCATATGTCTACTAATCTCATCATAGCCCACCGCCTTGGATTGGATTGCTAAAATAGACTTTTTGACATCATCCTGAGAAACAGGAGAAAAATTAAAGACAGGAATGTTAGGAGTTTGCACAGAAGCAATGGATATTATAGTTTGGGAGCGAATTGTAGGGTCCAATGCTTTTACAGAAGCGAAATGTTGGTTGATTTCATCAAGTGATAGAGAAGGACCACAATCCAATATAGCTGGCCTACAAAGACCAAAAGATCTTAGAAATTTCCACACTACGGCTGGAGAAGAGTTATTAATACAATTATGGAAATATCGGCGTTTAGCTGCACGTACCATCTGATTACACCTATTCCTGGCGGCTTTAAAAGATAACCAATTTTCTTCAGTACGATCTTTCTTGAAACGAAGAAAAGCTCGATTACGTCTAGACATTGCCGACCTTACGCCCTCTGTCATCCATGGGGCCGGCGGACGCTTTAATCTAACCTTGTGAACTGGAGCATGAGCATCATAGAGGCTGAGAACATTGTGGTTAAGAATCGAGACTTTATCGTCAACAGTAGGTGCTGCAATTAAAGAGGCTAGATCGAGATTAAGAGCGTCGTTCTTGAGCTCTTCAAAGTCTATTTAACATAACATCTATTGAGCTAACTCTTTGCCGCTCCCGTTTTAGTGAATCTGCTTCATAGCTTACCTCGCTGATGCTGCATGCGCCCGTGTCGTATGCCGCCGATGAATCACGCTGCGCCGCCTCCATAGTTGTAGCCAATTTCACGGCGCAAGCCCAACTCAAACAGTCTTCAGCAAGTAATCTTTGACACACTGAATCACTGCGCAGACCATATACAAATTGATCCCTCGTATTATCCAGACAGTTCTTGAAGTCACATGATTTTGCCAACCGTTTAAGTTCGGTTACAAATTGTGATACGGTTTCATTTTCCTTCTGCCTACATTGGCAAAATTTGTACCGTTCCGCTAACACCGATGGCTTAGGCTGCAAATAATCACTCATTATTATTACTTCACATTACATTTTTTTTTATAGAATAGGGGGCAAACGAGCATGCGGCTCACCTGGTGGTAAGTGACTACCGCCGCCCATGAACAACCGCAACACCAGTTGAATTGCAGATGCGTTGCCGACCTTTTAGAAAGGTGTAAGCTCTTTTCTTGAAGGTTCCTAAGTCGTATCGGTCCGGAAAATTCGCTGGTGGTAATTGATTCCACAAGGAAGTCGTGCGAGGGAGAAAACTTCTTCTAAATCGCACAGTCGTGGACCGCCAATCATCCAGATGGTATGGATGGTAACGCGAGTTTTGTCGCGATGTGCGATGGTGAAATTGAGCGGCTGGAATTAGTCCGAACAATTCCTCAGAGCACTCCCCGTGATAAATGCGATAAAATACGCAAAGAGATGCAACATCTCTACGCAGTGCCAGTGTATCGAGCCGATCAGAAATAACTCGGTCGTCGACGATTCGAACCGCTCTGCGCTGGATGCGGTCAAGTGGAAGGAGCTGGCACTGGGGTGCCCCGGCCCAGAGATGAGAACAGTATTCCATGTGGGGCCGAACTTGCGCTTTGTAAAGTTGCAAGCGATGTGCCGGCATGAAATACTGTCTCGCTCTGCTGAGCACGCCAAGCTATTTAGAGGCCAATTTGGCCTTCCCTTCCAAGTGACCACGAAACTGCACACTATTCGATATGTCGACGCCAAGTATTCCGATACTGGCTGAGGCAGTAAGGGGAGTGCCTTGAAACTGAGGAGATACGACAAAGGGGTTCTTTTTAGCGGTAAACGCGCAAACTTGTGTCTTCTGGGGATTGAACTGGACTAGATTTAGTCGGCCCCAATCCGAGACTTTGTTAAGCAAAGACTCGACTTCAGACACAAGTTTGTCCCGGTACTCGGCGACGTTTTCCCGAGAAATATTGGCACGGCCGGTATATAAGGCATCACCAGTGCTGTCGTCCGCATAGCAATGAATGCTGTCAGTTAGCAACATATCATTGATATGCAGGAGAAACAGCGTTGGTGATAGCACGCAGCCTTGTGGAACACCAGCGTTGATAGGGTTGAAATCAGAGCATTCACCGTCTACTACGACCTTGATGCTCCGATCAGCAAGGAAACTGGTGATCCATTTGCACAATTTCTCGGGAAGCCCATAGGAAGGAAGCTTCGAAAGAGGCGCTTTGTGCCAGACCCGATCAAAGGCCTTCGCTACGTCCAAACTAACGGCTAATGCCTCCCCCTTGGACTCTACTGCCTCCGCCCATCTATGAGTTAAGTAGACTAGAAGATCACCAGCTGATTGACCCCGACGAAAACCGTACTGGCGGTCACTAATCAGCTGGTGATCCTCAAGGTACCTCATGAGCTGGCAGTTTATAATGGCTTCCATTATTTTGGAGAACAAGGAGGTGATGGCGATAGGCCTTTATGTGGGTCTGAGCGGTCGCCTTTTTTAGGGATCGGGTGTACCAAAGCTGTCTTCCATAAGTTCGGGACTACGCCTTGGGAGTAGGAGTACCGGAAAAGACGCGTTAAAACCGGTGCCAACTCCGGAGCACACGTCTTCAGCACAATGGAAGGGACTCCATCGGGCCCACTCGACTTGTTGACGTCCAGGGAGAAGAGTGCTTTGCGGACCGAGCGCTGTGTAAATCGCACATCCGGCATGGAGCACTCACATCGCGGGATGGTCGGCGGTGTGTTCCCCCCGTCATCTAGAGTCGAGTTGGACGCAAAAAGAGAGCTCAACAGATCGGCTTTCTCCTTTGCGGCATGGGCCAGTGAGTCGTCCTCTCTGTGCAGAGATGGAAGAGATGGCTGACATAAGTTCCCTTGGACAGCCTTGGCGAGAGACCAGAATGCACGGGTTCCCGAAGGAAGGCGAACTAGCTTCTCGCCAATTCTGCCGATGTGCTCAGACCTTGCCTTGGCAATGACGCTTTTGAAGGACCTGGAGGCGGAATTATACTTCTTTTTTAATGCGCTGGTGTTTACATCCCGAGACGTTGATGCGTCAGCCCAGGCCTGGTAGCACTCCTGCTTATAGCGTGATGCTATTTTACAGGAGCGACCAAACCATTGCTGGGATCTGCCTCCGATGGGCACCACAGAGAATGGAATAAAAAGTTCCATACCCTGAAGTACCACATCAGCAACAGAATCGGCAACAACGCTGGGATCTTCCGGCGAGAAGCAAACCCGCCCCCAAGGGTAGGATGCAAAAAAAGACCGCATCCCGTCCCAATCAGCTGACCTATAGTGCCAAACACGGCGGCAAGCTGTAGATCGCAACTGCGATTGGAGCGTGAGTGGCACCGTACTCCGGATCAGACAATGGTCCGAAGAGCCCAGAGGGGCATCGACGGAGACCTGATATCCGTCCGGATGAGAGGTCAGCAGAAGGTCCAACAGGGAAGGTACATGGTCTTCCACATCTGGGATCCACGTAGGCGAAGTAACCAGTTGTGTTAGACCATATGCCAAAGCAAAGTCATAGACAGATCTACCCGCATGATCGGTTAAACGAGAACCAAGCCATTCAGCGTGGTGGGCGTTGAAATCACCGAGTATCACGATCTCTGCGGATGGGACCTGTTGTAACACGGAGTCTGCAGCCATTTGGACGTGGTCGATGAGTCGGTCTGTGTCGGCATTACCGCTATGGGACCTATAGAGGCACCCGTAGACGCGGGGATGGTCGTCGCTGTCTACGCGCAGCCATAGGATGGACAGGTCCGTACCTTCAAGGCTGCCGAGGCGTCGAAAACAGATGTCCTCTCTGACATACACGCAAACTCCAGCCCGGGGCACAAACGAGTGTTCTAATTTGTACCCCGGGTAGGAGAGATACGAAGTATCAGCCGGAGAGGACACCTGTGTCTCGGTAAGAAAGAGCAAGGCCGGCTTAGCTATCTCCAGATGGTAGTGGACGGCGTTAAGGTTTGAATGAAGTCCCCTGATATTGCAGAAATCCACGGTAAGCGTGGCAGGGGTTGCCTTTGTCTTCTTGCTCCACTTGCCCCGAGCAGGTTTCGTCTTGAGCGGAATTTCGCCCCCCCCCAGAATACGCGGGGCAGCCTGAGCACCCACGCCCAGGAGTGGAGTAGTTTGGTCGTGGATGCTCAGCGAGGGATTCTCCAGGGGTGCTGGTACCCTCCTGGGGTAGTCTTTTATTTAATTCCACTACCATGTTGATGGGGGGGGGGGGGTAATTGACCGTTAACCAAAAAGTACATATCAAATCGTTCACAATATGATTTACAATTTTCATGAGATACATCGAATTCTCCGAGCCTGCCGATATTTGCCATTGTTTTACACCTTATTTTTTTCCGTTTATACACTTATTATTACTAATTTTCCTCGTCGCCACTGTAGAATAAAACACTCTCGATTGTTCCACGTCTATTCACAAGCCTCGCCTAACTGTCTCCACACCTTTGACATATATTTCTTATAAGTAAATCTACCTACCCTACAAACTATACAATATATTACAGCGGTCACTAATCAGCTGGTGATCGTCAAGGTGCCTCAGGAGCTGGCAGTAATGGATTCCATTATTTGCCTGTAGTTGGACGAGTCTGAGCGGTCGCCTTTTTTAGGGATCGGGTGGACCAAAGCTGTCTTCCATAAATTCGGGACTACGCCTTGGGAGTAAAGTACCGGAAAAGACGCGTTAAAACCGGTGCCCACTCCGGAGCACACGTCTTCAGCATAATGGGAGGGACTCCATCGGGCCCACTCGACTTGCTGACGTCCAGGGAGAAGAGTGCTTTGCGAACCGAGCGCTGTGTAAACCGCACATCTGGCATGGATCACTCACATCGCGGGATGGTCGGCGGTGTGTTCCTCCCGTCACCTAGAGTCGAGTTGGATGTAAAGAGAGCGCTCAACAGATCGGCTTCCTCCTTTGCGGCATGGGCCAGTGAGTCGTCCTCTCTGTGCAGAGATGGAAGAGATGACTGACAGAAGTTCCCTTGAACAACCTTGGCGAAAGACCAGAATGCACGAGTTCCCGAAGGAAGGCGAACTAGTTTCTCGCCAATTCTGCCTATGTGCTCTGACTTTTCCTTGGCAATAACTCTTTTGAAGGACCTGGAGGCGAAGTTATACTTCTTTTTAAGTATGCTGGTGTTTACATCCCGAGTCGCCGAAGCCACAGCCCAGGCTTGATAACACTCCTGCTTACTGCGTAATGCAGTCTTACAGGAGTGACCAAACCAAGGCTGAGATCTGCCTCCGATGGGGGGCACAGATGGTGGAATAAATAGTTCCATTCCCTGTAGCACCACATCAGTGACAGAGTCAGCAACAGCGCTGGGATCATCCGGCGAGAAGCAAACCCGCCCCCATGGATAGGAAGCAAAGAAATACCGCATTCCGTCCCAATCCGCCCACCTGTAATGCCAAACACGGCGGCAACCTACAGAACGCAACCGCGAGGGGAGCGTGAGTGGCACCACACTCTGGATCAGACAATGGTCCGAAGAATCAAGCGGGGCATTGACGGAAACCTGATATCCGTCCGGATGAGAGGTCAGCAGAAGATCCAACAGGGAAGGTGTATGATCCTCCAGATTTGGAATCCTGTATGATGTAACCAGTTGTGTCAGACCATATGCCAAGGCAAAGTCATAAACAGATCTCCCCGCATGATCGGTTAAACGTGAACCGAGCGATTCGGCGTGGTGGGCGTTAAAATCGCCAAGGATCACGATCTCTGCGGATGGGACCTGTAGTAGCAAGGAATCTGTAGCCATTTGGATGTGGTCGATGAGTCGGTCTGTTTCGGCATTACCACTGTGGGACCTATAGAGGCACCCGTGGACGTGCGGATGGTCGTCGCTGTCTACGCGTAGCCAAAGGATGGACAGGTCCGTATCTTCAAGACCGCCGAGGCGACGAGAAAAGATGTACTCTCTGACGTATACGCAAACTCCAGCCCGAGGCACAAAGGAGTGCTCCAATTAGTACCCCGGGTAGGAGAGATACGAAGTATCAGCTGGAGAGGACACCTGCGTCTCGGTCAGAAAGAGCAAGGCCGGCTTCGCCATCTCGAGATGGTAGTGGACGGCGTTTAGGTTCGAGTGAAGTCCCCTGATGTTGCAGAAATTCACGGATAGCGTGGCAGGGGTTGCCTTGGTCTTGTTGCTTAGTTTGCCCCGACCAGTTATTGTGTTGAGCGGAATTTTGACCCCCCTCAGAATACGTGAGGCAGCCTGAGCACCCACGCTTAGGAGTGGAATAGCATGGTCGTGGATGCTCAGCGAGGGATTCTCCAGGGGTGCTGGTACCCTTCTGGGGTAGTCTATGATGTAATTTCGCTACCATGTTGATGGGGGGGGGGGAGGAAGGGTTGGGCCTCCGGTCACCTGCACTCACCAGACGAAACGCGGAAGCAGAGCTTCCACTTCACGCTGGTATTCTGTGAGGTCGTGGTACTATCCCGGCTCGAGCCGGCCCATACGTGCAACACCAAAAGCTGCTGCGTGGCTCTACCACCATTCCTGATTAATATCTCATGATGAACACAATCGAGAGCCTTGGAAAGTTCACAGAAAATACCTAAGGCATCTTGTGAATTCTCTCAGGCATTAAAAATATATTTCATAAGCTTAACACCGGCGTCAGAGTCGAGCGACTATATTATTAAGACTATATTATTATTTTGTTAAGTTTTACTAGTTGAACCAATTGTTTAGTTTCGTCTAGATTTATGCCTTTTAAACTCACTTCACTGACAATGGGAGGCTTCGAAATCTTCAGTTCTGGCAAGTTAGTCATTGGGTAAATTCGGTAATTTAGGTCATCTGAAGAAGATTAGTGGTATTTAAAATGAATATTTCCAATTTCACCTTCACAGAAATCGTCTACGGTGATTATGTAAGTACCACATAAAAGTTCATGAGTAACGTCATTGTCGCACTTTCTGGTAAGTATCCTATGGTTTCTCACGTACAGTATCCAGCTTTCGTGGCTTATTCGTTGGATTTTGGGATCTTCAATGTCCACGGTATGCTGTTCGCAGGCATCGAGGTTTCATTGAAACTCCATGAGCTGTTCCACGCAGCTTTGTTCTGTATGCAGCAGCACATCGTAGTTATTGCACAGGAATTGATTATCCAAAGCGATTTGTTTACAGGCTCTCGGGACTGGCAAGTATTCCTTTTCTTTCACCAATAGGTATGGGTATTTGGGAATAACTATAATAGTTTTGTTTGCAATAGCAATTGGCAATGTATACATTTTGAAATAACTATATGTTTTATTCCCTACTAAAGGGATCTCTAAGATAAACGTGATCTGGTTTCCTTTTATAAAAGCCTTAACCTTAATACAATTTTCTAGTTTACCTAAGTTATTTTCATTTACAGGATATAATAGATTTTCAGTTATCGCGACTGATTGTAATAAATTTAACAATTCCGTAGAGTTAAAAATTGCTTGATGCAGAACAGATACCTTACTGAATGCTAGTGCAGTTTGGATTTCTCCTAGTATTACGTTAATAGTTCTAAAATAACTCAAAAACATGTCAAACATACCTAGGACATAGGTAGAATAAATGGAGTTTTCTTCTTTTGTAATTAGGAATTTAACAATTCTTTCAATTCTCTTCAAGCGTTCATCTAATATAAAAGTATTGTTATGTAAGGTCTCTGTACTGTTGATGAAACTATCCAAGATTTTGGAGACTAATGTAATTCTCTTATCCGACATTATCTGATTATCGTTTAGTTTAGAAATCAATGAGTCATATCGGACGGCATCATCATGATCC
The DNA here is from genome assembly GCA_033319125.1 of Parnassius glacialis. Lineage (NCBI taxonomy): Eukaryota > Metazoa > Arthropoda > Insecta > Lepidoptera > Papilionidae > Parnassius > Parnassius glacialis. The sequence goes on from JAVANC010000018.1 coordinate 7,927,134, forward strand.
AAATTTCCAGTTACTATTTTTATCATAGACCCAAGCGGGTCAATAATGCCTCTTTTAAATCTTTTCGATGGCACAAGTTGCCGAAATTTTTCTATAGTTGCATCTCTTAAATACCCTACATGTGTTCGAATAGCTAAAAATTCATGAATATGTGGTTTATTAACATCTATCAACGCAACGAATTCGTCATACTTTAATATACTAAAATCTAAATCACTACCTATACCTTCTAATTTTAAAGTTTTAATAATAAGCCAATTGTCTATTTGCAATGAGGCACGACCTAGTTTGACAGGCAGGATTCCTGGGTTTTCAAGTGTTCGAAGTTGAAGGGCCCATCCTTTCTGAACCATCGTCAGAATTATTATACACCACCTGTGGAGGACGTTTAATATTTTTAATTGGCACTGAAGTATTTCTATTACCAATCCTAACAGGAACTATATTTTTTTCTATATTACCACTAACGACAGCTTTCCTATATCGCGGTTTATCTTTACTTCTTCTTATATTAGATTCCTTGGCGTATATAACATCTCCTATTCTAAAATTTCTATCTGTTTCACCTTCCTTTTGTTCCCTTACCTTTTCCTTTTTCTCTAACATTTTATCTGATATATAATTATATAGATATCTAATACGTTTAGCATGATCTTTTAATAGTTGTTGGGTGTAACATTTCTCGAAATTCGCGGAGAACGTTGAATTAGAGTCGGTATGACCGAAAACGATTTCGAAAGGAGTAAGGCCGGTTGTACTATGTATGGTGTGGTTATAAGCCATAATTGAGTAACTCTTTACAGTAGCTGCGTCTGTACACTTTCGTTCGTATTTCGCCAATCTGTATATCTCTATAATTGTGGAGTGGAATCTCTCTATTATGCCTGTTGAATTCGGGTTATTAGGAGTAGTAATGTGTAGTAATATGTTATACATAGTCATAAGTTCCTTAATGAGGTCATTATTAAACTCACTACCGGGATCAGAAGTTATTTTTTTAGGTGTTCCGTATATTGAAAAATATTTAATAAGCGCTCTTACGATTTCCGGTGCGGATCTATTTGGGATTTCGATAGCTTGTCCTAGCTTACTAAATGCGTCAACCAAAGTTAGGTAATAAACGGATTCAATTGAAAAGAGGTCCATGAAAACTTCTTGGAATGGGGCGTTTTGGTTTTGAGTTAATTGAAGTAATGGTTTAACCCTTCCAGTACCGCGCCCACTATAACAAAAAACGGGTCATCTCGGCGCGCGGCACATGTTTCAATTTTTATGTTTTTCACGACTGTTCGTTTATGTTATAAGATGCTTGAGTTACAGTTAATTAAAGCTGATAAGATTGTCAATAAGTAGAAACAATAACAATAACATTTGGATGTTTAATTAGTTTTGTACAGCTCTTTGTTTCTAAGGGATCTTGAAAAAGTGTATTTACTGCCAATAAATTTGGTTTTATCAATGAAAAAGCGTAAGTTTTTATTTTATTTTTATGTCTTCACAATCAATACAAAATAGTCTTCCTAAAATAAACCGAAATTATGCATGTAACCATTATAATAATTCTACTTCTTCACTCGCAATCATTTGCTAAAATTCGACAATAGACAGTTTGCGCGCGCTTTGTAACCTCATTTTCAAAACCTTTTTGTGAAAATATTATAGCGTCTTCCTTAATTTTTCTTATACAATCATATAGATACAATATTTAGGAATATTATGTCTTTATGAATTTACATACGTGCAATAAACTATCTATAAAAAGGCTAAATATCTCAGAAGGTAGATCTTATTTGAAATTTTACCCGTTATAAATTGTTCGCGTAAAGGTGTTTTGTTTTTCCTTTTTTATCAATTGAAACACAAAAAATTACTGCTGTTGTAACTTAAGTTATTCCAAAACATTATCTTGTAAAGATCATTAACATTTCTTACCAGTTTTTAAAAGAAAATCCAACAAAAATCACAAACACAAAAAGAAAACAATTACGCAACTAACAGCACCATCAACGCAAAAGTGAATGCCTATTATTTTTTATTTCGTCTATGTAACCGAGTGAGTTTAATACTTGAGAATACTCTTTAGTTCGTTCAGAATACAATGAAATAGTGTTCAATTGAAAATATACTGTATTTTTATATCAATTAAGACGAAAATAGCAGCACGTAATGCGGACATGAATTCATGTCCACGGTAGCTTAGGGGATAATGGGTTTTCTTTCATATTTCAGTTTTCTACAGGCATCACAAACATTAAGTACTGCAGCAATCGTCTCTTGCATGTTCTGCCAATAATAATTTCTTTTAATTCTACTCATTGTTTCCTTTATTCCTCTGTGACACGTCTTTCCCTCATGATGTTGCAGTATGATTTCTTTTTGTTCTCTCTCGTCTTCTACATATATAACACGCTCTGTATATTCAATAAATTCTACCATTCCCTTTTTAAATAGCTGTATAATAATTTTAGAGAATTCTTTTCTATGTTGAATGTTTTCGAAATAAATAAAATATTTAGTCTTGGGCTTAATGTACTCTTTTAAGAAATTTTTAATAAGATCTTCATTCTCAAGTGGGGCAAAAACTTCGAGGACCTTTTGTTTATCCCTGGATAAATTTCTCACTTGTACTTCATTTTTATGCCAGGTATAAACTAAAATTTGGTTAGGTTTTGAGTCAATGGCCTCCTTTAATATAGGAATACCATTCGATTCTAGATCTTGACCAGAGTGTACGGTTACTATACTACTATCAGTAGATATAGGTGGTAACGGGTATTTCGTGTTAGTCTCTTATTGATCGACGGATATAGTGGCGGATGTGTCAATTACAGTTATTGTCCTAGAGTCGTCCCTATTTCCAGTCGTTAAGTCCGTAATTTGGTCCGTTAATTCAGTCAGATATTTTTGCAGTTTTTGTTCTTTAGGGTCCAGGTTTACTTCCAATGATTGTGAGTCATCAGAGTCTATGGCATTTAGTTTTATCCGAGAGAGGGCATCAGCATTACTATTTTGTTTTCCGTTTTTGTATACAATATCAAAGTCGTACTCTTGAAGACGTAAACGCCAACGGGTCAATTTACTGTTCGGTTCTTTGAGTGAATAAAGCCAAACTAGTGGTCTATGGTCGGTATATATGGTAAACTAACGCCCGTAAAGGTATGGTCTAAAATGTTTTATGGCCCATATTATGGCGAGTAGTTCGCGCTCTATTGTACTATATTTGGTCTCAGTGTCGCTGAGAGTTCTACTAGCGTAGGCAATGGGCTTATCGGATCCTATTGTCCCCTGCGATAAGACCGCACCTAAAGCAACAGTAGAAGCATCTGTAGTTAAAACATAAGGTTTGTCTGGGTCTGGGTATTGGAGTAAAGGTGCATTAGTCAGAAGCTCCTTACACTTCTGAAACGCATCAATATATTTTTGATCTATTACAATTTTATTCTTTTTTCTTTAGGCATGCTGTAAGGGGTTGAGTAATTTTGGCGAAGTCTTTTACAAAGCGTCTGTAATAACCAATCAATCCTAGGAAACTCTTGATCTCGGTAGTCGTCCTTGGTAACGGGTAGCTTAATACAGCCTGAATCTTATCATCGTTTGGTTTAAGTCCGTCTTTAGTAATAACGTGCCCTAGGTATAACACTTCTTTTCTCAAGAATTCTGATTTGTCGAGTTGTATTTTTAAATTGGTCGATCTCAATCTGTCAAAAACTGTCCTTAATTTTTGTAAATGCTCCTGGAGGCTACTCGAGAAAATAATTATGTCATCAAGATAGACAAGGCAATGAATTCCTTGTAAGCCTCTTAGGATGTTGATTCATGGCTCTTTGGAAGGTGGCTGGAGCTGTCTTCAGGCCAAAGGGCATTCGAAGGAATTCATAGTGTCCGTTCTCTGTGCTGAATGCCGTTTTTTGTCTATCTGATTCGTTGGTCTCAATTTGGTGGTATCCACTAGCTAAGTCCAAGGTTGAAAAGTAAGTACTCTTACCTAGTTTGTCAAAAATGTCAGTGATATTGGGTAACGGGTACTTATCGTCCACAGTTATGTCGTTTAAACGTCTGTAATCGATAACCATCCTATACTTCATTTCACCAGATGCGTTTCTCTTTTTGGGAACTAAATGGACTGGGGCTGACCAAGGCGAAAAGGATTCCTGAATCACATTATCATTTAATAGTTTCTGTACCTGGTTTTTAATTTCATGTGTTTGAGCGGGAGGTTGCCTATAGGGTTTGATATAGATAGGGTCTTCGTTTTTTTGTTCTAATATAGTGTTTCACTTCATTAGCAAAAGATAAAGGTATTTGATTGCTATAAAAAATATCTTTATACTCTCTACATAAGTGGTATATCGATTTTTGTTCTTCTTCCGACATGTGGTCTAAGCGTAATTTCTCTAAATTTTGCTCTAATATTTTATCTACTTCAATATCTGATATGTCTGTAATATGGTTAACTACACATTTAGTCGCTTTACTCTCTTCATATGCTTCTACATTCAATGGTTTTTTAATAGTTAATTTTATCGGTATACCTAAGGTATTCTGGATTACTGTAGTCGTATAACCATCCTTACATCTCACTAACGCACTAGGCATTCGCACACCCTTACAGAATTCTTTATAATCGATTACAGCATTACCTGAATATAAATTTGTTGGGAGTTTGACTCTTTGCTCGGAACGGGGAGATAACTACAAAACGTAAGAAGATTTACTATGTGTTATAGGTATAACGGTAGTTTTAGTATTAAGAATTTCGTTTTTTAAATCTATTACTGCTTCTAGGTTGCAAAGTATATCATTCCCAATTAAGCCATCGTACCTAGAGTCGACATTGTAAATGTATAGTTTATGAATATCGTTACAGTTGAAAATTGGTAAAGACGGGATTTGAATAACTTGATCATGTCTGCTCGATGCATGTGTGCTAATGACTTCGAATGGTTCGTGACTTATTTACTCTGGAAAGTACTTACTAGCTTTGGATGGACTAATGAATGATCGCGTACTACCTGTATCAATTATAATTTGGAGTCGATTTCCGGTATATAAATAAACGGCAATCTCAAATTAGTACTACAATTTAACTCTATTTTTTCGTAGGTTCCGAGGCTTCGACCTGAAAATCCTTGTCATCCATATTGGTTGGGACGCTATGTGTTACTTCAGGAATTATTGTTGGATATTCATTTTCATAATAATCGAGCTCGGGAACATTAAGGCCACTGCTTGAGTACTCCTCATAGCAGCAGTTATCATAAGAAATTGGGTACACATCGCCACACGCATCATCGTAATACGTATTATCAAGGTCGAGTTCATTTAATTGAAAGCCTTGTTGATTTGTTAAAAGTGGTGGTGCCGTTCGCATTGTGACGTCACTGGGCCCAGTGTATTGATTTTTATTTAACTGAGGCTTGTAACCAAATTTTTGGGGCTTATAAAAGTTTTGTTGTTGGTTTCCAAATTGTTGTTGGCGCATACCGAATTGTTGTGGGCGCATACCGAATTGTTGAGGTTTATTAAATGTTTGTGGTTGCGTTCCGAACTGTTGGGGTCGCATATTAAATTGTTGTGGGCGCATATTAAACTGTTGCGGGCTTATACCAAATTGTTGCGGGCGAAAGCCGAATTGTTGGGGGAGGTATCCAAAATTTTGATGATTATTATTAAATTGAGTTAGTTTTGCTTGTGACCCCTGCGGAAGTCCAAAGTTAAATTTGTTAGGGGTTAATTCGAGTTTATAGCCCATGGGTGCCATTGAATTAAAATTATTTGTACCGAATTTAAACGTAGGATTATTATTTGGTAAACTGGGTGGCGTCGGTTTATTACTAGGATTACTATACATTTTATTACGCAAGGTATACTGCTCATGGAAATTGACTTCTTCCATGACCACGCTTAAAGCCTCTTCTAGTGTACTGGGCGCTTTTAAGCGAACAATTCGCACCATATTTTCTGGCAAATTATACAAAAAGACATTTAAAGATGTGTTATTATATATAATAATTTTGCTACTCTTTACATTCGCATCGGTTAATCTATTTACTTTCGATATTAAAACACTACGAACGGATTGGATCCTATTACAGAAATCTAAATATGACTCGTTGTTTCGGATACGCAAACCTTCAAGTTCTATAGCAATACATTCTTCACTCCTAGGGTCTCCAAAATGTTGAATTAGCAGTTCTCTAAAATCTTCCCACGAATTAATGTCCTCGCGCTCGCTAAAGAGCGCTGCAGCGTCGCCTACGAGTCTACTTGTTACCGCGTACATAACGTATAAATTTTGTTCATCGGATCCCCTATATTTATTTAATATATACTCACATTTGCGAATAAAAAGATTTCATTGGTGCTTATCACCGTTGAATATCGGTACAATTTTGAGCATTTCACTAGGAATCATCTTAATTTGCACTTGATCTTCCATTTTGTAGAACTTTATTTTATAAAATACGACGATAAAATAATATAATTAATACAAGAATTCAAATTCACAATCAAAAACACAGTCAAAATAAAAGTAAAATAATTAATAAGTAAAATACAAAATATGAAATAAATAAGTCCTCAATAAAAATTTAATTAACGAACATACACTTCAATTATAATTTGTAATAGTTATAATCGCTTTGTTCCCACAGTGCAAGCTCTTATCGCGTCGTTATTGCATGGACGCGCTTACTTATCTAGTTATTCCTAGTATTTCTTTATGCAGTTAGTTATTAAGTTTAAGTATTTTTAAATATAAGTTTCACAGATTTTTATGTAAAACCACATAACGTTATATCGCAAGAGGTCTAATTGCAAAATAACAAAACTATATAATATGGCAAGGAAAGGAAGGTGAAAATTTGGACTCACCAGCCGGCCTTCGTCATCTTCAGCTGCTCTCCACTTGACAAATTTATATTGGTTCGCAGGATCGCCTCGCGGCACGAATGCGGTAAACGATTTTATACGAATTTATTTCGCGGACGGCGCAAGCAAATGGCGATCCTACCGGCTGCGCCAGTCAAGTTAACGGGAGCGGTGGAGGCGTTTTTAAATACTAAAATAAAACTAAGAGATGTCCGTACAGAAGCTCATGTACTTCAACAATGGCAAACTTATTCTAATACATCTTTCATGCAGACTTTATTACATTTGCTTACTTAAGTGACACGATATAGGCCACACACAGGGTGCAAAGTCAGCAATAGTATTTATGCACGTACTTGTATCAATCTGTGTGGGGTCGAATCCATGACTAACTTGACTCGGTAGCCGTCGGTGCAGTTAAACAGAATTCTTGTAAATAACACGTGTTCCGCACACCTGCACCATTGCACCTGCATTGGCGCTCGTTTTGCTTGTATAAAACGGACGGCGCGACCGCCGTTAGAACAGTCTTGGCTCTGACGTGGAACGGTGTGCTTGTCGTATTCAAATTTTCCGTTACTAGTTTATTCTTGACTCGATGGATAATTAGTTTTTGTAAACAAATTAATTATTATTCCTAACTACAAAATTAGGCTGTACTATACTCTGTTACACATTTCTACAAATACATTAACATTGGCCTCTCAGTATATTTACGAAAATTTAATGTATTTTCACAAAAACAAAGGCAGGTTTTAGTAAAAAAAGTGATATACATTCTGTAAGCACTACAACACATAAACAAACACAAGCTAGTGATGCCAGTTTCTCGACTCCACAGAATCAGTAATTCATTCTTGGGACACTGTATACGCTATTACAACAAGGTCCCGGAAAGTGTACAGATTCTCTCTATTACCAAGTTCAAATGTTTTATTAAGCTGAAAGTGTATAAAAAGGGTTATTATAGTAAAAATTAATACATGGTTGATAATAGCCCCTGGGAATGAGGTGGTCGCTTCCAAGCAGTTTCTAAAATAAATTTTGTAAATAGTTCGTAATCATTTATATTGTAAAATTTATTTAAAAAAAAGTCCCGCTGGATTTATTGCTTGTTCTTCCCAGGACAGAGGGTTTTTTTCGAACCAGTGGTAAAGTAAAAAATGACTTTCAATAAGAATTACACATGTAATGTATATTGAATAAAAAATATTCTATTCTATTCTATTTTATTCATTAAATTGGAACTTCAGAATCAATATTAATACATCACATATATATACATATTATTATTTTTTATTTTTTTATTTTTGTTTTTTTTTAATTTTTGATTGTTTTACATTTTTTTAAAGTTAATAAAATATAAAATTAATAAGTTACAGATAAATGTGTATATGCTGCCTTTACGTGAGATTAAAAAATAGAACAACATATATATTGTTGTTGTTCAGTTATGGAAGCAGCAAGTCATAAAAAGCCAGTAACAAAATTAAATCGATCTATGACCTGAACCAAGTAATTAGTAATTTTGTGTGTGCATGCTATATTTATATGAAAATTTTAGGGAAAAAGTTAGCAGAATTTTTGTTGCTGCTCTGTAATGGTAGAAGCAAATCATAAAGAGTCAGTAACAAAATAAAATCAATCCATGAGCTGACCAAAAAATTAGTTTGTAATTATTTGTGTACATGCTATATCACGAAAATTTTGGTAAAAAATATAGCAGATATTTTGTTGCTACTTAGTAACGGAAGCAGTAAGTCACAAAGAACCAGCAACAAATTAAAATCGATCAATAAGCTGTACCAAGTATTTAGTTAATAATCGTTTGTGTACATGCTGTATTTACATGAAAATTGTAGGAAAATAGATAGCAAATATTTTGTTGCTGGTCATTAACTGAAGCAGCAACTCGTAAAGAGCCAACAACAAAATAAATTTTATCGATAAGCTGAACCAAGTAATTAGTTAGTAATTATTTGTGTACATGTTATATTTTTATGAAAATTTTAGGCAAAAATGACAGCAGATATTTTGTTGCTGATTTTCAATGGAAGCAGCAAGTCATAAAGAGCCAGAAATAAAATAAAGACGATGGATAAGCTGCACCAAGTAATTAGTAAGTAATTATTTGTGTACATGCTATATTTTTATGAAAATTTTAGGAAAAGAAGTTGTTGTTGTTGTTGGAAGTTGGAAGCAGCAAGTCATTAAGAGCCAGCAACAAAATAAAATAGATCGTTAAGCTGTACCAAGTAATAATTAATATCTATTTATGTATATGCTATATTAACATGAAAATTATAGGAAAAAGATAGCAGATATTTTGTTACTGGTCAGAAATGTAATCAGCAAGTCATAAAGAGCCAGCAACAAAATAAAATAGATCGATAAGCTACACCATGTGTTAAATTAATAATATTTTTTTATTAAAATATAGCATGTACACAAATAATTACTAACTAATTACTTGGTGCAGCTTATCGATCGTTTTATTTTGTTTCTGGCTCTTTGTGAATTGCTGCTTACATAACTGACCAGCAACAAAATATCTGCTATCTTTTTTCCTAAAATTTTCCTAAAAATATATCATGTACACAAATAATTACTAACTAATAACGTGGTGCAGCTTATCGATTGATTTTATTTTGTTGCTCGCTCTTTATGATTTGCTGCTTTCGTTACTGACCAGCAACAAAAATTCTGCTAATATTTTTCCTATAATATTCATGTAAATATAGCTTGTACACAAATATTATTTACTTATTACTTGGTGCAGCATATCGATCGATTTTATTTTTTTTGCTGACTCTTTATGACTTGCTGCTTCTATTACTGACCAGCAAAGAATATCTGCTATCTTTTTTTCCTAAAATTTTGCTAAAAATTACTAAGTAATATCGTTATGAGTTGCTGCTTTCGTTACTGACCAGCAACAAAAATTCTGATAATTTTTTTTCCCAAAATTTTCACGTATGTATATCATATGTACACAAAAAATTACTAACTAATTACTTGGTGGAGCTCATAGATCGATTTTATTTTGTTTCTGGCTCTTTATGTCTTGCTATTTCCATAACTGAACAGCAATAATATAACTGTTATTTCGTTTTAAATCTCCCGTATAGGCAGCATGTACACATTTATTTGTAACTTAACAGCGGTAGAGCCACGCGGGAGCTTTTGCTGTCGCACGGATGGGCTGACTTGAACCGGGGTGGTACCACGATCTCACAGAAAACCAGCGTGAAATAGAGGTTTACCTCTGCGTTTCGCTTGGTGAGTGCAGGTGGCCGGAGGCCCTTTTTACTGGAAATGAGACATTCCATCTTAGTCCTCACGGGTGACAACGCATCTACATTTTGTTTTGTAATAGAGGATAGATGTAGATGTCTATAAACCGCAGCAACCACTTACCATCAGGTGGACTGTGTGCTCGTTTGTCACCCTTATCCTATAAAAAAAACATATTACTTGATATAGCTTATCGACCGATTTTATGTTGTTGTAGGCTGTGTGGGAGTAATTGATCTATTTATTAATCAGCAGCTAAATTTACTTTAATTTGGAACTTCAGAACCAGTATTAAAACATCACTTGATTTTTATAATTTTTTTAATTTTTAATTTTTTTTTTTCAGTTATTGATTTTTTTATATTTTTTTGCTTTATATTTCAGCAACTAATTAGCAACAAATTATCCCGTTTTATCCGCTACGCCGTGGATGATTGAAAGTTTTTACTGCTATCTTAATGTAAAGATAGCAGTAAATCAATTTTCTCAAAACCGTTTAGAGCAACAAAATCGCGATTTTGGCAACTAACAAATTAGCTACAAATTCCTAGATGCAATTTTAAGGTTTCTGCTGACTTTTCACTGCTAACTATATAGAGCTTGAAAAAGGTACTTGTGCTATTTGCTCTAGAAATTATCAGTTCGTGAGATCCACGCGCGGTGTTTCTTACTCTCTAAACTTCAATCCAGATATGTTGCCATTAATTTAATACGGCTGATTATTTTCTTACTGCAAGACTTCAATAAATAAATAAACTCAGTCAGTTTTCTTGACACTTTACCGCGAGGTAAGTTGGTAGGACTTAAGCTTGTTTGTATTTTTTTAATTATACAAATTACAGTATATTTTAGATAAATTCACACTATCTCAAAACTTAATTTTATGTGTTTTCAATCATGTTGACAGACTGTATTCGACTACTGTTTGTACTATTTTCATTAGCTTTAGAATAAAGCACATTTTACTCAGTCATGGTAATATTTCAAAATACAGACTTACTATTTTGAGCATACGAAACGCTAAAACGTCAGTTGCAGTGCAGTGACCGTAGCAAGAGTTAAGAACATAAATTTGTAACTTTGTTGTAAATTAACGAAGTATTATTTTTACTGTATTTTGTTCGTAGAAAATATTGTAACATTGTTTCCAAGTAAACCGATTTCCTACAAACGTAGGTTATGTAGAAAATTAATTTCGTTCGCTTCATTCGTTGAGTACTGGAAACCAAATTATATTTTCTTTGTACTTATGTTTGTAACGTTTTAAAAATATCGATACCGATAATACACATATCTAGATAATATCAAGTTGGATAGATTTTAAATATGTACTGTGATTGATATATTTTTAATGGGAGAGGACGCAAACGAACATGCGGCTCACCTGATGGTAAGTGATCACCGTCACCCATGAACATCTGCAATACCAGGGGAATTGCAGGTGCGTTACCGGTCTTCTAGTAAGGAGTACGCTCTTTTATTGAAGGTCCCTAAGTCATCGGTCCGGAAATACCGCTGGCGACAATAAATTCCACAGTTTAGTCGTGAGAAGCCGAAAATTCCGTGTAAATCTCTTAGTAGTGGCCATATAGCTATTTAAATTGCTATTTCACACAACATCATTACAGCCCTTCACAAGTGCACTACAGAACATTTTTATTATCAAGTATAGATAATACAACACAAGTGTGGCGTATACTCGATTATACAGATGTTTGCTATGATGATGCCTCGCAGGAACTTATGTAAAATCGAAATTTGCCTTTTAAATGAAATAAACAACTTTTGGCTATCTATCACAATATTTTAATATTTTTGAAACGATATGCAACGTCAGTGAAATACAAAATTTAACAACTATAAGTCATCATAAGGCAGTCGCATTTATCTCTCCTCTGCGCTCCACCAATCACAAACGAATCCTTTCCATTCCACACATGATAGCACACAGCATCCCGTGACGCCTTGTTAATGCAACCTCTTCTTCTTTAATACACTTCTAAACTTATCGTTTCGACTTCTTATAATAATATTCTTCAATTAAATACGTAATTATTAAATACGCTTCAACTTCGGTTTACGTAAATACGACCAAATTTCCCCTTATCGTTCTCAGCTTAAATAGCTATATATATCATCTTTAAACCCCAATTAAACCAGAGGGGTGTTATAAGTTTATAGTGTGTATCTGTGTATATGTGTCTGTCAGTGGCATCATAGCTCCTGAACTGATGCACCGTTTTTGATTAAGTTTTTTTACGTTTGAAGGGTGTCTTAATCGAGAGTATTCGTAGCTATGTTTCAAGAAAATCTGTTAAGCCGTTTGAACATCAGCTCTTTTGTTTCGGGGTTTTTTTATATTCAATTTAAGGCATCATCATTTTCTCACACTACAGGACTAGTTTGTGGTTTTGCCATTCTTATACAGCCTTTAAGTTCCTATTTTATTCCTATTTTGTTCTTATTTATTTTTATTATAAGCGTATTACGTATGTATGTGTAGTATATAAATAATATACTCTTTGGTATTTATATGACTGGATTATTGGACTAATGGTTCAACTATATAAATACTAATAATATAGGCCATACAACAGAGAAATAGGGTTAGCGGTTGCCAAGCCGCCTGCCAAGCGTGGCAACTACAGCAAATATCCTTTTTATATTAGGCAATTTATGGGGAGTGGGCTATATTCAACAGCGTTCGTTAGATGGATGAATTATTAATGAAAATAAACTTAAAGAATAATTCTATTGCTTAATCTAGATTAATTATGTAGCATTAAGTAAGTTGAAAGGTACATTCCACTTGCGATATTCCGTGATTAAGTATTTTCAATTAGTGATATCATTAATCTTAATGTAGGGTCCACTGACCCCTTCCATGATATAAATTAAAGCTTTAAAATAAGTCAAAAATATTGGAAAATAATAACTAGATCTTGTTCATAATGTTTTTTCAAATATTAGCAATTTTTTTCAAGAATCAGCCAGTGCGACACGGATAATGATATCATTTTTTTTATAGGATAAGGGTGACAAACGAGCACACAGTCCACCTGATGGTAAGTGGTTGCTGTGGCCCATAAACATCTACATCTATCCTCGTTTGCGAATCAAAATGCAGATGCGTTGTCACTCGTGAGGACTAAAATGGAACGTCTCTTTTCCCGTAAAATTGGTCTCCGGTTCTCTATACTCACCATACGTAACACAGCAGTGTTAAGCAGTGTTAATTAATTGTAAGAGGGATTTTTTAATGTTTGGAATGGTTATTATCATAAACAAAAAAATAAGCTGCCTAAGATGAGTTGAATATTAAATGATGAAAGTAAACAAAAGAATTACCCTGATATGGGGGCAATATCTCTTAACGAACGTATTTACATGTATGGTATGTATATTTTTATATTTACATTCACGTATGGATTCTCAAGTTTTTATGGCACCTGCTTAAATTTCTCTGCTTAGCTCGTGGTTAACTGGTAGAGTATGCCTAAAGACATTAAGTCCGCCAATTGTACATCTTAAGTGCAATAAAGATTTTAAATAAATAAAATTTTCGGAACATTACCTAATAAAACCTCCGAGAGTGCTTAACACAGGAACTAAATGAAGTGAAGAAAAACTGATGATGATTGGAAATAATTTTGAATCTTTCGAAGAAGCGAATTTTATCAGACACACATCTCGTCAGAGAACAAGATGCATGTAGCGGCATAACAGTACTTCTGGTGCAGCGAACGTTAATTCACCTGCTAAGCGTGAACATTAAGACCAACCCTCTCTTTAATCTGAGGGGCCCATGTGCAGCAGTGTACTTATACGGACCGATGAAAAAGAAGAACAAGCTGTAATGTCATATGTTCTAAGCTAAGATCCATAAGAGGGAAAAATTCTTGCGAATATTGATGTTAAATATAAATGTACAGTTTTTTTTTTATATTTTTAATTATTTTTTACAATAAATCATCAGAATCAGAATGCATTTAGAGCATTCATAAAAGCGAGATATACATTTCTATGTTAGTTGACTAGTCACTTGCATTTTTTCCATAGCATATAGTTTTATCAGAAGCTTACTAACCGATGCTCCCTCTGCGGTGATTCTCTAGGCCGGTGCCTTGTGTGCCTTATTATAAATTCATCGCTGTCTTATAGAAATATCTATTAGTCAAACCCAAGAAACCAAGCGCAGATCTGACTGGTGCAAATAAACTAATATTAACCAAATATTTAATTTAAAGTTACCTTGGTACACAATGTCTTGTTTAAATTTAATATAATTCTTACCCGCTATTCTGTTTCTTGACTTAACCTAATTCATTAGCGTCATCTAAAGATGTACGAGTAATTGAGCAAACACGGTAACATCAGCTGATTTAACATAGGTATAATTACAATGTATATTCGAAAAATAAATAAGGAACAGGCAGATAGATAATATCACAAATACCAGGTAATAATTATAATGTCATCTAAATTATAACAATAAAATTTCATCGCTTTTTTTGCATCCCTTAGGGATGAATAATTTTCTTAAAATTTATATGAGTTTACCCTTGAAGTATAGTTTATTTAATAAAAGAATAATCATTAAAATTTGTTTATAAACAAAAATGATAAGCACGAACATACATGAAAATATGAAAAAACAAATCCTTCTCCTTTTTTGAAGTCGGTTAAAAGCAAACCAAAGCTCAAGCCATGCTTAACCTTAGGACGAAGAAGAAGAATATTAATTTAAAAACAAAGTTCTTAAATTCATCGCGTCTTCCTGGTAAACACAATTTAATGGCTCTAAGTTTGGATAACGTGTTCTTAACACAGCGACGTGGAGCTTGTTCGACTAGGAAACAGAAACAAAAACAGAAACAGAAACTTTTTTATTCAATATAGATTATAAATAATGCTTATTGAAAGTCACTCTTTTGTATAATTACCACTGGTTCGAAAAAAAAACCTCTGTCCTGGGAAGAACCAGCAAGAAACCCAGCGGGACTTTTTTTTTAAAATAACAGCTTACAATCATGTATGTTACACAAATTACCAACACAACAAATTAGAAATAGCTTGGTAGCGATCACCTCATTTCCAGGGGTTATTATCATCTATAAATTCTTTAATACTATAATAACCCTTTTTATACAAACTTAGTTTAATAAAGTTTTTGAACTTTGAGCAGGTCAAATTTTGTATATTTTCTGGAATTTTGTTGTAAAAGCGTAAACATCGCC
The DNA here is from genome assembly GCA_033319125.1 of Parnassius glacialis. Taxonomy (NCBI): domain Eukaryota; kingdom Metazoa; phylum Arthropoda; class Insecta; order Lepidoptera; family Papilionidae; genus Parnassius; species Parnassius glacialis. The sequence goes on from JAVANC010000018.1 coordinate 7,942,535, forward strand.
CCAATAATGAATTACTGACTCGATGGAGTCGAGTAACCGGTACTACTAGCTTGTGTCTGTTCCTAGTATTTACAGAATGAATATCACTTATTTTTGTAAAACTACTTTTATTTTTGTGTACGTACATTACATTTTCATAAATGTATTGAGAGGCCAAAGTTAATATATTAATTTCTTTAAATTTTTGTCGCAGCGAATCTTTAGGCTTTAAATCATAAATTGCTCTTATGGCCCTCTTCTGTAAAACAAATATAATTTCAGTGTCAGCTGCGTGTCCCCATAGCAAAATACCATACGACATTATGCTATGGAAATAGCTAAAGTAAACTAGTCTAGCTGTTTCAACACTAGTTAGACTTCTAATCTTTTTTACGGCATATGCTGCAGAACTAAGTCTGCTTGCTAGTTTTGATATATGGGGGCTCCATTGAAGCTTCGCGTCTAGTGTGATTCCAAGAAAAATGGTGGTATCTACAAGACTCAGTTTCTCCCCATTTAAAATTACATTAGTATTTAATTGTTTGACATTTGGAGTGATAAATTTCATACATTTCGTTTTAGTACCATTTAAATGCAAATTATTAACATTGAACCAATTTACTAATTTAGATATAGCATTATTTACTTCGTCATATATTAGCAATTGTCGACTTAATTTGAAAATTAAAGAAGTGTCATCTGCAAATAATACTATATCATAGTTATCTCCCACTATGTAAGGTAAGTCATTAATGTATACAAGAAACAGAAAGGGGCCTAGAATTGAGCCTTGAGGCACGCCCATCTGTACCGTCGACCCGGAAGAACTCATACTGTTAATGACAACTTTTTGCGTTCTCTTACTTAAATATGAAATAATTAATTTAAGAGCATCACTTCTTACACCGTAGTAGGAACTAACATAAATTACAGCAATGTTCGAGAACAATCTTATGATGGCACTTGACATGGCTATTTGTATTTGCGTATTTGCTGTATTTGACAAATAACTTCCATGTGTGGAGAGTATATTTGCCATAGTCATTGCCGTATTGGCTACTTGGCAAATATAGCGAATAACAAATACGGCTAACCGATCATCTGTCGGTTTTTCAAGGCTCATCAAAGGAGACAAATAGGCAAATACGCAAATATACTGGCCACACATGATCGGGCTCATAAGCGCGCGAACTGTCAACCAGTACGGATGGACCTGTTTATAGCCTCTTAATAAGTTATTATTTAGGTGCCTACGGAAAATGAATTGGGACAAAGAAGCCGTTGTAAAGTTTCTAGAACTTTACCAAACGAACCCATTCATTTGGGACCCTGGAAATGAGGGGCAAAAAAATATAATAGTAACATGCGTTCAAATAATAAAATGCAGCTACAAGTGCAACGTCCATTTCGTAGGGACTACTACTTCCTGCTAGCAAACATGGTTAATTTTTTGGTATTTGGCTCCATGTGTAGACGGTTGTATTGCTTATTTGCCCGTACGTCGAACTTTTTGCCTAATACGGCACCATGCAATACCAATAGCCATGTGAAGTGCCACCATTAAATGGATTTAAAGTTAGCTATATACTCGAGGGAATTCTACTTTCTCGAATGAAACAGTTGTATAAATTGCTGCAATAAAATTATTAATCCCCAATAAATGTGAGCCTTGTTCAAAACTGTCGGTGAACTTCACTACATAAATAACTTTAGATTCATAAAATTTTACTATGGCTTTAGGATAAATATTGTTGTTCCTAAAGCGCAATGAGATTCGAGCAATAAAGGGTTTTTAAATTTTAATACTTTACGCTTGGATATCCGATACCGAGACCTCGATTATTATACCACGCGTATGCGCGAACGCGTAGTAAACATTATCTGTGTGCTCCGCATAAATTTCAATATCAAGTCTCCCTATTCTGAATATCAAGTGATAGTGTTTTCTAAAAGATTATTTATCTCAATCATAACTTTTTTTAAATCCGGCATAAAAAATCAGTGTAAACATAAAACACTCATAAAGTTATTCAATAACTACAAAAATGAATACCGGAAATTCATCACAACAAGAAAATGTGACAATAAGAAAACCGGCTAAGTGTAACTCGGAGAATGACTTGACGAGACTAGAAATCGATATGATGTCATAGTCGACAATGTTATTTGCCAATACTATGGAAAGTTTACCGCCTTTATCTACAATTGAGAACCCTATAGTAGTTGAGTTAAAAGTAAATAATGATAATTTAGCCTTAACACTACAGTCAGCGTATAAAGAAATTGAAAATCTAATAACAGAAAGTTTTAAATTTAAACGTGAGTTGCAAAATTGTAATTAAAACACTAAAACGATTAAATTCAACTCAAAATAACGAAGCATAATCTACAAACTCAAGAAGAAAGGGAACTAAACAAACAAAACTCAAACCACTACAAGATATTATGTCATCATTGCTTAATAATATAAAATCTACAAATCAAGATAGTCAAGATTCGAAATTGACTCAGGACGTTTTTTAAAAAGACTTTATTTTAAACTTATTACTATTAATGTGCGATACATTACTTATATACTACTTAATTAATCCGCAATGGATTCTAACTTAAAGCTACATGTCCGATACACGTGAGAGCCCAACTATGACTACTATCTTAATTATACTATCTTAATTCTTATTCTAGATCTTTAAGCTAAAGAGTAGTTATCAGTATTCACACGAAAGACCACACGTCTTCCAGACGCAATTCAGCAATCTACGCCCACGCTTACGCTTGAATTGTGATGGTCTCTCTCCGGCGCAGTTCCGGGAATACCGGGATGCTTAACTAGATTCTACGGCTGATTTATTTATTTATTTATTCTTTTTTACATCTACCTTATAGTAAGGGATATAAAGGTTGGACTTAATGCCTTGTGGCATTCTCTACCAGTCAACTCTGGATGATTTGAGAAGCTGTTATAGGTGCAACACCACTTCATAAATTAATAAATAAGTAAAATCATTATATCTTATAACAAAAAGCAAATAAATAAAATATTTTAAACTATACAAACTTAATATCTACTTTGTAATAAAGAAAATAATTAATAGTAAATATATAAACGGATATAAAAACAGAACCTCTAAATAAATATTAAATAATATAACACAAAAATAAAATAAAATGATGCATATTAAAATACATTATTATACAAAACATCAATTACAAAGCGAAAGAGGGAGAAAAATAAAAATCGGATAAATCAGGTGGTATTATTCCTGTTAAAGAATTCTCGAACTAGTCTCTTAAAATAATGTTTGTTACTGTTTTTTTTTATATATGAACAGGCAAGGCATTCCAGAGCAGTATGGACTGCACAGTAAAAGAGAAATTAAAGAAACCACTCTTATATGGTGGAATACAAATTTTAAGACTATTTTGGGAACGAGGAACTCTATCATGGGTAGAATATTGGTACTGAAAGTTATCCTTAAGATAAGAAGGAGAATTAGGCTAATTTTAAATTGAATATAGTACTTGTAAAATTCGGGAGCTACGTCTTTGACGAATAGAAAGCCAATTAAGCTTAGAGCGGTCCTGAGAACCATGGTCATACTTACATAAACCGAAAATAAACCTAATGCAATTGTTGAGAAGGCGCTCCAACTTATCGAGAAGATATTAAGATGGATCTGGGTAACACACATCCGCATAATCAATAATGTGTAATATCAAAGTCTGGACAAGTAGAAGTTTAGTTTTAAAAGGTAGAAAGTTTTTAAGACGGCAAAGAGAACTTAAAGTGGCAGTAACTTTACGGCTTATTTCAGCAACTTGAACTTCCCAGCTTAAGGTATGGTCCATATGTAAGCCAAGATTTCTTACAGATTTACAAAATGGCAGCAATGTTCCATTGTAAAATACGGGAGAAAAATCATCGTTATTAATCTTGACTAATATTCTGCTACTACCTTTATATACCATTACCTTACATTTGGTAAACCGAAACACCATGTCTGTACGACCAATGTCTTATGGCATCAAAGTTGTGGTTGATTTTGTTAATATTATCGTTAAGGTCATTAACACTTGATTGCACATAGAGCTGAAGATCATCTGCATACAGATGGTACGAACATTTGAGAACTGAAGTGATAGAATTTATAACTAGAGAAAACATTATAAGAGAAAGTATTCCGCCTTGCGACATGCCTGTTTCAATGTCAGCCCATATTGTGGACTGTAGTCCTAATTAAACTGATTTCTGGCGGCCGCGAAGATAGGATGAAAACCATTCCAAAGCTGGATTGAGAATCTAAGATTAGCTAGGAAAGGTATAAGGATATCGTGGTCGACTGTGTTATAAGCATTTGAAAAATCAACAAGCACTACCACTGTAAACTTCTGCTCATCCATTCCCATTCGAATGTCATCTGTGACTTTTATCAAGGCAGTGGTAGTACTGTGACCTACATGATAGCCTGACTGATATTTATTCAGCAAGTTATGTTTGGTTATGAACATAGAGATTTGCTTGTGAACACAGTCTTCCAGAACATTAGATAGGTATGGCAAAATTGAAATTGGTCTAAAATGGGTAGGTAATAAGGGATTAGGTATTTTAGGAAGTGGTCGCACAAATGATTTTTTCTACTGAGTAGGAGTCAATGGAATAGTTTACGATGTGTGTGATTGCAGGTAAAAGGCACTCAAGGATCATGGATATCATAACCTTACTGACCTTATCGCAACTCACAGCCTTGGATTTAATAAATAATACTGATTTCTGGATCTCATTCTTAGTCACAAGTAAAAGTTGAAAGAAAAAGAATAGGAAGCGAAGGCATGGATTGAATGGAAGCTATTGTTGTAGAACGAACTGTGGGATCAAAAGGAGAAGTAGAGATAAAATGATGATTTATTTCATCCAGAGTGATTGATGGATCATGATCAAATGTAACGGCCTTATTAATACCTAATGTTTTAAGAAATTTCGACACATCGGTGGTCGAAGAATTTGTAATATTGCTATGGATATAACGGCGTTTATCATTTCGTACCATCTGATTGCATCTGTTTCTTAGAATTTTGTAGCAATCCCAGCTCTCCCGAGTACGATGCTTCTTAAATTTCACAAATGCTCGATCTCGCCTAGTCATTGCCACCTTTACGGCCCTAGTCATCCCCGGAGCTAGTGGATGCTTTACTCTTACTTGATGTTTAGGAGCATGATTGTTGTACAGACTAAGAACTATAGTATTAAGTACGGAGACTTTATCGTCAATAGAAGTTGATTTAAAAACAGAGGTTAAGTCCATACGATATGCGTCACTTTTAAGTTTACAGAATCCATTTTAGCGAAATTACGAATATATAGTACTGCGGGATTGTGCTTAGGAGAAACTAACTTATATGATATATAAGTAAGATCATGTCGTGAAAAGCAGGAGCCGATAATTGTCCGTGCTTAATAACATAATCGGGAGAAGCTGTGATAATTAATGAATGAGTCATCAGTGTCAATGTTGTGGTGAGTTGCCTCTAAGAGTGAATGTGGAGATCGACTAACTCTATGACTGACCGAAATTTTTGAGAACGAGAAGAATTTCTCAACAAAGCAGTATTGAAATCACCCATTATTATGCAGTGCGTGTACTCAGATGAATTGGTAGAAAAAGAGCTTTCAAAAGCGTTGAAAAAGTTAATAGCAGGTGGACAGTATACTACCTTAAGAATTGCCCTTACACCTTTGATATCGATTTCCAGAAAAAGAAACTCCAATGAAGCAGATAAGACGCACGCATATAACGATTGGATCATGCCTGTTCTCATGTATACCTTTGGCATGCTCAGGTGGACTCAGACCGAACTGTACGCTCTGGACAGAAATGTCCTATACCACAATAAAGACGTCCCACAGGATGCATCATCCGAGATCGTCAGTAATGAGACTGACTTGCCGCGGAAGCATGGTGGGCGCGGCTTTTTAAGCGCGCTTACCATGCATAATCGCGAAATGTGCAGCCTCCGTAATTACTTTCTGACAAGAGCGGCTGATCCATACTATATGGACGTTATTTCTTGTGATAAAGGACTTACCCCTCTATCCTTAGCCAACGAGCAATGGCAAGATCCGGCAGTACAGAGCATTTCCGACCGGGAGACCGTATGGAAGGAGAAGGAGCTCCACGGGAGGTTCTACAAGGCTCTACATGAGCCTTTCGTAGACACAGTCACCTCCCTCCACTGGCTACGTTTCTGTGACCTCTTTGGGGAAACCGAGGGTTTTGTCTGTGCGATACAGGATCAGGTTATTAAGACCAACAATTATCGGAGATACATCCTAAAGGATGGCACCGTTGACGTCGGTCGAGCTTGTCGCCATCCCGGTGAATAACTTTGGCATGTCATCCCCGGTTGTTCGGCGCTTTCTAACTCTGAGTATTTGGACAGGCACAACTTAGTAGCTAGGATTCTACACCAGGAGCTCGTTCTGAAATACGGTCTCGTGGATCGGAAACTGCCGTATTATAAGTACTTACCGGAAGTCGTGCTCGAAAATAACCGCGCCAGTATCTACTGGGACAGGGCCATCATCACAGACAGGATCATTCTTGCGAATAAGCCTGATATTGTGCTGATGGACCGGGCACAGTCAAGGATATTTTTGGTCGACATTACCATTCCTTATGACGAGAACCTCGTGAAAGCCGAAACAGATAAGTTGACTAAATATCTGGACCTGGCTCGCAAGGTGACCGACATGTGGGGTGGATTGCCGGCCGAAATTATACCTGTAGTCGTCTCTGCGAATGGGTTAATTCCAGTCATCCTCTATATATTTATGTAATTTTTATGTATTTATTTTATTTTATTAACATTTATGTAAGTTTATCATTTTCATTTTCAATTATATATTTATACAGCCCAACCAGATGAGAAAACTTTACAAATACCCCATAATAATAATAAAATAAGTAAATAAGATAAAGATAATCAACACAAACTAAGACTACTTGATCAAGCATAACAAGACCATATAAGTTTAAAGGTTAATCTAGTTAGTTTAGTAACTAATTTAACAAAATAATTTAATGGATATTATTTAACAACGAAATTAACCAGTTGTAAACAGTATTGCGAAAAAACCCATATAGTATTTTTACAGTGCGTCACAAAAAAGCAAAAAGTTGCTAATAATGCAGCAAGTAGGTGCAATACAAGAAGGAATACAAAATTATTAAGTTTTCAACATACAAGATTAATAATACATTATTGCATATTGTATACTCTATTGTAGAACTTGTGTGTAATCAGCTAAACGTAATTAATACATTTACCTTCAACTAATGATAACTGATAATGACAACAAACAACCAACAAAAATGAGAAAAAAATTAACTTAAGTGTAGTGTTTGCACAAATACACAAACATACATTTATATATAACTAACTTAACTTAAATTTGATTTTAAATTATTTTTAATTGAATAAATAAACTGGAGCTATTAAATCAGCTGTTGACTTTTTCACAACTACCCACCGAAAAAAAAGCTGATAATAGTATAGATACAGTTACTGGTGATGTATTAACTAAAGACAGTAAAAATTAAATGGTAACAGACACTAATACATACTCTGACAGTAACATGCACAAAAAGGCATTAGTAATATGCCATAGATTACTGTATATATACTAGTAATATGCAAATCACTGAAGGAAATAATAGTTTTAGCAACAAATCTGAAATAGCGTTAAATGTTCAACTAAAAAATGTTGTAAATAAAGTTATATATAATAAATAGGATAGCATATCTACTAATATTACTAATAAACATTGTTCCTCATGTTATTTGCGAAAATATAGCAAGGGTGGAGCATGTATTTTAGTAGACTATAATATTAACTATAACACAATTTACGAAGATCAACCCCTATTCATTAGTAATGAAGTTGAATTTTGTGCAGTTGAGCTTGTTGAATTCAGAATAATTATACATGTACCGAGTGCCTAAAAATTCTGCTAGAGATATTGATACATTTTAAAATATATTGCAAAATATCTTACAAAAGTACTGTTTTAAATAAAAAATGTTATTGTTGGTGATTTCAATGTTGACATATTAAAGCCAAATATCACTACAAAAGCATAACACAAATTTAGAGTAGATTCAATTTAAAAATTGAATTTAATGAACCAACAAGATTATGTAGTGATAGATGCATTGATTTTTTTACGTGGTAGAACAATATAGTTGTAGCACGAATGGGTCGGCTTGACCGGGAAGGACCACACTCTCACAGAATACCAGCGTAAAATAGCAGCTTAACGCTGCTGTGTTTCGTATGGTGAGTGTAGAGAACAGAAGACCCGTTTTACTGGAAATTAGGCATTCCTTCTTAGTCCTTACGAGTGACAACGCATCTCCATTTTGATTCGTAATCGAAGATAAATGTAGATGCCTGTGGGCCACAGCAACCACTTTAGGTGGACTGTGTGCTCGTTTGTCACCGTTATCCTATATGAAATAATAGATAATGCCTTCCATAATTTTACAAAACTTAATACGAAATACGTGATTTTGCACTCTCAGATCACCCAGCCCAACTGCTGAAAATTCCAGTAATGAAACATCATGCAATGACATATTGGTATGTTTTTAAACGCGATTTTAGCAAAAAAAGTATTAAAAAAGTTTTTAGATTGCTTAAACTCTTTCACATTCAACGAATTATTTTCTTTAGATAATCTTAATGACGCCTTTGATTATTTCTTTAACATTTATCAATTATATTATGGTTTATGCTTTTCGAAAATAAAGAAAAGAATTTCTTTAAAAACTAAACCGAAATGGATTACAAAAGGAATTAATTTGCGTAGCCGCAATAAAAGGAATCAGTTATGGAAATTTCGCCTTAATCCTAATAAAAACTCTAAAGATAAATTTAAATGGTACACTAAAAAATTAAAGAAAATTATTGAACTCACAAAACGATGGCCGAATACATAAACCATTACATGAAAATGCAAAAAAATAATTTTTAAGCTACATGGAAGGTTATTAAGAATTACAATACAAATGCCCCTATAAAACAAACCGAGAAAATTATATATAATAATCGAATAATAACAAACACGAAAAAAATAGCTCAAACTTTTAACGGTCATTTTATAGCATTAGGAGCATATGAGACAGGTTAGTGAAGAGAACGCAGGTAACTATTTTACAAAATTTAATAAGTCTTCATCAATGTTTATGGCCTCTGTCACTCCTGTTGAAATATATGAAACTATAAAATCACTTAAAAGTTCCCAAAGAGTATGATGGAATGACTACTAAAGTTGTCAAAGAGACAGAATTTTTATTGCGGATATTTTATGTCATATAATAAACCTATGTATAGAGCAAGACAAATTCCCTAAGTCTCTAAAGCTCTTAAAAGTAAATCCATTATTAAAAAAACCGACAGATGTGATGTTGGATGTTATCGCTCTGTTGCTTAGATTACTATATTTGCGAAAGTTTTTGAAAAAAATTTATATAAACGTTTAAATAAAAATAAATCTATAAACACGACAATTTATGACCTGCTCAACAAAATTATGACATGTATAGAAAAGAAAATACCTGTGGCCGCGCTATACATGGACATGACTTAGGCTTTTGACTTTGTGGATATCAATATCTTAATAATAAAATTACACCAATATTGATTGCCAGGGACAGTTTTAAATCTTTTTGAGTCATATCTTATTGACAGAACGCAGTATACTGAAATAAGGAGAATATTTCCTACAAAGTTGACAGAAATGCTTTATTGACCGATACCCCGAGCTGTGTACTACGGTGTTCTACGAGAAAGCGTTTTGGGTCCACACTTATTTCTTTTGTACATTAATGACCTTCCATCAGTGATACAACAATCTATCGTCCTTTTCGCGGATGACTGTACGGTCGTTTATGAAGCAAATAATATCCAAAGCTATGAAATTGAGGTTAACAGTTCCATTGGTCTTATAATTGACTGGCTCGTAAAAATAAACAGCTCGGTTTTGAAGCTGGAAAATATTGACCACACTGCCTTAATACGTAACGCCATACATTAAGTTGTTTTCTTATATTCCATGTATTTATTTGACTTATAAGTAAAGTAAGTACATGTGTAAATCCAACATAAATGAAAATAGGAAATAGAAATGATTCCTATTTAAAGTGACAACAATCGCAGTTATAAATTTTTAAGTACTAGCGCCCCGCCCGCATCGGCTTCGCCTAGATTGTAAGTATTAGGTAATGATGAAAGACCATTTATTTTATCAATTTTTCGTTTCTTTTTAAATCTTTCAGTTTTTCGGATAAAATATAGCCTGGCATTGCTCTCTATCTGTTCTTGAAAATTAATTTCAATTGGTCAGCCATTTATATTGGATTATATGCATATGGGATAAGCCCAGTAATGCACCTGCAATTCCCCTGGTTTTGCAGTTGTTCATGGGCAGCGGTCGATGTTTACCATCAAGTGAGCCGCATCGAGGTCGGTAGCTCCTTCTTCTGTAAAAAAGACAGACAATTTTTTTTAATGGATATTTAAAAAGGAGTTAGGTCGTTTTATGAATATCCCTAAGTTGTATCGGTCCATTAAATCACCGCTGGTTAGCGATTCCACAAATAAGTCGTGCGAGGTTATATATAAACTTATAGAGGTCAGTGATTATATAGGATTATATACTCTTTGCTTACCACATCTAATATATAAAAAATAGTTTTTGTATGTTCGTATTTTATGCGCTACTGTTCATCAAATTGCGGTAAAACTTTGTCAACTTATTGCTTGCACTTGCGCGAAGGTTATAGGCATAGTACAATTAACTTAGAGTAGGTGGCGCGCGTATCACAAAAACTAATTTATTTTAAAGTTTTATATAATTCAATTTCAATAAATGTTTTAGCATTTCTAATCAAACATTATATTATTACTATATTAGCCGTGTAGTGGCGATCATGAATATCCACTACCCCATATCCTCCCGTGAGTGTCGTAAAAGGCGACAAAGGGAAACAGGCAGGAGATGGACAGCAGCATCTTCCTGATAATAGCCAAAATTACAATAAAAAAACTGCGGTTGCCAACCCGCTCGCCAAGCGTGGCAACTATGGCAACATACCCCCCATGAGCAATGACAATAATAAACGGCCCCCAGGCCCCGGCGGCCCCGCTATTCCTGGCTACGGTGGCGACTATGGTAACGGCGGGGCAGGGGGTGCTAAGAATCTCCGGTGGAGGTTCGGTTGCCACCTTAGACGACTCGACCTGGCAACGTACAACGCACGCACCCTGAGGACTGACGAGAAGATCGTGGAGCTGGAAGAAGAGATAGACAAGTTGCGCTGGCATATTATAAGATTATCCGAAGTCCAAAGAGAGGGGGAGGACACGGTAATCCTCGAATCCAGCAACTTGCTCTATCACCGGGAGGGCGACCATCTGTCCCAAGGAGGTGTCGGATTTATCGTCCACAAGTCTCTCGATAACAACGTTGTAAAGATCAGGAGTGTGTCGACGAGGGTTGCGTACCTTATACTCAGAATCACCAAACGGTATTCGCTGAAGGTCATACAGGTTTACGCACCAACCTCGGCACACCCCGATGAGGAGGTGGAGGAAATGTACGAGGATATCTCTAGAGCCATGCATTCCTCCAAAACCCAATATACGGTGTTAATGGGAGACTTCAATGCAAAACTAGGCACAAGTGAGAACGGTGAGCTGAGAGTGGGGAAATTTGGAATAGGGAAACGGAACCCAAGGGGCCAGCAGCTGGCCGACTTCATGGAGAAAGAGGGACTCTTTATGATGAACTCTTTCTTCCAGAAGCGGCCCCACAGGAAGTGGACATGGTCGAGCTCCGATGGTTCGACAAAAAATGAGAGATTGACTTCATTATGTCGACCAGACGACAACTGTTCAGTGATGTCTCCGTGATCGCGAGGGTGAAAACTGGTAGCGATCACCGAATGGTTAGAGGCACACTGAACCTAAACGTTAAGTTGGAGAGGTCTCGTCTAATGAAGTCAACGCTCCGTCCCCCTCGTGCTCTGTTCCAAAGTCCCGAAACCTTTCAGCTCGAGTTACAAAACCGTTTTCAGTGCCTAGAACACTGCAATGCAGTGGACGATATGAATGACAAGCTCGTGGAAACTGTCCATGCGATTGGAGCTAAGTTCTGCAAGACCCGCCGCAGAAGAATACAAAAACTCTCCGATCACACTCATAATCTCATGGCTGTTAGACGGGAAATGAAGCTACATTCTTCAACAGACTTGACAGCATACAGGCATCTGAACAGACAGATCTCCAAATGCATGCGGCGGGACTTACGCAACTTCAATACAGCTCGTATTAATAATAATAATAATAATAATAAATCTTTGTTTCGGATAACAAATGAGATCCATATCACAGATGTTAGAAAAATCACAAAATAATTATAATAGTACAGCTAGGTGGACGGAGAAAGTAAAATGACACGCACGCACGCACGCATTCACGCATACACATACCCACGCGAGCACACACACACACACACACACACACACACACACACACACACACACACACACACACACACACACTTACACCCACGCGCGCGCGCGCGCTCGCAGCCATACATACACACATGGACACACAGGTAAGTCAGCCATGCAGGACGTTAATAATTTGCCTTATTATAGGACAGTAATATTTTGTGCTATAACACCCAGGATACTGTTGGAGCTATTCCTTGTTCTGCTTAGTAGCGATGCGGCTTTCTTGCGCATTATCGTATTGAAGAAGCTATCGAGCGGATCCAAGGCTCCAAAGTCTTTGCCAGAGATCTGTCTGCCAGAAAGAGCCAACTGTCAAAGCTGAAGACAGAGTGTGGCAGCATCATTTCCGGGACACTTGACACTGGACTGGTACTGGACACTGAAGCTTTCGGTCCTTCACCACACGGATTATCTGTGCAGCAAATGGCACAAAAATGTAGTCATTTTTTAGAGACTCATATTTTCCCTATTGACTAAGTTTAACCGCCTCTAATGTTACCCCAACTCTAAACTAGAGGCAGCCAAAGTGTTTACGTACATAACACCTATGCATACCCCACTCTCAAAGGTCTAAAGTCTCTCTTTCAAAGTCGTTCGGGAGGGTCACATCAAGCCGGCTCTCAAACTAAGAGCCCTTTGGATAAAGTCGTTCAGGTAATCGTTGCAGGACTCGGCACGACACCTACCTGCACTTTCCAGCCATGTATTCTAAATTTGAGTAATTGACTCCACTGTTGGACATAGGTCTGTCTGATGATAGATTACACCATATATTTTTACGCACCTTCACCCCGTCACCAGTGTGGATATTTTCCGCGAGCGGGACGGAAACAGGTTGGTTATATATATTCTATAGTAAACGTCATAGCTATTAATCTGCGTTACCACTACATCATATTAAAGTCCGCTGCTGAACATAGGCTCCCCCATAGGTTCCCTCTTAAGGGGGATATTGCCACGCTTTGCAAAAGGGTTGTCAAATGCAATTTTTCATTTTTAGTTGTAATTAAGAGAGACTTTGTTGCCCATCTCTTGGTTTGCGATACCCACATGACGATGTAGGATAAAATAATCTTACACCGGCCGGCACTACACGGTGAATATTCTTAAAGGCTACTTCTCGTCTTTCTCGTATTTCGCATTTCGACTTTTATGATATCAACGGAACGACAAATATTATAATTTCAGCTCCCTTTGAAAGAGAGTCGCATATTTCCTCAATTTTAGTTTGTTTATTTCGTAATTTTTATGTTATATGATATGCTTTTCTGAAGCTAAGTTAGATCCCGCAACGACTATCTAATGAAAGTTAATAATATTATTGTTTAGGCAAAAATATTAAATATTTGAAACGTGAATTTGTTAAACGTAGTGATTTTACTTTGAAGTTCTTCTTTGGCTGTACCATTAGGTGACTAGACTGAAAGGGTGCCTCAAGAAGGGAATAGTTCCGGAGCTACCAGAGGATACCTTCTCCAGGACAGTATTGTGTCATTTAGCCCAGGCCACTTACACACAGCTTCATACAATTAATACATACATTCACTACACTTTCATCAGCCGGTCAGATCCTGGTGAACCGTCTCCGCTCCAGAAGCAGGTAAGTGCCTTCCCGTTAACGGGCTTTCCCCCTTATAGTTTATTGCAATTAAAGACTTTCCACTTGGCTTTGTGAGACCCGACCTGCACCTGCTTGTAGGTTCTTCCTTCAGGGCCCGGGAGGAATCTACTCTTGTATAGGCAGTTGCAAGCCGTAACATTTGGTAGCAGTAGCGTAGCTGAGTGACTTTCAATCACACCACGGCCGTAACATTAATAATACGTAAAAATATTCCTTTATTTTTTTATACGTAATAATAAAATTAATTTCTTCGCTGCTATTGTTTATTAGCGGGTAGATTGGGAACGCCACGCCTGTAGGTTAACAAGCGGGAATTTGTTAAGGCTAAGTACTCACCGTAGTTCTTAAGGCGAAGTACCTTGACTAGGTAGATAAGGTTGTCACGTAATCGGATAATTTGTTGATCGTACTAGGGTTGTTACTTGCTAATTTGATTTGTGTTTTTTCGTGTTAACTTGTATTTAATTTAATAATTGTGTAATTTCTATTTAAGTTGATTGATAGGAACTGTATTTGTTATTTGCTAATTGATTTATATTTGAGCCGCGTAGTAATTGTATTTAGTAGGGATGCCATCACACAAGCTACTAATTCGTTGCTTGCAAACTGAGCTGCACTGGGCTACCAGCGCACACGCTTTGATAGGGTGACCTGATAGGGTTTATAACATGAGGAAGAGGCTCGAGCAGGTCGATGCTCGAAGGGCTGCCGTGGAGGAGGCTTACGCTGAGCTCGAGGACTCGGAGGTGGAAAAGGGAGTCCTGGACTCCTGCCGCGCGGACTACGAGCAGTTCCTCGCGCTCACGGACGACTTGATCGAGGTGGGGGCCAAGGACGCGGAGAAGAAGCGCGAAGCTCGGCTGAGTGGCCTGCTCGAGTCCCCTCGGAAGCCGCCCACTCAGCCAGAGCTGTTAGGACGCCTCCCCACGCTGGACCTGCCAAGGTTTTCCGGGGTCCTCTCGGAATGGCTGACCTTCGTCGGTATGTTTGACAGCCTGGTGGACGCCCGGAGGGACTTGACCCCCCGCTAAAAATGGGGTACCTCCTGGCATCACTGGAGAGGGAGGCCCTGGGCGTTGTCGGCCACCTTAAGTTGTCTGACGACGCCTACCAAAATGCCAGGGACCTCCTCGCTGGCGGGGCGCTCCGCTACGCCCTCTGTCGGGCGACGATCGACGCTCGCCGGTTGACCACAGCACCCCTCGTTCTGATAGGAGTCCCTCCCCCGACCGGTCGGGGAGTCGTTATTCCAGGGGCGGGGGGGGTCGTCATCCCCCCTCAGCTGGTTGAGAGTGGATTCGCAGCCACTCAGCGGTCAGCTAGACCGTTTTCACCCCCGTTGGCTGAGTGGCCGCGACTGGAACGCCGCCCGCCCCCCTTTAGTCGGTGCCGGTATTACCGGGTTCCGGAGACCGCGTATCGGTCCCGGGCCTCTGAGCCGAGGATCCCCGAATTTCCCCAGGTCGGCCCGTTCAGGGAATTCCAGTCGAGGGTCATCGGGATGCTGTCGGAGTGCCGCTCTCGGGGCCCCCGGTTCGGGTGCCAGTCCGACCGAGGCAGCTCCAGATAGGAGACTGCCGCCCTAGCTCCCGCCATGGCCGCCTCCACTGAGCCTTTGAGCTGTCAGCAGTCCCCCTGTCAAACTGTTCTATTGCCGACAGCCTCAGTGAAGGTGTACAACCCGAGCGGCGACCGCTTGACGGTTCGAGCTCTATTGGATTCGGGTTCCCAACGTAGTGTGGCCTCCACTTGGTTGGTGGGAAGACTGGGGCTCCCCTGGAGCTCTGAATCACGTCCGATGGTAGGTATCGGAGGTGCCGAGCCTCCTGCTCCTAGGGGACAAGCGGAGTTGGTGTTCAGCCCTGCCAGCGAACACCTTCGCATTTTAGTCAAGGTAAATGTCCTCGATGACATTGTAGGGTTAGGGTTAGGGAGAACCTAACGTTCGTATAAATGACAGCGCGGTTCGCTGTGCGTCGGGTTTGAGACCGGCAGACCCTCGGTGGGCCCAACCTGGGCCTATAGATTAGTTACTGGGGGCCGACACGCTGGGGGTCATTTTGTTAGGTGAGATACGAGCTCTACAGCTCGATGGCCTGTCAGCTATGTCCACGATATTTAGGCACAGCTTCTTTGGACCGGTTATGTGGTCTCCTCCCACTACGACGGCCGACCCGCTCTCCGTTGTGGGCGTGTCCCTTTCGGACGGCGTCAAGCGGTTCTGGGAAATTGAGGAACCACCATATGCGGCTCGAATCAACCCTCTGGAACGTGAGTGCGAGTTGTTCTTCCAGAACAATACCGACCGTCGGGTCGACGGTCGTTTCGTCACTCGCTTACCCTTTCTGGCCTCACGTACTTCTTTGGGCCAATCTCGTGCACTAGCCGAGAAGAGGTTGCTTTCCATAGAGCGCCCAGCCTTTCGCGACAAATATGTCGAGTTTATGCGCGAGTATCAAGAGCTGGGTCACATGTCACCGTCCAACTTCGAATGGTGTTCACAGGAGCACTACTTCCTCCTCACCATGCGGTCTTGAGGACCCCTGAGAGTAAGATTCGGGTGGTGTTTGACGGTTCCGCCGCCACATCAAATGGCGTGTCCCTGAACCAGTGTCTTCATTCTGGTCCTAAACTGACCAAGGACATATCCGACATCTTGACCCAATTCCGTCGACACCAAGTGGTTTTTGTAGCGGACATTCGGATGATGTTTCGACAATCAGTGGTCCATCGTGATGACCGTCGATATCAGCTGATATTGTGGCGCGAGAAGCCCAGCGATCCTATACATGTGTTTGAGTTGAACACCACCACATATGGACTCCGGTCTAGCCCGTATATCGCCATGCGAACCCTCCTTGAACTCGCTGAGATGGAGCGCCTGAGATACGCTCGAGGAGCTTCTATTTTGGAGACTTCGGTCTACATGGACGACATTTGTACGGGCGCTTCCACCGTCGAGGAGGCTCTTGTCTTGCGAGACGAATTAATTGCCATCCTGAAGTCCGGCGTGCCCCTAGCGAGCGTCGTGAAGCTTTGACCCGTATGGTCCAAACGGAGCATTTTGAGCCCGTTATTGAAAACTTGAAGCGTGGCTCCGTTATCAAGGGCGCTCTGGCCCGCCTGAACTTCTTTCAGGACGACGCTGGGATGCTGCGCGTTGGCGGACGTTTGAAAAATTCTCGACTGCCGTGCGGGGCTCGACACCCGTTGCTGCTCCCTAAGGACGGCGCCCTTGTCTGGTTGCTGGTAACCCACCACCATGTTAAGAATGCCCACGCTGGGTGTAACGCTCTTTCGGCTATTTTTCAGCGGGAGTTTTGGATTTTGGCTGGCCGACGCACCATTCGGAGCGTCATCTTTAAGTGCATATCCTGTTATAAACTGAAGGCCCCCATATCACAGCCTCAGATGTGTGACTTGCCGACCGACCGCGTCAGGGCCATCCGACCATTCGCTGGAGTCGGAACAGACTTTGCTGGCCCCTTCCTCGTCAAGTTCTCTAACCTTCGTAACGCGCGTTCGTTTGCGTCTTCGTGTGCCTCTCCACTAAGGCCGTTCACTTGGAACTTGTAAGCGCCCTCAGCACGGAGGCCTTCTTGGCCACGCTTGGTCGTTTCGTATCGCGGCGCGGTTTGCCGGACTTGATCCGGTCGGATTGCGGAACGAATTATAAGGGCACGGATAGGTATATGAAAGAGGTCGTCGAATTTCTGTCCAGCCACCGGACTTATTTAGGCAATGCTATGTCAAAAAGGGGCATCCAGTGGAAATTCGACCCTCCGGCGTGTCCCCACTGGGGCGGTATTTTCGAGGCGGTGGTTAAAGTTGCAAAAACGCATCTCCGTCTCGTTATTGGTGAAACTATTTTGACATTTGAGGAGCTCGCCACTGTATTCTGTAAAATTGAGGCGGTACTCAACTCTCGGCCCCTCTGTCCCCTCTCGTCCGACCCGAATGATTTGGAGGTTCTAACCCCGGGACACTTCCTGATTGGCCAGCCGCTTAACGCCCTGCCCGAGTACCCCTTCAGGGAAACGAACTCTTCACGGTTGAACAGATTTAACCTGCTACAACAGATGACTCAGAGTTTTTGGCATCGATGGTCTCTGGAGTACCTACATCTTTTGCAGCAGCGCGTTAAGTGGTCTGACAAGACGGATCCTCCTCGGGTTGGAGACCTCGTGTTGGTTAAAGAACTCAACGCTTTACCTTTGTATTGGCGCCGTGGGCGTATTGTTAAGTTGTCGTATGCATCGGATGGGGTGCCTTGGGTGGCCGAGGTTTTGGTCGGAGATTCGGTCTTGCAACGTGCCGACGCGACCTTGTCCCGTTTGCCAATCTACTCGCGGATAATTCTTTATGTCCGGGCAGGGGTTTGTTTAGGCAAAAATATTAAATATTTGAAACGTGAATTTGTTAAACGTACGGGCGGAGCATAGTACTGGTAACAAGGTCATTCGGCCCCTCACCGGTCGCATTCCACGGGCGGCATCGGACGGACTTCTCTAGATTGAGTGTACGTTTTTCTGCGACCGAAACTGACGTTTAGTTTTAGCGCCTAATTTGTAACGAACGTATTAAAAACCCGCGAAAATCGTTGTGTCCACGAGAACCCGTGTGTTCTTTAAAGACTTATTAACTTCGGTTAAATTGTGCAACTCTGATAGTGATTTTCCTTTGAAGTTCTTCTTTGGCTGTACCATTACGTGACTAGACTGAAAGGGTGCTTCAAGAAGGGAATAGTTCCGGAGCTACCAGAAGATACCTTCTCCAGGACAGTATTGTGTCATCTAGCCCAGGCCACTTACACACAGCTTCATACAATTAACACATACATTCACTACACTTTCATCAGCCGGGCAGATCCTGATGAACCGTCTCCGCTCCAGAAGCAGGTAAGTGCCTTCCCGTTAACAGGCTTTCCCCCTTATAGTTTATTGCAATTAACGATTTTCCACTTGGCTTTGTGAGGCCCGACCTGCATCTGCTTGTAGGTTCATCCTTCAGGGGCCGGGAGGAATCTACTCTTGTATAAGCAGTTGCAAGCCGTAACAATTATATAATAATTAAGAATCGCATTGAAAGTTATAACAAATTTATATATCATATGAAACAGAAACTTTTTTATTCAATATAGATTATAAATAATACCCATTGAAAGTCACTCTTTTGTTTGATTTCCACTGGTTCGGAAAGAAACCTCTGTCCTGGGAAGAATTACCAAGTAACCCAGCGGGACTTTTTTTTATATAACAGCTTACAATCATGTATGTTATACAAATTAACAACACAACAAATTAGAAATAGCTTTTTTTTTATAGGATAAGGGTGACAAACGAGCACACAGTCCATCTGATGGTAAGTAGTTGCTGCGGCCCATAGACATCTACATTTATCCTCTATTACAAATAAAAATGTAAATGCGTTGTCACCTGTGAGGACTAAGATGGAATGCCTCATTTCCAGTAAAAAGGGCCTCCGGCCACCTGCACTCACCACGCGAAACGCAGAGGTAAACCTCTACTTCACGCTGGTTTTCTGTGAGGTCGTGGTACCACCCCGGTTCGACCCGGCCCATCCGTGCGACAGCAAAAGCTACCGCGTGGCTCTACCACTGTCTAAAAACTGTCTAAAAAGCTTGGTAGCGATCACCTTATTTCCAGGGGTTATTATCATCCATTATATATAAAGTATAATAAAAACAATGGCTGAATCTGAATGACAGGGTGAGAAATAGTGTGATAAGAGAAAAGTATGGTTTGCAAGATGACGTTGTGACAAGGATTAAGAAAGGAATGCTTCGGTGGTTTGGTCATGTAGAAAGAATGAACGGGGAAAGAGTGACAAGGCAAATTTATGTTGCAGAAGTGAACGGCAGGGTCGGGAAGGGGCGCCCTAGACGAAGTTTTATCGACCAAATCGGCGATACATTAAAAATGGGCCAGATTAGGAGTACCTTTAACCGACGAGCGTGTATCCGCAGATATATGGATGTAAAGGGAAGGAGAGAGGTGTGTCAGGATCGCGTCCGTAGTCTCTGCCTACCCCTCTGGGTGACAGGCGTGAGTGTTTATGTATGTATGTATGTATGTATTATGTTATATTTTTTAATAATATTTTTTGGTTGAAAATAGTAATTCTTGTCAGCACTATCACTACAGCCCATTAAGTCCACTGCTGAATATAGGTTTGCCATAGATTGTATTATATAGGCGATATTTGCCACACTTGGCAGGCTGTCAGGTTGCCATCCACAGTTCTTATTTTTTTTAGTTGTTATTAGAAAGACGCTAGTGCAAAACTCTCGGTTTGTCATTAAATTCATGTCAACTAATATTAAAATAATTAATTAAAGTAAACTTCAAGAAAATAACTGACTGTTTGTTCAAAAGCCGGCAACGCTCCTGCGATTCCTCTGAGGTTACAGCTGTTGATGGCCGGCGGCAGTCACTTACCACCAGGTCAGCCACATGCTAGTTAACCCCCCTGCTAAATATCGCCCTCCCCAAAGAACTGCCACAAAACATGGTCTTCTTGAAAAGAAGAAAGCGTACATAATTTTAGGTTCTCTCTTCTCTTCTTCTCTTCAGTAGAGTAATAACCTTGTTTGTCTTGACCATTAACACAATGTTGTACTACTTGTAAAATACACTTTAAATACACCGTGAAAAATATACACTATTTATAAATATTGCATATGAAAAAATGTAATGTCCCTTTATCACAAATGACTGACGAATGTCTGTAGAATGCTTCAAGATTAACTTTCAGTTGCATACTGATATATGGAAGATTGTCATGTAATGCTTTTCTCTACAGGCTTTGTGGCTCTTTCTGAATCAATATTCTAGCTGCATTCACGAGGCGCTAGATAGGTTTTTGTAGCCGCTCTTTTAATTTCTCTTTGGTAACGATTCCGGCACTGAATACGCTTCTTATACATAAACGGTGCGTAATGTTCGTAGATCATTATTGCTATAAACGACATTTAAATAACAAAAGTAAGAGTATTTATTTATTCTGTTTCATAGAATATGGATGAGGTGAGCACACAGTCTACCAGATAGTAAATAGATCCCGCAGCCCATAGATATCTATATTAATCCTCAACTAAGAAACAAATGCAGATACGTTGTTACCTCTTGTAGTGTACTTGAACTGGGAGAGAGTTAAATATAAGACAGCCGTTTCTCTATAAGTCGTTTAATGCAATGAGACAAACTCGAGTGCGCGTCAGACCGCGCGTTGATAACATAGTTCCCCTTTAATATACTACATTCCCTCCACTTATATTTACCAAACAATTACAAAATAAAAATAAATTACAAATAAAAAAAATGCTTATCGCTAGTCATGAGAGAAACGTGCGCTCTACGAGTAACCTTCTTCTCCTATGTTTTTAACAGTGGTAGAGCCACGCGGCAGCTTTTGCTGTCGTACGGATGGGCCGGCTCGAACCGGGGTGGTACCACGACCTCACAGAAAACCAGCGTGAAGTAGAGGTTTACCTCTGCGTTTCGCTTGGTGAGTGCAGGTGGTCGGAGGCCCTTTTTACTGGAAATGAGGCATTCCATCTTAGTCCTCACGGGTGACAACGCATCTATATTTTGATTTGTAATAGAGGATAGATGTAGATGTCTATTGGCCGCAGCAACCACTTACCATCAGGTGGACTGTGTGCTCGTTTGTCACCCTTATCCTATAAAAAAAAAATGTCCCTCCCACAGCTCTGGACTTGTTCATTCTTCTTTCCACATTCAGTCTATTCTCCTTTGAAACGCACTCCCTCTCGAAATCAGGATGGCTAGAAATCGTTACGCTTTCAAGATGAAGGTTCGGGAATACTTACTTAATAAATTGGCAGAATCATCATAGTAACAGTTAATTTATATATTCTTACTAGCTGGCCAGGCAGACGATGTACTGCCCTTAGCGGCGAACCTCTGTACTATAAAAATACTTAAATTTGCAATAAAAACTACTGAGGTTCACTTAACGGGATAAAAACTACCCTATCTCTCAAGTTGGACCAAACTGCGCACAGTGTGCACAAATTTCATTGAACTCATTTCAGTGGTTTAGGAGTTTATCGCGGACAAACAATGTGACACGTAATTTTTATATATAAAGATTATGTATATTATATATTTTATTTCCATGTCCTACATTTTTTTTGTTATTTTAGTTCAGTATTCGCATATTAACTTTTTATTAGATTAAGTCCGCCTATGTACCATATGTGTTCGCGCAAAAGCGCTAATGTCAATAATGGACGTCAGATGGCCCGCGCGCCTCTACGATACCGGTTTTGGCGTCCTGTCGTGTCGAGGACACGCTAGAACAAGGAGTCCAATTCATCGCGTCGAAAGATAAAAACGCGTTCTTTGTCGGGAAGTCGGAAGCGGAATATGATAGGCGCGTATAGTAAATATACCACTGGGAATTGTAACGCGCATTCCTGTTTTGTTAGCTTCACCCCGGGACTTAGTGTCTAATTCAGAATCTGTATAAGTGGATTCGACCGTATTAGTTACTAGTGCGGTATTTGATATTCTAGAAATAACAGTGACCTTTGATCCGTACGTTCTGTGTTCATTTCGCGAGTCAAGCGTTATAACACACGAGAGTTAGTGGCTTCTGTAAGGTAGTTAATCGTACGACAGAGTTAAAGAACTGTCATCGTAGAAAACGAAGAAAGTGACTGCGGAAGGAGACCGTAGTTTGGAGAGGTACTGAGGGCCGAACTGCTGCAGAGGATAACGGTCTAATAAGGTCAATAACACTACCAGCCACACCCAGATACACATCACTGACCCTTACTTTCCTAGGACTATACATCCACACGCGACCTGACCGAATCCTGAGGGACCAGTCGCCTTGGATAGAGGTAAGTAAGCTCCCCTTATAGAAAACAACGCTCCCCCCTGATCGATTAATGTAATTAGAAACTTAACCCTTGGCGTTTAGGACGCCCGACCAGCATCTGCTTGTAGCTTCTCCGTCTATGGGCCCGCGGGGGACCCTACTCCTGGGATAAGCAGCTGTTGGCCGTAACATTTTGGTAGCAGAGCGCGATTCTGGGATCGATTCCCGGTCGATCCACAGACAGTAGTGTTTGATAAAAATTAAATAATTTTGGTGGCAGGGAGCGTTGGGTTGATTGGTTTAATTTTGTGTCTACAATCACGCCCGTCCGTAATACGTAAAAATATTTTTTTATTATATACGTAATAATAAAATTCCTTTCTTTGTTGGCTTGCTTTGTTGTTTGCGGGTAAATTTGAAAAGCCGCGCCCGTTTAGCTCGCAAGCCTCCCGCTTGCGTCATGTAGGTAGATGGTTATTTTTACGTAATCGGTTAATTATCGTTGTCGGATAGTTATAGTGGATTACTTATCGAAGGGTCGATTTCCGAGCTGGGCGTTTTTTGTTGATCGACCGTGACGTGTGTCTTCGTTTATGTAACTTTCGTATTGTAATTTGTATTTGAACTAAAGAGTAGTAATTTGTATTTACGTAATTTGAATTTAACTTGATTTGATCGCACTAGTATTTGTTATTGTTAATTTGATTTGTCTTTTCTTTTGTACTAACTTGTATTTGATTTGATATGTAGCGGTTCTTATTTGTTTAATTTCTTTTCAACTCGATTTGATAGGAACTGCATTTGTTAGCTGTTAATTTTTTTGTATTTGTTATTTGTTATTTTTGTAATTGTGCTCGAGCCGCGTCGTAATTTGTATTTAGTAGTGATGTCCTCGCCCAAGATGCTAATCCGTTGCCTGCGGACTGAGTAACGCTGGGCCACCAGCGCCCATGCTTTGATAGGTCGACCGGATAGGGTCCATAACTTGATGAAGCGGTTCGAGCAGGTCGATGCTCGAAGGGCTGCAGTGGAGGAGGCTTATGCTGAGCTCGAGGATTCGGATGTGGAAAAGGGAGTCCTGGACTCCTGCTTCGCAGACTACGAGTAGTTCTTTTCGCTCACGGACGAGTTGATCGAGGCTGAAGGCAGGTATGCCGAGGAGGCGCGTGAAGCTCGGACGAGTGGCCTGCCCGAGTCCTTTCGGGAGCAGCCTCAGCCGGAGCTGTTGGGACGACTCCTAACTCTGGACTTGCCAAGGTTCTCCGGGGTCCTTTCCGAATGGATGACCTTCGTTGGTCTTTTCGACGGCCTAGTGGACGCCCGGAGTGACTTGACCCTGAGCCAGAAGATGGCGTACCTCCTGGCCTCACTGGAGGGGGAGGCCCTGGGCGTTGTCAGCCATTTGAGCTTGTCGGACGACGCCTACCAGACTGCTCGGGGCCTCCTAGCCAGAAGATACGCCAAAGTCCGGCGAATTGCGGACGAACATGTTAAGCAGCTTCTGAGCCTCCCGCCGCTTAGTGACCGGAACATACTACGTCCGGACCTGTTGGATCCAGTCTTGGTGGCCTGTAATATGTTGAGGCGGCTGGATTTATCAGTGGGCGAATGGGCCTTTTTGTTTCGCATCGTGCTGTCCCGTCTACCTCTCGACCTTCGAATGCATTTTGAGGAGAGGTACAGCGGGGACGAGGCCTCCTATATTCCGCCCTTCTATGACCTGCTGCGGTTTTTGGAGGAGCAGTGCCGACAGATCGAGCACGCGGCGGGCACCCTCGACGACTTACGAGCCGTGCCCAGTGACAGGCGGAATCCGCCAGGCAAGTCGTCGTCAACCCCCCCCCCCCTGCTCCTATTGTCGAGCATTTGATCACCGGGTAACGTCTTGCCCGAAATTATTATGTAAGCCGGTTCCGGCGAGGCGAACTATCGCCAAGGAGCGCCGCTGGTGCTACTCATGTGTGGAAGGGCACCTCCAGCGAGACTGTCCGCACCGGCGTCCCTGTTTGCATTGCCAGGGCAATTACCATGCCGTACTGTGCCTGGGTGCGGATGGCGTCTCCTCTCAGGGCGCTGCCAGGCCCTCGACCCCCACGGGCGGGGGCACTCCGCCACGCCCTCTGACGGGCGAGGCTCGGCGCCCGCCGGCTAGCCACCAGGCCCCTAGGTTTGAAAGGGGTCCCTCCCCCGACCAGTCGGGGGGTAATTCCCCCAGGGGCGGGGGTGTCATCACCCCCCCATCAGCGTGTGGAGAGGAACATCACGGCCACTCATCAGTCCACTGGACCCTTCTCACTCCCGTTAGCTGAGTGGCCGCGACTGGTGTACCACTGTACCCCATTTGATGGAGGCGGCCCTAGCTAGCTGCCGCCTTAGCTCCCACCACGGCCGCCTCTACTGAGCCTTAAGCCGTCAACAGTCCACTTGTCAAGCTGTTCTGTTGCCGACGGCCTCAGTGAGGGCGTACAACCCCAGTGGCGACTGTTAGCGGTTGCGCTCTGTTAGTCTCGGGTTCACGAGGTGTGGCCTCCACTTGGTGGTGGGAAGATTAGGGCCCCCTGGAGCGTTGAATCACGCTCTCAAGGGGTATTAGATTTGGGCTGGTCGAGCACTTAGTTAAAAATTCTTTAACTTAAAATTAAAATGCTTTTGGGTTTTCCGCGAAATTCATATTGTAGCGCTTGTGACTAAAATAATTAAATTTAAAATACTCCTTTAAATGCTGCTGCATATGTTTTGTAAATACATTTGATCACTGCGTTTTTTGTTGCACGGAAAATTGAGATTATATTGTGTGCCCTTTTTAATGCTTGTGCGTATGCTTTGTAATTGTATTTGATTGTCGTGTCTGTTGCTGAAAGGAAAGTTTGAATTCATTTGAAATTTGAATAGCGCGCTATTTTGAAAATTATGTATATGTTTTGTGATAGTGTTTAATCATTTTGCTTTGTGATAAGGAAGGTTGAAATTAGATAACCCTGTTTGTGCCGAAGGGAATAAGAGACAATTCTCTTTTGGTTTGGATTTTGTTGGCACTGTCTAAGATATTTATTTGAAATAAGAAATAGGGCTGTCTCTTACGTTTATTGTTTGTTTACTTTGTCAAGTTGACCTATGTCCGTCGTTGATTACTTGTTTTAATTAATTCTGTAATTGAACATTGATGCTTTGAAAAATTAGTTGAAATATGAGCATAGGACTACCTGCCTAAAGGACTATCTGGTTTGTAGATTATCAGATGGAAATCAGCTGTCACACCATTTGGTAAATGATTATAGGTGGATGGCTTGGTTATGTCTACTTGTTTGAAAATTCATACTAGGGACTATCTGTGCGTTTCTTTCGGCTCTCCACAGACGACGTTCATGGGGAATTTGGGGGTGCTCTCTGCACTGAAGCTTGGAAGGCCCCTCTGGGCCGCTTCGTGTCGCGTCGCTGTTTGCTGATTGCGGAACTAATCATTGGAGCGCAGATAGGTGTTTGAAGGAGGTCGTCGGACTTCTGTCTAGGAATAGGACTTATTTATGTGCTGCGATGTCCAGGAAGGGCATCCAGTTCAACTCTCCGGCTAGCCCACGTTGGGGCTGTAATTTTGAGGCGTTGGTTAGGGTTGCAAGATCTTATGGGGTGCGTAAGGTGGCCTAGTTTGGTTGTAGATTCGGTCTTGCAACTTGCCGTCGCGACCCTGTCCCACTGACCGGTTTGCTCGCGGACCTAAATCCTTATGTCCAGGACGGGGGTTTGTTCGCGCAAAAGCGCTAATGTCAATAGTGGACGTCAGATGGCGCGCGCGCCTCTACGATATCGGTTTTGGCGTCCCGTCGTTTCGAGGACACGCTAGAACAAGGAGTCCAATTCATCGCGTCGAAAGATAAACACGCGTTCTTTGTCGGGAAGTCGGAAGCGGAATATGATAGGTGCGTATAGTAAATATACCACTGGGAATTGTAACGCGCATTCCTGTTTTGTTAGCTTCACCCCGGGACTTAGTTTCTAATTCAGAATCTGTATAAGTGGATTCGACCGTATTAGTTACTAGTGCGGTATTTGATATTCTAGAAATAACGGTGACCTTTGATCCGTACGTTCTGTGTTCATTTCGCGAGTCAAGCGTTATAACAAACGAGAGTTAGTGGCTTCTGTAAGGTAGTTAATCGTACGACAGAGTTAAAGAACTGTCATCGTAGAAAACGAATAAAGTGACTGCGGAAGGAGACCGTAGTTTGGAGAGGTGCTGAGGGCCGAACTGCTGCAGAGGATAACGGTCTAATAAGGTCAATAACACTACCAGCCACACCCAGATACACATCACTGACCCTTACTTTCCTAGCACTATACATCCACACGCGACCTGACCGAATCCTGAGGGACCAGTTGCCTTGAATAGAGGTAAGTAAGCTCCCCTTATAGAAAACAACGCTCCCCCCTGATCGTTTAATGTAATTAGAAACTTAACCCTTGGCGTTTAGGACGCCCGACCAGCATCTTCTTGTAGCTTCTCCGTCTATGGGCCCGCGGGGGACCCTACTCCTGGAATAAGCAGCTGTTGGCCGTAACAACATGTGTATATGAAGTTTTAATTAAACTTCGTCCTGCAACTCCTTCTCCATAATACAATTGAAGCGTGGTTGTACCACATAATTAGTAAAGAGTAACTACACCTACACTTACCTAATAGAAAAACGAGAGACTTTTGACCTTTGAGAGTGGGGTGTGCATAGGTGCTATGTACGTAAACACTTTGGCTGCCTCTAGTTTTGAGTTGGGGTAACATTAGAGGCGGCTAAATTTAGTCAATGGCGTAAATATGAGTCTCTGAATGATGACTACATTTTTGTGCCATTTGCTGTACAGACTGTGGAGTGGTGAAGTACCGAAAGCAATTTTATCGCCAACTTGTCTTCGCCGCTTTTGATTACAAGGCTGGTCCATTCCTTTATCAATGGCTAAGAATAGGCATTTAGCGAGAAATAGCAGTCAACATTCTTGCCAATCCACCATAGAATTCTATGATAATATTACTTTTTAGTAATAGTTTTTTTTATTATTATTATAAATATCGCTATTATACATATTATGTTAAGAAATGAATACACTTAAATATGTTTCTATTTTTTTAATAGGAGAGGGGGCAAACGAGCATGCGGCTCACCTGATGGTAAGTGACTACCGCCGCCCATGAACAACTGCAACACCAGGGAGGGAATTGCAGATGCGTTGCCGGCCTTTTAAAAAGAAGTACGCTCTTTTCTTGAAGGTCCCTAAGTCGTGTCGGTTCGGAAAAATCGCTGATGATAATCGATTCCACAGGGAAGTCGTGCGAGAAAAAAACCTCTTCTAAATCGCACAGTGGTGAACCGCCAATCATCCAGATGGTGTGGATGGTATCGGGAGTTCTGCCGCGATGTGCGTTCGTGAAATTTGGCGGCTGGGATTAATCCGAACAATTCCTCAGAGCACTCCCCATGGTAGATGCGAAAGAAAATGCAAAGAGATGCAACATCTCTTCGTAGCGCCAATGAGTCGAGCCGATCGGAAAGGACTCGGTCGTCGACGATTCGAGCCGCTCTGCGCTGGATGCGGTCAAGTGGAAGGAGCTGGCACTGGGGAGCCCCTGCCCAGAGATGGGAACAGTATTCCATGTGAGGCTGAACCTGTGCTTTGTAAAGTTGCAGGCGGTGTGCCGGCATGAAATACTGTCCCGCTCTGCTGAGCACGCCAAGCTTTTTAGAGGCCAATTTGGCCTTCTCTTCCAAGTGACCACGAAATTACACGTCACTCGATATGTCGGCGCCGAGGATTCCGATACTGGCTGAGGCAACCAGAGGAGTGCCTTGAAACTGAGGAGACACGACAAAGGGGTTCTTTTTAGCTGTAAACGCGCAAGCTTGTGTCTTCTGAGGATTAAACTGGACTAGATTTAGTCGCCCCCAGTTCGAGACTTTGTCCAGCAAAGACTCGACTTCAGACACAAGTTTGTTCCGGTACTCGGAGACGTTTTCCCGAGAAATATTAGCACGGCCGGTGTATAGAGCATCACCAGTGCTGTCATCCGCATAGCAATGAATGTTACCAGTTAGCAACATATCATTGATATGCTGAAGAAACAGCGTTGGTGATAGCACACAGCCTTGTGGAACACCAGCGTTAATAGGCTTGTAGTCAGAACATGCACCGTCTACAACGACCTTGATGCTCCGATCTGCAAGGAAGCTGGTGATCCAATTGCACAATTTCTCGGGAAGCCCATAGGAAGGGAGCTTCGAAAGAAGCGCTTTGTGCCAAACCCGATCGAAGGCCTTCGCAATGTCCAGACTAACGGCCAACGCCTCCCCCTTGGACTCTACTGCCTCCGCCCATCTATGGGTCAGGTAGACCAGAAGATCACCAGCTGATCGACCCCGACGAAAACCGTATTGGCGGTCACTAATCAGCTGGTGATCCTCAAGGTACCGGATGAGCTGGCAGTTGATAATGGATTCCATTATTTTGGAGAACAAGGAGGTGATCGCGATAGGCTTATAGTTGGACGGGTTTGAGCGGTCGCCTTTTTTAGGGATCGGGTGGACAAAAGCTGTCTTCCATGAATTCGGGACTACGCCTTGGGAGTAGGAGTACCGGAAAAGACGCGTTAGGACCGGTGCCAACTCCGGAGCACACGTCCTCAGCACAATTGGGGGGATTTCGTCAGGCCCACTCGACTTCTGGATGTCCAGGGAGAGAAGTGCTTTGCGAACCGAGCGCTGTGAGAACAGCACATCCGGCATGGAGCACTCACACCGCGGGATGGTCGGCGGTGTTTTCCCCTATTATTTATTCTATGGAATTATTATTGACACCATAATAACATTACATAAGTAAATTAAGAAATAATTCCTGCAATACATTATAATACTGCTTGTATTAAAAAAAGAGTAGTAATAAATTGTAAGCAAAAACGATTTGCGTATACTCATATAGAAAAGTTTGCTATTTACTTTGGATACGGTTCGCAAATCTACACAAAAGAGATTGTATTTACGACTGCAATTTGTATGACAAATGACCGTTTCATAAATGTCGTGAAAGACGCTGCAAGAATAAACAATGCTGGAAAATAATAAATTTATGCAAAGTCCTTCACAAATCTATCAATTTGTTGTTACGAAAAGAAAATACTGAATAATTTTATTTATTTATTTGTTTGTTATGAACTATGTTTCGTAATAGCAACATTTTTAAGCACTCAAAATTCCACTGCTTAACATGATCCCTTCATAACCTGTCTCATATTTATCTTAGTTATCACTCGGGGTGGCGACCGATTGGGAGTTGTTATAAGAAAGACGCTGCTGCCAAACTCCTTTCCGCCTGTCACTCGTTACGATATCCACGAGATAATATTGTAACAGTTAGTACAAATAAAAGAAGGTAGAAAACTAAACACACTAATTTTATTTTATACTCGAATAACAATTTGAGAGTCTCGTCTTATTACGAGCGGTAGTGTGATCACTGATTACAAAATTGAGCTCGTAAGGCACTATATAGCACTATCACACACCAGAGGCATCCGGTGGTTAGAGTGGTGGCTTTGGCTTGGCTGGCTTGGATGGTGCGCTGTGATTGGCTGTGGCGGTGGCGTAACAATATATAAATTTCTTAATCAAAGAAAAATAGAGCTGCAAACATTTCTAGTGACTCAAACCATGCTCTACTTCCTGAAACGTTTATTATACCATCTTTCTTTCTTTAAAAGTCCACTGCTGGACGCACACATATGCACCTAAAACTATTATGTTTGCGTGAGTACGCGTTCTCACAATAAGTTGAGCTTCATTTTAGCTTGCTTTCGGCGTCAGTTAAAACAAGTAGCGTCTTTCTTTCTATGTTGGATTGAGGCTTCATTACCAAAAATTTATAAAAAATGTATTTTTTAATTTTAAGTGATTTCAAAAAAAAATTACTTTATTTTATTTTCGTTCTAAATGTTGTATCTTGGGAAATTTACATAACTATATTAAACAAGGACAAACAACCAGATCAGCAACAATTATTTGTTGGCAATACAAATACCTGTTTCGTGGGGGATCCGAACTCGCGGCCCTTAGAGTTGCAACTCATTGCTAAGCCATTGAAGCACGGAGCCGTCAATATTATGTTTTATTAATAGGTAAAGTAATTTAACAAAGGCTCCCATTCTGAGCATAGGCCACCTGCTATTTTGGAGAGGGTATAGCGAGCAGGTAACAAACTGTTCCAATGTGTGCTAGCGATCTTGACATATTATCCATGAAATACTTGATTATCGAGTATGTGGCAAATTATTATGTGGATATCGAACTCGGTTTTCTCGCATATTATAAAATTTAAAGCAAGCCCTTGCGTAAACGAAGTGAAGTCTAAATCACGCTATCGAAGTTTCCAAACGGTTTCGTTGTGTATAGAACAAGCTCCACACCTTGCCCGGTGGGATTTTTTCCTTTTCCTTCCCCGGTAAATTTAAAATTAAAATTATATATTACAGTTTACCTACTAAACCGATTTAGCTGATATTTTATCAATAGTGTGTAATTACACAGTTGTCCAATATAAATTCCAACATAATTCCAAATATTTGAAGTCCGTTTTTTTTAATTCCAATTATAACTTTGAAAGCGTTGAGATGAGACAACTCATTTCGCTTTGCAAAGTAATAATTGCTTTTGATATAACATTTATTTCTTTAAATACAAGAAGAAATGTATAACTATACATAAATAAAAATAGCTACAAAATCCTTGAAAGTAATTATATCTGGGACCACGATAGTGCCCCCGCCAAGACGAGCCAACCATACGAAAACGAACGACTACCTTTTCTTGAAGCGCTTCGTCGTTTTTTTAAACCCTCTTAACTTGGGTTTGGATTTTACCAGATAAGAAGAAACAAAATTTTCGGGATATGATGTCAATGGTTATTTATATAAATTACCATATAAAGTTTATGTAGATTACCATATAAAGTTTTAATTAAATAGCTTTTATACTTTAAATTTTAATGATACCCAAAAACCCCGATTTCGTCACTGACTCAAAGATGATCACCAAAATTCTTAGGGTACTTTCTGAAGTTCTAGAAAGCTGAAATTTGGTATGTTAGCTAGTATTAGTACACAAATAACAAAAAAATTCTAAAACTTGGAACTTTTACCTACCAACTCCTTAAACTAGAGGATAGAAGTTTGTAAGAGACTTCCGCAAATTTTGATGCAAGTGAATAAGTGTGTATATTATAATTTATAACAATTAGTTCAGAATATTACTACATTATTATACTTATATTTTATGAATAATATTATAATACTTATTTAGTTCGTTCAAAATTCAAATGTGGTGACAAGTATTTACAAAAGAAAACTTTTATGGGGATGGGAAATCACAATGGTGAAGGGGATGGAAGTTAGTATGGGTTTTCTATCTATCGTTATATATCTATCGCTTATTATAAAAATAAGTAAACCAAAAAATAAATAAGACAAAGGTAGAGAGTGGGCAATGAAGACAAGCACCTCTGATGTGCAAGAAATACGCCCCAAAAAGACTAAAAATGAACAAAATAAAAAATATTGTCATAAGCAACTTACAAAATGAAGTTAAATCCCACCAAAAACATTTTCATGTAAGATGTTGCCAAGACCGAGACCATATCGTTACTATCAGCTGCCGATGCAGTAGATGACAGATCTTAGATTCAGAAACAAAAACAGAAATATATTTTTTAATCAATATAACATATAAATCTGGGGGCACGGTGGTACCCCTACCAAGACGAGCCAACCAATTCATAACGAAGCACAACCTACCTTTTCTCGAAGCGCTTCGACATTTTTGAACCCTCATAACTTGGGTTTGGATTATACCAAATAAGAAGAAACAAAATTCTCGGATATTATTATATTTAAAATAATATTATATTATATAAAATAATATACCATCTGTTCGCGCCAAGCGCTAATGTCAAGAATCGACGCCAGAGGGCGCTCTGCTTGGCGCGATACTGGTTTTGACGTTCGGTCGAGCGGGGGTGTGGCGAGAGCGCGCGAGCGCAAGGAGTCATTTGCCAGCTGTGCTATCGACAGCACGCTGTTAACTGGTTCGGGAACGCGGAATAGTGCAGGAGTGTCGAGTAAATATACCGCCTAGGATTCGTGACGCGCATCCCTTCTTTGAGAGCTTCTCCCGGAACTTAGTTGTGTTTAACTCTGAATCTGTATATAAGTGAATTCGACAATATTAACTACTAGTGCGGCATTTGATATTCTAGAAATAACTGTTGCCACGCGAAACGGTAGTGACCTTTGATCCGGACATTCTGTGTTCGTTTTGTGTGTTAAGCGTTATAACAAACGAGAGTTAGTGGCTTCTGGAAGTTAGTTAATCGTACGATAGAGTTAATGGACTGTCCTCGTGACGAACGAAGAAAGTGACTGTGGGCGACTCCACGGAAGATTACCACAATTTGGAGCGGTGCTGAAGTCCGAGCTGCTGCCGACGGCAACGGTCTAATCAGGTCTACCACAGTCAGTCACACCTAGATACACATCACTAACACTTACTAAAGTATATTTTGCCTATCCATACCCATCTATAATAAAATACCAAATGATATAAAGGAAATAAATAATATACAAACCTTCAAAAAATCATTAAAAACATTATTAATTAATAAATCTTACTATTCTATTAATGAATATCTTAATGACATAGAAATTACATAATTATAATATTTGTATTTGATTTGAAATACCATGTATTATATATTTGACATATTATATATTATGATATGATAACCCGATGACATCGACAGTTTTAATTTGTATTTTTTTTTATATATATATAGTTTATTTCGTGACATTAGCTTAAGATGCAGTATTTATTTTTGACTCGTGTATTTAACAATAGTAATAATAATTTGAAAAGATGACATTTTTATTTACTTCAGTTTCTTTTTTTTTCTCAATATAGACGTAAAGGCGCCATTACGAAATGTGTTATTTGTCATGGGTATCATTGCACGATGCTTTTCACTTTTGAATATTTAATACTACCTACACATATGATTATGGTATTTTTATGATGTGCAATCAATTTTAAAAGTATTAATTTTGCTTATATTGACAATATCGTAATGAATATTTGTACACCACACTGTGGTAGAATACACGATACCTAATGTAAATTTTACGAACACCTAACTTACTGTATTCACAAATAAATAAATGAATTTGAATTTGAATTTGAATTACTTCCATGCACCCTACAACTGAGCTTTGACAGCAGTCGCCTTGGATATAGGTAAGTAAGCTCGGTTTTAATATTCTCCCTGTTGAATTGCAGTAGGACAGAACGCTCCCCCGTATAGTTTATTGTAATTAGAGACTTTCCACTTTGTCCTTAGGAGGCCCAACCTGCATCTGCTTGTAGGTTCTTCCGCTATGGGCCTCGGAATATCCTACTCCTGGATAGGTAGCTGCAGGCCGTAACACCATCCTTGTCATTTTTCCTACATATTGTTCGAAAGTGAGCAGTATAAATATGGTTTAAGGCCGGCCACATACATATGGAATTCCGTTTCGGAATTTCGAAAGGGTCGGCCACACACATACGAAATCCCGTTTTGCCCGCAAAGTTTCGAACAGAAAACTACCGTACGTGTGTGACGGGTCATATATTTTATATGAACTTTCTGCGTTCGGAATCTCAAATCGGAATATCGAAACGGAATCCCGAAACGGAATTCCGTATATATGTGGCGGGCCTTAAGAGGCAATTTAGCACATTGAAATACGTCGGAGCCGATCGACTTCCAGAAGGCGCTAATCATACGCGCGTTATTTTACTCCAACCTTATAGAGGCCGGTTGACAGTTAAATTCCTGTGTTTGAAAATAATATATTAAATTAATAATTTAATTTCTTTAATTACATTTAAGCATCATCAGGCCCAAACTTGTCTGCCGCACGGCATGTGCTTTTTCCATAGAATAGAAGTTCCGCTGTCACGTCTGGTACGCCTGGTGGAAGTATTGTAACCGTAGTATTACAATTAAATAAAGACGCTAAGCAGTTGTGGCTGTACACCCTTACAATAAAGAAGATATCAGAATGCTTATATGTGTTTCTGCATATTCGTAGGTAAGTGAACTTATTGTTTGTTTTGTGTATCTTGAGAATGTATGATATCATTTATGCCAGGATTATAGTGTCCGAATGTATATGCAAGCATAGGTGCACTCTCTATTCCTTTACTCTCATAGTCCGATGGGACGGTAAATTGGACACAATCGGAAAGAGATCAAGCGCAGGACCAACGCCTTAACATGCGTTCCGCGGCACGGGTGTGAAACACCGCCAACTTGTTGACTTCGACCTACTACTTAGAAGTTCTTAAAAGAAACCCAGTAACGCATTTCCGACCACTAGACCAACGAGGCACACAATTCGAAATTCAACAAGTAATCTACACATATAAATGAAATTTCAGTGTCTTTTTTTATAGGATAAGGTGACAAATGAGCACACAGTCCACCTGATGGTAAGTAGTTGCTGTGGCACATAGACATCTAAATCTATCCTCGTTTGCGAATCAAAATGCAAATGCGTTGTCATTCGTGAGGTGTGAGATGGAATGCCTGTTTTCCAGTAAAAAGGGTCTCCGGTTCTCTGCACTCATTATACGAAACACAGCAGTGTTAAGCTGCTATTTTACATGGGTATTCTGTGAGAGCGTGGTCTTTTCTCGGTCGAGCCGACCCATTCGTGCTACAACTATACTACTAATATAGCTGCAGCATGGCTCTACCCCATATTAAATCTCTGTCTGTAATATCAAAAATTGTCTTTAATCGAGCCTAGGGGATTTGAACCATAAGTAAAATTTTTGTCTGGCAGTTATTGAAACCTCATGAACAGCGAGAGATCAATCCTAGGTGCGATTTAAATTATGTTTTATCCTAAATACTCGATTTATTTGGAGATGAAAAAAAATGATAGAATAATGGCTAATGTCCGTTTAAGTTTATTTTATAAAATCTAAATGACGCCTTATTAATAGATACCACTCAAGCGAAGCCGGGTCGGTTGCTAGTTGCAAAATAAAATACCTCAAAAAGTTAGCATTAAAATCGAATCCCTTGGGTTTTTATGGAAAAATTGATGAACTTATAAAGTGCCACTAGAAGTCGATAGTATTTAATAATTATATTTAATAATTCTCATAGAAGGGACGACATGTAACACAATAATCAGACCACTACAATGATGAAATTGAAGTAACGGACTTGAAGTCTAAATAAATTAATCCCGTCGACCTGTCTGTATTTGTAACGAAATGGAATAGTAATGCCCAGTGTCGTTCTCTTGCCAATTTGTGTTTCGATCTACTGGTAATCTGCTCCCCAACGTATGCAGTACGCAGTGCTTCGTCAGTATTACACGGGAATAATCATCATACGACAATTGAGTTAGACTGAAATACATATACGTGTTAGGGCCAATGTTCGACCGTGTCATCGAATGTATGTAAATGAAACCACACAACCGCACTGTACGGGAGCATTTCTTGGAGCCGTTCGTAATGTTACGGTATTTGTTATACAAAGAAAGCAAATTTCAACTGTGACGTCATATGCGAGTGCATGTTCGTACAATACGTTATTCCTCAATTTTTTTTTTACTCGATAAATGACATACAGGTTTATTTCCCACTATACCCAGCGGATCAGTCAACCGAAGTGGTAATTTTTAGATATTTTGTTGAATTTATAACTTTTTATTTATTTTTTCATCACAAAAAGGTACAGAATAATTGTTCACGAACATGGTTTAACTATAAACTATAAACGTATTGAACCCTAGTTTGTGAGAAACTGGTGCCTAATAATGGTATTTATCAATACCTGTTCTATAGATCACCAGGTCCCACTTCTCAGATTATACATATTTAAATAACGCTTTTGTGAAATATATTGAAGAGATCATTAATTTCTTTGAATGAGTTATAAGAAAATCGATATTTACTTAGTATAAAAGGGAATAATTGGCCATATAGCGCGAAGAACCAACAACAAGAAAGGAAAGAAAGATTCTCAAGTGGCAGCCTCTTACCGGTAGACGAAGTGTATGGAATTGATGTATCATACCAGCAGTTGATGAATGTAAGTGGCTGAGGATCATACCTTGCGACAACCTATGGGCCTCCGTCATAGATTGCCACAAAGTATCTTTAAAAGTACACAAGTCTGTGTTGAGATGTAGTGATAGTGATAGTGATATTGATAACTTGATTATTTGATAAGAATCAGCTTCCACTATCACTTTTAATTCATCATTATTTACCTTAGTGTCTGTGTCGCTCTCGATGTTCACTTTTCAAGTCCAACTTTTCACTACCAGAGCGAATAAACGTAAAACACACACGTCAGACCTAGTATACGAAAATTATTTTAATATTTGAGGTTTATACTGCTAAATATATTATATACTGAATATTTCATTATAAATATGTAACGGCTACACATATTTTAATATTGTTTTATTTTAACCAAAACTGTTGAAATTTAACTAGAATATTATATTTCTACGCTGCATGCAAACGCAAACACACACGGGCGCGCGTACGCATACTCAAACACCTACGCAAACAAGCACAACTCACATATTACGTCATTCTAAGACGTTTATTATTTGCAGTGTACTACATACTATGTAGTTCAAATCTAAAAGTTGTTTATAATGTTGTGCTGTGAATTAAAATTAAGCCCCCTTTTAGATTTGAACTACATAGTATGTAGTACACTGCAAATAATAAACGTCTTAGAATGACGTAATATGTGAGTTGTGCTTGTTTGCGTAGGTGTTTGAGTATGCGTACGTGCGCCCGTGTGTGTTTGCGTTTGCATACAGCGTAGTTATCTTAGAACATAGTGTATTAATAAATAAATAAATTTATAATGTCCTTTAGTCCTAAAAGTGGCTCAATAAGTTTAAAATATTATAAAAGTTTAGTTAAAGGCACTATAGGTCTTTAGTTATATTAATATTTATCCATGTTACTATCTTTATATACGACTGTTTGTTGCCCTAAATAAATTTAAAAAAAAATACAGAAAGAGGTGCATAAAAAAGCGGTCGGTATGTAGTATTTCCCACATACATTTTTTTGACATAAACGTGATAGATGAGATCGTGGACTCCCTTATTCCGCCATCACAGAACTAATCCAAAAGTCGCGGCGCGCTATTTGGAAAACTCATATAACATTTTATATGTAACAGGTTTTATAAACCAAACCCTAATCTGATATTTAAAAACTCTTTTAAACTTGTTTAAGTATCGTTATAAAATATTTACATGAATAGAAACTATCTCGAAAGGAAAACGAAAATATACTGTGACAACACTAAAATATGGCGCTAAATCCAATTGCGACTTGGTAGCGAAGCGAATGCACCATTTCCATTGCATTATTTTCTTACGAATCAAATGTAGTGCACATTTAACTACCAAAAACTGGAATTGTTGCTACGTATTGCTATAAGTTATTTTGTGCTGTTGCATTTCACTGCTTTGATACCATTTATTTTAAATACCTTTGTGCCAATTTTAAACAGGAAATTTTATTCTTTTTACTAACAAGTGCAACAAAGCATTACTTTAACGGTGTAGTGTAAGTGTAGTGCATGTTAAAGTCTACAGTTTTAAATTTACCAGTGATTTTTTTTATAAAATATATATAGACGAATTTACAGTTCACATTAAACCTACAGTTCGTGAACACCTGCAGCTAATTTTACACAAAGAAATCTGCAGATGCGTTGGCACCTCTGAGAATTAAGATGGAGTACCGCACAGACTATAGTCATACTCACTCTCTATACCCTTCACAACGGAACACACTGCTATTTGGAGGCAGGTGTAGGTAAGAGGTTGGTACTTATCCCAACGAACTTCTAGGAGGAAAAGGAGTCCTACCACCTAGTAAAGTTTCTTTACAAAAATCAAACTAAAAATAAATTTAATAAATATTTGTTTGGCTTAACATTCTTCTTAAATTTCACAGTACGCGAACAACCCGGGGTTGATCCCCACCGATGAAATTGTTAATTGCAATTTTAATTACTGATTTACCACGTGCTCGACGATGAAGGAAAACATCGTGAAGAAACCTGAATGTCTGAGGAATTTTATTTCGAGAAATTATGTCCTACGTCCAATCTTAACTACGTGACGTATTAGGCGTATATGACGTATATAGGCTTTAACTTTTTTTTATTTTATTTTACCTTTTCTTTTATAAACCAGACATTGTTGTGAGATTTAATGACACGGAGCCAGAAAAGACCGTGATAGCTGTCAACCAGCACGTGAAAGGCATGCCTTTAACCTATAGTCCTTATGTTTCCAAAAATAGTTAGAACGAATGAAAAAGTTATTAAAATGCTGTATAAAATCATTTGAAAAGTAACAAATAGTAATATTCATTGTACTTCAAGTAGTGTAAGTTGGCAGTTGGGCGCGGATTTTTTTTGACTTGAGAGGATTTTAGTGCAGAAAAATTTCGACCACGCGGTCTTAGAAATATATATAAGTCGAAGATAGAAGGTACAAAATAAGATGAAATAGGTACAAGCGGGGGTGGGTCGCAAGAAAGCAAATCGAGCATCCACTCTCACACTATTATTATTTATAACAATAAATGCTACATGTATTTCCAACATACCTATTTTTTAATTTATCAGACATGCAGCTTTCCTCTCGATGTTTACCTTTACCACTGACCAGTTCTCGGTTCGGTGTTCTCAGAGGGGATTGAACTCGCGCACAGCCAATTAGAGCCAGCGCTAATCCCTTAAGTTACCGCGAAGTATGCGTGTACATAATGTTAACTAAATATTAGCCAAATTGTGCGAGTCTCATTTCCGAAACTATTTCCTTATTGTAGAGAATACAATGTTGGATAAACGTCAATATGACTGTTGTTGAAGACAGAACATTGGGTAATCATTGGTTCGAATAATTGCTTCCGTTTCTTGAAACTATTTATTTCGTTAAATTAGATCAGTAATGGTTATGCTGTACATCTTTTTCGTTATTACATTTTATGCAACAAGGCTGATGGTAAGGATACACGTAGATTACATTTATGCACAATTAAGAAGCGAAATGTAGATAAGTATGTGGTGTGGTAAGCGGGCTGGTGCTGCAAAATGCCACCTAGCATATTTGCACTCAATGGAAAGGCGTCCCAAGAGGCTTGTTGGTGACCCGCATTTGGTTAAAACCAATTTTACCAAAGTAGCCAGCCTTTCGGTTTTCTATAGGATACATTTCGGAGAGTGTGCGCAGGAATTGCATAATTTAATTCCCCCCTCTCCCTTCCACCATCGGACAACCAGACGTTCGACCAGTCTCTACTCTTTCGTTTCTGACTTACCGCGTATTCGAACCAAATGGTTCGCTACGTTTTTCATCATGCGTACAGCAAAGGAGTGGAATAAGTTGCCAGCATCTGTCTTTCCATCTAATTACAGCGTGGGTGTATTCAAGGCAAGAGTGAATAGGCTTTTGTGAAGTCAGTGCGCTTCACCATCTTAGGCTACATCACCACTTACCATCAGGTGGGATCGTGGATAAGCGCTGGCTTAGTAGAATATAAAAAAGTATCACCTCTAACGGCTTAGTCTCACGCTGCGAAGAATGCGCCAACAACCTTAATCTGGTTAAAGTTGAACTTGCTAGGTTCGAGCATAGGCACTAAGTAGCCTTGTCCATGTTCTACCAGACACATTTGGGTGAGCGTGCGCAGGAATTGCATGACTTCATTCGTCCTCTTCCTTTCACTTTCTGACTACCGTATGTTTGAACTAAGTGATTTGATTTGTTGTTCTTAATGCGACCAGCAATGGTATGAGATAAATTGCTAGCAAATATTGCAAAAGGCAAAAGTAAATTGACTCTTGTTAAGGCCCTAAGAGCGGGTGAAATGCCTTAAGTCATGGATATTTAAGTAAAAAAAAATCACAATAACTGTTCATTTAATCCGTCAAGAAAGTATATAGGCTGACAGAAGAGGATTTTGTAAATGCTTGTAATTGAATAAATTTGTATTTTTCTCAACACTTTATTAGAGAAAAAAAAATAACAACGCATGCCTAAGTTTTCAAAGGTCGATTAATACTTCGGGGTATAAATATTAATGGAACATTTCCTTCGTAGATATCTCGCCTGAGAATGACAAGTTGAATTTTGTTTTACGGCTAGACAACGCTTCAAATGCTTGATAACTCAAATCTGAGTCAGACGCAACTGATGAGTTTTTATGGCTTGTGTAATTTAGAATAATAAATGTCTCAGAATTTCTTAATTCATTGATTTCAATATTATTTAATTAATTGCGAAGTTTCTACTTCACCACGTTTACTACTGACCCGTTCGTATTTCAGCCATAATTTACTGCATTTAGGATATTATTTATTAATTTAATATTTATTGTGTTACACCTTAATCTAAGGATTACAATGGGCGAATTTAATGGCCCTAAGAGCGGGTGAAATGCATAAATTCGTAAATATTTAAGTAAAAAAATCACAATAACTGTTCATTTAATCCGCAAAGAAAATATACAGGCTGACAGAAAAGAATTTAGTAATGTTTCTAATTGAATAAAATTGTATTTTTGTCAACTTCTTATTAGAAAAAAAAATCTCCAAAGAAAAGTTTTGCCAAAACGGCACAAGCTCTTTAAATAGTTTTTACACTAAAACAAAGGTTTTAAAATATTAATATTTTTAATTGAGAGTTTTCTTTTTATTCCCCGTTTTCTTCGAGAAAATATAATTTTTCCCCAAAATTAAATAAATTTGCGCGATCGTGCCTGCTCCGTCGCCCTGTAATCCCTCGCGAGCTCTGTCGTAGTCACGGAGTACTTTTTTATATAGTCATAGTCCATTTTCGGACATCGTCGTGGGTGGACTGCGCGTCGGTGTTGGAGCGACTTCGTTCAAATATATTTTAGTTTTTTTTTAGTTTATACTCAATTATAAATATTTTTATGAATAGAAATACTTAATTTAGTTAATATCCGTACATTGGTAAATGGAAATATTTTTTTCTAAATAAATTATTTTTTTAAGTGTCCAAAGAAGAAGAAATTTTTGCGGCGATGTGTTAATTTTTATATAATATACATGTGGAACGAGCAACATGCATTCTTTACTTAGATTTGGATGTTTTTGATAATATGTAATTTTATTGTTTTCATATTTTTATGACGTAGGTGATACTGAATTTTATAATTTATTATTTTATATATTATTAATATTATTTTATATATATTTTTTTTATTAGTATAATTTTTAATATAGTTTAAAAATTGTTTGTTGATTTAAGTAAAAACGATGATGTATTACAGTACATAAAATGCTGTTTTTATGAGTATGACTTTAGTAGAATATTATTGGGGAGGGAAATCTTGATATAGATACTTATATTTAAGTACACTATTATAAAATTAAATCAAACAATTTAAATAAAACATTGGTGCTTACCTAAGTGCCATATAAAGTCATTCTAGGGTTTATGTTTTCTTTATATGTAGACAGTGTAGTAGACAAACCATCATCTAAAAATTTAAAAAATTTAGATTGGAGAGGGGTTTCTCTGCGTTATACAGCTAGAAATGAGGATATTTGCAGTAGAACCAAAGTAACAGGTATAGCCCAACGGATAATTAAAGTGAAAGACAATGGGCTGGCCATATAACATGGAAAACTGAACAATAGAAAGAAAGTTTCTTGAGTCGCAACCTCGTACCGGTAATTGAAGTGCAGG
Organism: Parnassius glacialis; assembly: GCA_033319125.1. Classification (NCBI taxonomy): domain Eukaryota; kingdom Metazoa; phylum Arthropoda; class Insecta; order Lepidoptera; family Papilionidae; genus Parnassius; species Parnassius glacialis. Next base: position 7,985,428 of record JAVANC010000018.1, read on the forward strand.
CCAGCCTCCCACTATATGGAGGGACGATATGTTAAGACATGTAGGAAGTGGACTCTTGCAGTTGGCTTAGGACCATGCTTTAATGCATTTCTTGGGAAGGCTTCTCATATGCTTTTCTTCATACATACAAACACACACACACACACACACACACACAAGCACGCAGGCACGCACGTACGCAAGGACGCCCGCACGCACGTTAGCACATGCTCGAATGACGCATTTAATAAGGATTCTAAAATGGTACATATAGCACTTGCTACATTATTTCTTAGATTACAGGAAAAAAATTTCTTCAAGAATCCCAGTTTTGATAAAATTCTTTTTAGCTACTAAAATGATTTTAGTGTAACCAAAGCTTGCCATGAGAGTAACTAAGATTCTAGTTTGAGTGAGAGGAAGAATCAATCCATGAAATGTGAGTGAGACAGATAGTGTCGCTTTCGATTCAGATGCTAATGGGTGAGTGAGACAGGTAGTGACGCTTTTGATTCAGATGAGACGAATTCAACCAATGTCTGACCTTGATCAAATTGACAAGTGACCACGAGACAAGTACCAGCTTTCAAATAAAAAAGAATCATCGAAATCGGTTCACCTAGTAAAAAGTTATGAGGTATCACACATAAAAAAACATACAGACGAATTGAGTACCGTCTATATATATACTAGTTGACCCGGCAAACATTGTTTTGACATATACATTATTTCAAGGAAATATTTTCTACTTTTAAAAATCGCGATTAAAAAACAGGGGTGAGCGTAGAAGGGTGAAAATTTTAAGTTTTATGTGTTTTTTATTGCTAAATCATAATAAAATAAAAATATTTTTTTTCTCAAAAAATATTTAGGGGTGGGTCACACTTATCATTTAGGGGTTTGAAAAATAGATGTTGGCCGATTCTCAGACCTACCCGATATGCACACAAAATTTCATACAAATCGGTTCATCCGTTTCGGAGGAGTTTGGTAACAAACGCCGCGACACGAGAATTTTATATATATAATAAAGGTAGTCTCACACGGGACAGTAATAATATAATATTATATCTTTTAGTATCTGCGCTTGAAAACTTTTAAAATCTCTGAATTCCGAGGAATGTCCATTAGAGGCTGAATAGAGCCATCGTTATTGAAAAAATTGTACTTACAATGGAGCGTATATCAAGTGGCGGTCAAAACACGATTCCACAAAATGCGCTTAATAGAAAATAATTGCAAAGTAACTTTGGAAAATACTTAAAAAAATTCAACTGTAATTCAATTGTACTTATTATACTCCATATTATTTTATGGAAATGTGAGAAACATTTGCATAAAATAATATGGAGTATAATAAGTACAATTATGTGTCACGTGTTAAAAAAGCTATTGGGCTATTTTGATTTTAATAAAGTAATTTTACTTTTAAAATAATTTATTTTGCATTTTTATACCAAGCAATGTTTTTTCTGTCACTCTTATTGAATTTGACAGTGCTCATTGAAGTTTAGCGTCTAGACATATCTGAATCGCGCACTGACTCGGCTGTTAAGATATTGCAAAAATAATCGAAAATAATTGTTTTTACCATAGATTTAGAATGTACAAGATTAACAATGACAGGTTGAGAACGATACCAAAATAAATTTGCTGTTGTGTAAGTAGTCATCAATGTGAGAGTTAATAATAGGGCTTGCGACGTGATTATATTATATTTATCGATACTCCACGGAGTTAAAAATCGATAGTCAATTCATTGTGGTCTTGCAAGTATAATAATGTCAATTATGTTTTTTCGCATTCTAAGCGAAATATCCGCTATAAAATGAGTTTATTTCATTAGCCAAAAACGATAAATTTTAAATCTTTTTCATGTAGTCTTTTGCGAAACCAATTTGTAAAAATTTACAAAGACGAGCTTAGGGCCATAGATCCATGCTGATGAAGTGTCATGCAGTCAAAAGATAGTAAAAAATAAATAAAACACAGTTTTTGCACATTATTTATTATAAATACGTATTTATTCACCCCTGAAAATAATAGTCTTATTCAATTGAGTGCGTAAAGTTTTCTTATCAAACTTTAATAATTTGCATTCATACTTCAGTCTTAAGTCAAAATAAAGTTCGATTATACTTTTCATAAGAAAATATATATGATTATCCAACGGGTCTTGATCAAAAGCATGACATTTTAAATCATTAAACAAGTGTTGGTTATTATGTATAACGTTCAATACGTTTTTGGCGAAAATGGTTTCGTCCATTCTTTTCCTCTTCATATTTTCTCTAAAATAACGTTCAGCACTACAACATAACTTGATAACATCATTAGATGGGTATGTGAGATAGCCGTCATTTTTTTTCGAATAATCTCTTTTGATAATTAATGAGTTATGAAAAATTTTCGATGAACTTGACATACAACTTTGTACACAGACATCGCACTTGATTTTTTTATTTATTCTTTTTATAATGTTACCCGAAATATAAGCAACGATCATCATAGATATTTGGGACAAAGAAGTAGTATTATCTAAAAGAACATCTACGTCGTCTAAATCATTTTCTTCATTTTCTGAGGAAAAATTACTATGTAACAATTCGTTGAAAATTGTGTTATAGTTCGACGAAGTATTAATTTTATCTATAGACGACATGGTGCTCGTAGAAAATACTGCAATTTTTTCCAATTCCAAGCAATTAGCACTTTCACTTATTTTTATTTCAGTGTGGCAGATCAACCTTTTGTAAGCTGATATAAAATTTTTCACGCTAGGATTGTTATTAAAACCTCCTTTTGACCGAATTGCGCTAAAAAACATTTCTAAATGGTCCTGTGACAATTTGTACGTTGGAAGAAATTTAAGATTATCTTGCTTCTCAACGTAATTAACATAGATCCATTTTAGTGCAATTATGTTATTTACAAATCCTAAGAACCCTAAACGTTTCGGGGTACTTATCAAAAATCTACCGTCTTCACATCTGAGATTTTGAAAATACTCATATAATTCATCAAGATTCTGAAAAATTTCTGCTTTGTTACTCGGACAAAGCGGCTTTTTTAGACCTAAGTTATTTAAATTCCTCGAGTTAAATATGTCAAAAATGTTGTTGACATTATGAAGAAACTGTACCGTTGCGGATGAATTCTCAAATTCAGAAATGTGAAGATCATTTTCACACACATCTATAGCAATAGCTACTGACCTACTTAACAATTGTGCAGCTAGACGGACTTTCATTTTTTGGGTCCTGAAATTAATATGTCGTGCAGATAATTTATTTGCAAGATGTAAGCCTTCATTTTTTTGTAAAATGTGTAGCTGTTGTACAAATTTAAATTCAATTTTGCGGCCCATATTATCATAAAATACTTTGTGATCACCAAAATAATTTCTAATCAACTTAATTAGATGGCATGGATCAAACAAAATAATATATTTTCTGTTATGATAAAAAAATATGGTTTATAAGGTGGCGTCGTAACAGATGCGCCAAGATATTGCACCATATTTAAATTAGATGCAATTCCGTCAAAAGTTATTGCAATAACATTACAATTTGCATCTTTTAATAAATCTAGGCTTATTTTTAATAATCTAGCTTTTTCTGAAGCTGTAAAACTTTTAGCAGGAAAGAAACCAATAGGTAACTTCCAATACCCATTAACAGCAACAACCATAAACACAAGTATTTCTTTTGCGATTTCTACTTCGTCGCCACATAAATCATTCCCTACGTTAACGTAGCCATAATGTTTTTTGCCTATTATTTCGGCCTCTTCTCTTATTTTAATTTCGTCAAAAGTCAGCGCCACAAAAAGCGGTCCTTGTTTGGATAACTCTGACAAAGTATTCAGTGATTCTTTTGTAAACCCGGGCTCGCAATTTAGACGCGAATACCACTTTCGGAGTGTACTTACATGTGGTAAACATAAGTCGAATTTATCCCTCAAGTAACTGTAACTCCTTGGACTGTAAAAATGGACCGTTAAAGCCAATTTTTTGAGTTCTTCGTCGTACTCGGCCGTGTGACTGATTTGTTGCGTTGCTCTTCCGTTCACCCTGTCTACCAATTTTTGCAGTAGATTGTTACCGCACGCTAACTGAACCTCATTTCGGTGATTTTCGAGCCCTGGCCTGTTGTTTAAATTTTCAATAACTTCCTTCAAAGTTAAAATCCGTTTCGTCATCCTTTTAGCTTTTGCTTTTAAATTTCTTAAAACTCTATTCTTTTCTAATATTTTTCTTCTTAAACGCGTATTTTTTTCCATAAGTTTCTTTTTTCGTGGTGTAAGTAATAGGGTTGAAGAATGACCAGCAGTTGTGTGTGCTTACGGTTCTAGTTCTCCAGATGGAACAGTAATGTCTCTATTGACATATGATGACGCCAATCTTCTAGGTTTCAGTTTGATCTGCAATAAATGTAAACATATTTTACCTCACTCATGTACCAACTAAACGAAATTAATATAATAGATAGATTAATAAGGCATTAATAAAAAAAAAATTCTAAGTATACTTACAGGTACAAATAAAGTAGGTATTGAATCTTTCATAAATACACGTCGGCACTTTCTTTGAATGAAACATTTATCTTCAAAATGTTTGCTGCAGACTGTTGAATTTTTATATGGAGTCCATTGGGGTCTGTTTATTATGCGTATCCATTTTTCACGTAACTCAAGTCCACGGGGAAACCTTAAAGGAGGGCATAATTATTACTTATATTATTAATACTTGTAATAAGTATTTTAACTAAAGAAATGCAGGCATATATACATGCGAGACACGAGTTTCCAATTTTAGAATGTAAAATAAAAAAGTCACGTAATCACAAATAGACTACGCATAATAATTATTTATTATCGTCAGTACAAATTACTTTTTGAAACCATCGACTTGATAAACTCGATATGGAAACTTATGACGTCACCATTTGGTCAAGCTCTAGTGTAAGCATGCAATTATATATTTTACATGAAATATTCTCCAATTGTAATCGTACCTAACAAATATATATAATTATAGTAAGGAAATGCAATATTCTATAATATAAAACCGTTTTGAAGATATTAAATAGCAGTAATTTCACACAATAAGGTTTTAAATATTCCAATGAATATATCATAATTACCTGTGACACGTGTATTTATTTGGGTTACTTCTTCTTGTCACGTCACAATCGTTTACACAACAAGATACCATATCTATTCAAAACACTATCTACCCTTAATTCTTAAAGATTTTGAAAGAAATTCATAAAATAGACTATCGCACGCAAGCTAGCGGGACGCTATGGCCTCTTACTCGAAAAAACATTGACATAACGGTAATTTGTTGTGCATCTCTTTCCCTCTCACGGAGTGTGCTTAAGGATAATGATGTCTCTTTTCCACGCTTCATTGGTCTTTTAGATGCTAAGTCTATGGTTTTTACTTTCATGCCGAAGACTTGTTTTTATAGGACAGGGGGCAAACGAGCATGCGGCTCACTTGATGGTAAGTGACTACCGCTGCCCATGAACAACTGCAACACCAGGGGAACCAGGGGAATTGCTGATGCGTTGCCGGCCTTTTAAAAAGGAGTACGCTCTTTTCTTGAAGGTCCCTAAGTCGTATCGGTTCGGAAAAATCGTTGATGGTAATCGATTCCACAAAGAAGTTGTCCGAAGAAGAAAACATCTTCTAAATCGCACAATGGTGGACCACCAATCATCCAGATGATGTGGATGGTATCGGGAGTTCTGCGGCGATGTGCGTACGTGAAATTTGGCGGCTGGGATTAATCCGAACAATTGCTCAGAGCACTCCCCGTGGTAAATGCGAAAGAAAAAATGCAAAGGGATGCAACATCTCGCAGTGCCAAAGAATCGAGCCGATCGGAAAGGACTCGGTCGTCGACGATTCGAGCCGCTCTGCGCTGGATGCGGTCAAGTGGAAGCAGCTGGCACTGGAAACCCCTGCCCAGAGATGGGAACAGTATTCCATGTGAGGCCGAACCTGCGCCTTGTAAAGTTGCAGGCGGTGTGCCGGCATGAAATACTGTCCCTCTCTGCTGAGCACGCCAAGCTTTTTAGAGGCCAATTTGGCTTTCTCTTCCAACTGACCACAAAACTGCAAGTCCGATTCCGATACTAGCTGAGGCAAGAAGGGGAGTACCTTGAAACTGAGGAGATACGACAAAGGGGTTCTTTTTAGCGGTAAACACGCAAACTTGTGTCTTCTGAGGATTAAACTGGACTAGATTTAGTCGCCTCCAATCCGAAAATTTGTTCAGCAAAGAGTCGACTTCAGACACAAGTTTGTTCCTGTACTCGGTGACGTTTTCCCGAGAAATATGGGCACGGCCGGTGTATAAAGCATCACCAGTGCTGTCATCCGCATAGCAATGAATGTTACCAGTTAGCAACATATCATTGATTTACAGAAGAAACAGCGTTGGTGATAGCACACAGCCTTGTGGAAAACCAGCGTTTATAGGTTTGTAATCAGAGCATTTACCATCTACAACAACCTCGATGCTCTGATCTGCAAGGAAGCTGGTGATCCAATTGCACAATTTCTCGGGAAGCCCATAGGAAGGCAGCTTCGAAAGAAGCGCTTTGTGCCAAACCCGATCGAAGGCCTTCGTAGTGTCCAAACTAACGGCCAACGCCTCCCACTGGGACTCTACTGCCTTCGCCCATCTATGAGTCAGGTAGACCAGAAGATTACAAGCAAGACCCCGACGAAAACTGTATTGGTGGTCACTAATCAGCTGGTGATCCTCAAGGTACCGCATAAGCTGGCAGTTTAGAATGGATTCCATTATTTTGGAGAAAAAACAGGTGATGGCGATAAGCCTGTAGTTGTACAGGTTTGAGCGGTTGCCTTTTTTAGGGATCGGCTGGACAAAAGCTGTCCTCCATGATTTCAGGACTACGCTTAGTAAGTAGGAGTACCGGAAAAGACGCGTTATAACCGTTGCCAACGTTGGAGCACACGTCCTCAGCATAATGGGCGGGATTCCGTCAGGCCCACTCGACTTCTGGATGTTGAGGGAGAGGAGTGCTTTGCGAATCGAGCGCTGTGAGAACCGCACATCCGGCACTCACACCGCGGGATAGTCGGCGGTGTGTTCCCCTGTCGTCAAGAGTCGAGTTGGACGCAAAAAGGGAGCCTAAAAGGTCGGCTTTCTCTTTCGAGGCGTGGGCCAGTGTGTCGTCCTCCCTGTGCAGAGATGGTAGTGATGGCTTACAGAAATTCCCTTGGACAGCCTTGGCGAGATACCAGAATACACGGGTTCCCGAAGGAAGGCGAACTTGTTTCTCGCCAATTCTGCCTATGTGCTCTGACTTTGCCTTGGCAATAACTCTTTTGAAGGACCTAGAGGCGAAGTTATATTTCTTTTTAAGTGTGCTGGTCTTTACATCCCGAGTCGCCGAAGCCGCAGCCCAGGCTTGATAACACTCCTGCTTACTGCGTAATGCAGTCTTACAGGAGCGACCAAACCAAGGCAGAGATCTGCACGCTGGTATTCTGTGAGGTCGTGGTACCACCCCGGTTAGAGCCGGCCCATCCGGTGCGTCAGAAAAAGCTGCCGCGTGGCTCTACCACTGTTAAAAATACTTCGACATACGTTGTTAACCGCGCGGTCAAACACCGTGCACATTCGAGCATTATATTAAATAATAAACCACTGAATCGCATTGAGGTTAATATCGTTTAGGTCACAACCTTAATCCTTTGCCACATACGCTCAAAGACACCCACATTGTAAACAAATGTAAAGAAAAGTTATTCCACTCCTTTGCCGTACGCATTCTGAAGGATGAAGCAAACAATTTGGCTCAAACGTATAGTTTGTCGAGAAAGGGGACATGGGGTGGAGCTAATCATTTGGTGTTCCAGCGATGGAACAAAGAAGGAGGATTAGTCATGCAAATCCTGCGTACACTTTCGTAAATGTATACTGTTATCAAGGTTATATAAAATAATTTTATATAACCTTGTTATTTTATTTATTTAGTATTTATTTTAATTTATTTATATAATTAAATAAGTTATATAATAATATACGTTGTTTATTTAAATGCTATGAATTTCACGAAACAATTAACTGAAGGCGAAGTAATTTACTATGTACAGAAAAACCGACGGGTGCTTGAGGAAAGATGGCACTCAATCTTGTTAAAACAAACTGGTTGGCATCCGTCTGTGCTTGATAAGTATCCCGAAATATGTCTGATTAAGTATTTATATTATTCATAAGATTTTATATCGTTATTTTACGTTTTTTTTTTAGGATAAGGGTGACAAACGAGCACACAGTCCACCTGATGGTAAGTGGGTTGCTGCGGCCCATAGACATCTACATCTATCCTCTATTACAATTCAAAATGTAGATGCGTTGTCACCCGTGAGGACTAAGATGGAATGCCTCATTTCCAGTAAAAGGGCCTCCGGCCACCTGCACTCACCAAGCGAAACGCAGAGGTAAACCTCTAGTTCACGCTGGTATTCTGTGAGGTCGTGGTACCACCCCGGTTCGAGCCGGCCCATCCGTGCGACAGCAAAAGCTGCCGCGTGGCTCTACCACTGTTTATACATAATACATAAATAAACCTTTATGACTTGCAACACGTTCAAGATAAATACTAAAATTAATGAAGTTACAAAAAATACGCATTAAAAATTAATCAATGTAATAATTTAATATAATATTATTGATGAAATAATTGTATCTTTTACTACAATATTAAGTAATAGTATGAAATCGTGTACCACCAGTGATTTTTCTGGATTAATACAATCTCGGAATCTTTAAGATATGAGCTTCTTTTGAAAAGGCTGGCAAAGAACCTGCATTTACCCAATTCCCCCACCCCCCACCACACATCAATATGGTAGCGGACTTACACGAAAGACTACCTCAGTAGGGTACCAGCACCCCTGGAGAATCCCTCGCTGAGCATCCACGACCATGTTATTCACTCCTGAGCGTTTTTCGTTTCTCAGACCTACCCGATATGCACACAAAATTTCATACAAATCGGTTCATCCGTTTCGGAGGAGTTTGGTAACAAACGCCGCGACACGAGAATTTTATATATATAATAAAGGTAGTCTCCCACGGGACAGTAATAATATAATATTATATCTTTTAGTATCTGCGCTTGAAAACTTTTAAAATCTCTGAATTCCGAGGAATGTCCATTAGAGGCTGAATAGAGCCATCGTTATTGAAAAAATTGTACTTACAATGGAGCGTATATCAAGTGGCGGTCAAAACACGATTCCACAAAATGCGCTTAATAGAAAATAATTGCAAAGTAACTTTGGAAAATACAAAAAAAATGCTCGAACTCGTCTTATATAATTATAGAGGAAAAATTCCACCCACTCTTGGAACTCCATACACGACGTCTCGATTATTCTATTCATATATTAAAAAAAATCATTATATTGTTATTGAGTGTTTCAAATTTATTCACTATTGATGAAGATATCGCTTAACATACACACAAAAAAGACATAAATATAGTTGATATGTAAATCTCTTCCTTTTTTGAAATTTGCTAAAAATTATTCCAGAAACTTGGCAATTAATCAAATAATTTTCTAATCAACTAATTAAGAAATTTTGAGATATTTTCTATTCTAATTTACACAAGCCATAAAATACTTATCAGTTGCGACGTACTTAGCTTTGCGTAATCAATCATTTGGAGCGTTGTCTGACCGTAAAATAAAATTCAACTTGTCATTCTCAGGCGAGATATCTATGAAGAAAAAGTTCCATTAATATTTATACCCCTAAAATTAACCGACCGTGACAAACTTCGACATACGAGTACGTTGTTAACCGTGCGGTCAAATACCGTGCACATTCGATCGTTATATTAAATTACAAACCACTGAATCGCATTGAGGTTAATATCGTTTAGGTCACAACCTTAATCCTTTGCCACATAAAGCTCAACGAAGTTTAAAATATTTTAAATAATATATTTATTTATTCCTTAACTTATTGATAACAGCATCTTATTGATAAAAACTTAAAATAATTCAAAACTGCGCTTGCCAAACTAAGCTAAGCTTAGCGATTATGGCATATCTTGAAGGTCTATATGCAGCGATGAAATTTTATAAGTTGGGTGGTTTCATGGATGGATGAATTCCTTAACTAAAATTACTTGTCTGCCGAAAGTGTTAGCACATGAGTGAAGAAGGCGTCCTTACTCTGTGGTTATTGTAAAGCTTAGTATTTCATTTAGCTTGTTCAAACCAACGTATTATAAGGAAATAGCGTGTATGTTTATACAACACAATTTTTATTACCAGAAAAATATAAAGGGAGCATTCCGTATCACGGGAAGAACTTAAACATATCAAGCAAATAAGTTAATCAAAAAATTCCAAATTTTTTATATCACAATTTTATTAATGCCTATTTAACTTAAAGCTTAGCTTAGCTGTAATTATCAAGAAAATCGGGTAAATTCACTAACTATGATGTGAAATGATTGTAGTTATATCAGAATTTACTTTATTGTCACTTGTATTATTGATTTCATATAATATATTAAAGTGATACTGTATAAAACCGTAAATGTTTACTGGTAATAAAAATCTGTGTGGTAATTAAAAATTGTGTGGTAGTGTGTAAGAGACGTATCTTTTATTGATTTTATTTATTCATTCATTCCTTGCAGCCTATTAAAACTGAACATAACTGACTGACTGAACCTCGTTTCTCATTTGAGGAATTTAGTAATAGCTGGAACGCTTGGCAGGAAACAGAAACAGAAACTTTTTTATTCAATATAGATTATAAATAATACTTATTGAAAGTCACTCTTTTATATAATTACCACTGGTTCGAAAAAAAACCTCTCTCCTGGGAAGAACCAGCAAGAAACCCTGCGGGACTTTTTTTTTAAATAACAGCTTACAATCATTTATGTTACACAAATTAACAACACAACAAATTAGAAATAGCTTGGTAGTGATCATCTCATTTCCAGGGGTTATTATCATCTATAAATTAAAAGGTGGGTTGGCTACCGCAGTTTTTTGTTATTTGGACTTATTACCAGGAACTTACTGCTGCCTTCCACCTGCTTTATTTCCTGTAGTCACCTTTTACGGTACCTATGGTGATATTGGGTAGTTGAATCTCTTCTCCGCCACTACACGGCAGTCGATTATTATAACAATTACTTCTTAGCTTCAACTTACGTTTAATATTTGTACGTATCGTGTGATATTTCGAATGGTTGAATTATTCTTATGTAGAATTTTCATCAAGCACACTTCCGTCTTTTACACCAGCCCATAAACATTCTACTTGACGTTCAAAGTTAGAAAATATCGGCCGTAATTCCCGAGAACCATATTAAACTATTTATTTAAAAACTTTATTAATAGTCTCTCTAAATAATTTTAACAATGACTTAGTGCATTATTGTCTTGTAAGTTGTTTACAAACAGAACATTAAACAATCCTCTGCATAAGTGTCATTCCAAAATTGTAAGACGTACCTAAGTAGTCTTCAATTCAAGTGAGTGAGTTTCTTTTCTTGAATAAGATCCAACTGAAGCTTTGAAGACACTTTGAAATCCGATTCATAAATACCACGCATCTGACAATCTTCTTTGGTTTTTAAGCGATAAGTGAAGTATTTTGACTCCTTACGAAACAGGCATTTTTTAACATAATAAATTAACCCGTTCCCTGTCTCATGAGCTACATATGGTACATTGCTATTGATACAGTATTAAAACAGTGTTTGACTACCACCCTACCTGATAGTAAGTGTCGAGTCACCCGAAAATGGTTCACACTGGTTTCATCAAAAGCCACACAAAGTTCACTTTTTCATTGAAGACACCAACATTGTAAACAAATGTAAAGAAAAATTATTCCACCCTTTTGCCGTACACAAACAAACAGTGGTAGAGCCACGCGGCAGCTTTTGTTGTCGCACGGATGGGCCGGCTCGAACCGGGGTGGTACCACGACCTCACAGAAAACCAGCGTGAAGTAGAGATTTACCTCTGCGTTTCGCTTGGTGAGTGCAGTGAGTGCTTATTATTGGAAATGAGGCATTCCATCTTAGTCCTCACGGGTGACAACGCATCTACATTTTGAATTGTAATAGAGGATAGATGTAGATGTCTATGGGCCGCAGCAACCCACTTACCATCAGGTGGACTGTGTGCTCGTTTGTCACCCTTATCCTATAAAAAAAACACATTCTGAAGGATGAAGCAAACAATTTGGTTCAAATGTATAGTATGTCGAGAAAGTGGTGGAGACATGGGGTGGAGCTAATCATTTGGTGTTCCGACGATGGAACAAAGAGGGAGGATAAGTCATGCAATTCCTGCGTACACTCTCCTAAATGTATTCTGTAATCAAGGTTATAAAATAATTTTGGTATTTATTTAAAAAAAAATTATATAGTTAAATTATTTATATAATAATAAACGTTTATTTAAATGCGATGAATTTCACGAAACAATTAACTGAAGGCAAAGTAATTAACTATGTATAGAAAAACCGACGGGTGCTCGAGAAAAGATGCCACTCAATCTTTTTAAACAAACTGGCTGGCATCCGTCTGTACTTGATAGGTATCCTGAAATATATCTGATTAAGCATTTATATCAGTTTTAAGAATTTATATCTTCCCTTTACGTACTTAAGGGCCTATATTACCTCAGCTCAAATTCTAATTTCGCCCCCACTTCCCCGCGCCATTCTTTCGCACACTACGGCTCGCGGTCACGGACCTCGTGTTCCCGACACGAGGTCAAATCGACTTTGTTAGAGTAAAACAAACTATTATAGGACGAGAATTAAGCAATAAAATTTTCAGTCATAATTTAATATTAACTTGTCATTAAATTAACATAAAATTATATGTCGCAAAAATTTCCTTGTACATAAAGCCAAAACTAGTATAAGTTGACCCTTCATTGTACGACAAGCCCATGCAATACGAGATCAGCTTATACTGGAAATTGCTCTTATAGTGAAAGGATCCGCCCATTGTTGGTTTAGTAGTAAGCTTGAGTTTTATAGTATTATAGTTTTTGTATGTTTGTAATATGACAGCCATTTACGTATTTAATTATATTTGTAGTAGGTCTATGCAAGTATCTACATATTATACTATAAGAAATTTTGCAAACCGATTCTAAACCAATGTATAAATTCTACTGCTACAAAAAACTAGTCAAGCGCGAATAGGGTTACCATATCTCAGGATTTGTCCTGAGATTTTAGGATTTTAGACTCTTCTCAGGATTGTGGCTGGATTTTGCAAATCTCAATAAATCTCAGGATTTTTTAGAACTTTCAATATAATACAGCTTACATTTTAAAGATCTCTTTAATAAAAAGTTAAACAAACTAAAAATAATTTTCCTATGGTATTATTACCACAATTACACACACAATTAAAATCAAAATTATCCAAGTAGGTACTTAAACAGTTTTATCATACTTGATATGTAAAGATACCTTTTTAAGTAAGGTTTTCTTTCCGAACTGTAAAAAAATCTCAGGATTTTTAAATGAAAATCAGGCCTCTTCTCCGGACTTTTAATTTTTTCATCTGGTAACCCTAAGCGCGAATCACAATTGCACTGAAAGTTCTGTAGGTACATTGGCTTGGTAGTAAGTTTACGCTTTGCATTTTACAATCTTATAAATTTATAACAATATAGTTTTCGCCTTGTATTTCATACTCTTTTCCAGTAAAATGGGTCTCCGGTTCTCTACACTCACCATACGAAACACAGCAGTGTCAAGCTGCTATTTTACGCTGGTATTCTGTGAGAGTGTGGTCCTTCCCCGGTCGAGCCGACCCATTCGTGATACAACTATACTACTAATATAGCTGCAGCATGGCTCTACCACGTAAATCCTCATTTCTAAGTCTATCACGCAGAGAAACCCTAAGTCATTTATATCTAAACAAATAAATAAAATTGAAGTGTCTGTTTGTAATGTCGAAATAACAGATTTTTAATATATGTATATGAAAGTATATGCGGTACTTATAACAAAAACACGATTTTAAAATTTTTGTCTGTTTGTCTGTTTGTTCCGGCTAATCTCTGAAACGGCTGGACCAATATTGACCGGACTTTCACTGGCAGATCGCTGATGTTATAAGACATAGGTTACTTTTACGAGTATTTTGGAAAAAGAATTCCGCGCAAAAAAATTAAAACCCATGAAATCCAATCGTAATAAATTACGCGCGGGCGAAGTCGCAAGGAACTGCTAGTCTATACAAATAAATAAAATTGAAGTGTCTGTATGTAATTCCAAAATTACAGCTTTTTACTAAATGCATATGAAAGTATAATACGGTACTTATAACAAAATAATTTTTGGTTTTGGTCTGTTTGTCTGTCTGTCCGTCTGTCTGTCTGTTTGTTCCGGCTAATCTCCAAAACGGCTGGACCGATTTTGACGGGATTTTCACTGGCAGATAGCTGATGTAATTTAGGCTACTTTTATTTTAGAAACAGTATTAGGGTTCCGTACAAAATAACCCCAAATAACACGCGGGCGAAGTCGCGGGGAACAGCTAGTATATATATATATATATATATATATATATATATATATATATATATATATATATAAATGAATCGTGATTTTTAGGAGAAGGTTTGTATAAATATAAGATGGATAGGTAGGTAAGTATGTAGTAGGTAGTACGTACCTAACGTACGTAGGTAAGTAGGATAGGTAAGATAGTAAGTAGTAGGTAGATAAGTAAGTAGGTAGAAATGAAATGAATGATTTTTTATTCAATATAGATTATTGTATAATACTTATTGAAAGTCGTTTTTTAATTTACCACTGGTTCGCATAAAAAAAAAACCTCTGTCCTGGGAAGAACCAGCAAGAAACCCAGCGGGACTTTTTTAAACATATTTAAGTTACAATAAATTTATTATGTTACAATTTTTGAATGATTTTTTATAGAATCAGCATTGTGGCGATCACCTCATTCCCTGGGGTTATTTTCATTTATATATTCATTTATATTATAATCACCCTTTTTGTACAATTTTTCTTTAATAAAACATTTAAACTTGTTTACAAACATCCAGATCCGGAACAATTATTTGTAGGCCATACAAATACTTGTTACGTGCGGGATTCGAACCCACGGACTCCAGCGCAGCAACTCATTGCTAAGCCTGTGCGGCACGGAGTAACGATAACGTAATGACGGATAAGCAAGTTACAGTTTTATTTCTTTATAGTTAGATAGGTAGGTACTTACCGAACACACTTATATTTTTAATTACTAAGTGCTTGGTTTCTGAACTTCGGGTCGCGGGTTCGATCCCCATACGGAACAAATATTTTTATGGCCTACAGATAGTTGTGAAAATTTGTGTTTGTAATCGCACCGTCTCCGAGTCAGGAGAAATCCTTGAGTGGGGCAACGTTATAAAAAAAAACAATTACTACATAGATACCTATATTTTACTTATACGTAAATTTCTACATATTCGTAATCACTAATACTGTAAGTAGATAGGTTGGTAGATACTTCATTAAAATTATCATATGTTTGACCGTTTCTTTACCCCAAACCAGTCACTTCTTATTTTTATTCCGCTTATTTCCCATTGCGCCAACACTATAAGCCTAAGTATCTATTTCAATATTTTAATTTTACCTCGTCCTGTTACGTAATGTGTGTTCTGAGCGCAAGCGACACAGCTCTCCCGTTCGAAAGCCGAAGCGGGAGTGAGCGGCGGTGTCGGGCGGCAGGGAACAAGCTTTAAAACGGCGATAGTTTAGGTAATTTCTTTTTACGGTGAAAATAATGATAATTAAAAAAAAGTAATAAATATAATCACTGCTTTATAGTTATTTCAGTTACTATGCAAAGTTTTATAATCTAATTTGAAGTATTTTTTGAATATCAGCCGTTTATTTTTCAGTTTGGAGGTAACTTTGGATTTTTTTTCTATCGAGAAAATTTTATGGAATCGTGTTTTCGTCTAATATAGTACTTAGAATTAATCCTCAACTTCACCATATGTTTATTTCAAAATCAATGCTGCAGTATTTTCGGCATAACGGACGATCATCCTAAGCCATTTGAGGTAGTATAGGCCCTTAAGCCCTCACAATTTGTGACACGTTCAAGATAAATACTTATATTAATGAAGTTACAAAAATTACACATAAATATTTAATCAATGAAATAATTTAATATGATATTTTTGATATGCTGAGATTGAACTTGGATCTCTAGTGTACTACAAAATTAATCGTAAATACATAGCTACGGCACTTAATTATAAGAAAATTATTGATATATTTTATATTATTAGGATTAAAACGAGCACACCGTCCACCTGATGGTAAGTCGTTGCTGTGGCCCATAGACATCTAAATTTATCCTCGATTACGAATCAAAATGCAGATGCGTTGTCACCCGTGAGGACTAAGATGGACTGCCTCTTTTCCAGTAAAAAGGGTCTCCGGTTCTCTACACTCACCATACGAGACACAGCAGTGTTAAGCTGCTATTTTACGCTGCTATTCTATGAGAGCGTTGTCCGTCACCGGTCGAGCTACAACTATACTACTAATATAGCTGTAGCACGGCTCTACCAGGTATAAAGTTTATCATTTCACATTGGTTTTTTATTTAAACTAAAATAGTTACCAATTTAAGGTATACTTAAGTGGTTGAAATACTATTGCCTTGATATTGGATATAATAGCAAAACTCCCATTATATCCCTGTATTGAATTTTTTCAATTATATTTTAAGCATTCTATATATAACCTGAGGTACAGAGAAAAAAACCGATCGCAAAATTTTCGCAAAAAGTTTACGTAATGAGGGCATGACATCCACGACTTTTTCTGCCACCAGGGCGGCGCCACTTTCGAGTGAGGTAAAATATTTGACAGTGTGATGTCGGCAGGTGTTCATGAAAGAGAAGACGTGTTGCTGAGACTAATTCTTTAATTATACTGTCCTATGCTTAACTTAACTCTATTATATAGTCGTGGGGGCTATACCACACTACACCTCCCACCGACAAAAAAAAATAAAAAGTAAATGAATACATTTGTTTTTTTTTACTTATAAAAATAAATATAAAATATGTTTATTATTAATAAAATTACAAAAATACAATGTAATTATATATTAAATGACCTAAATATAAAATACAAAAACAAAATATAGGCGTATTCTATGGGTAGTTCTGGTGGCCACATCCGTCTACCCCATAGTAATTTCAAGGTCACAATAGAATTGGTATGATGTATCATGCATACATACAACATACTTATTTGACATAATTAGGTAATTAGCGAAGTTCTAGAATAGTTGTACATTCATTTATATTTTAAAATACTCTTGTCTTATTTATTTATTCATACTTTTTCATCTCCTTTCTTATTTTCGAGTTAGGCCTTTTTAATATCTTTTTTATTCATAATTCTTGTACACGTAATTTTTTTTCTTGATATTTTTGATCTTCAGCTAGCTTTATTTCTCTCCATTCACTTATATATTTATTTATTTATTATTCAGATACCGGGAATCGGAGTATTAATTCATTTCGTTTATATTTTATTTCGTGATATTTATCATGCGGGTACTTTATAAATATGGGCCCCCCATTTACTTGGGTATTATATTACTTTTTCATAACATTTATTTCATTTTATTGGTACATATACTTTTTTGTATCATACTATATCAAGGTAAAACTGTACCTTGAGTTGTGCGCACAACCTTGAGGTCAACGTTTAAGTCGTTTTAAAAGGACTCCAACAATTGTCACGGAGGAAAACTAAGTTCACACTATGATCCAATGAAAGACATGACCTCTATGTATCATTGTCAAGGGTAACAAATTTAAGACTTCTCTGGTCCCCAACGGATTAGTAAGCTGAAGTGGCAGTGGGCCGGCCATATAGCTCGAAGAACCGACAACCGATGGGGAAGAAAGGTTCTCGAGTGGCAGCCTCGTACCGGTAGGCGAAGTGTTGGGCGTCCCCCAACAAGATGGAGTGACGACCTGGTAAGACATGCAGGAAGTCGATGGATGCAGGTGGCTCGGGACCGTGCTTTGTGGCATTCCTTGGGGGAGGCCTATGTTCAGCAGTGGACTTGTGAAGGGTTGTGTGGGTTGTGAAGGGAAGGGTGAAGGTTCGTGTAATGATGATGATGATGATGGTCCCCAACAGTACTAACATGAGTAAACTTGTTCACATCTCACTTGTACTGAAGGTATTGTTCCCTAGTATCCGGTACTTCCAATTTTTTCATCTAATCATGGAAACATACCCTGCTCGAGGAATATATGCTATACCAGTGATGGACGTTCCCGTATCTCTCCATTATTTGTTCGTCAAGGTCAACGTGTTTTTTTTTATTTCTTTACATTTATAGTATTTTATTAATCATTATTTAACTGTACCATAATATACTTTCAGGTACATGGCTCGCGTACATACATGATTAAAATTATGGATAATATTCTTATACAATTCAAAATAAATTCTCATTTACCTTATTAACAATACATTAAAACTTATTACATATTTAATAGTGTCATAACCCCTTAAAATTTAATCGCTTATTAGGTTTTTCAAACTCTCAGCTGATCAAGCTGATTGTATGTGGATATGCTAACCTCCGATAATTTTTCTTTACCTTACTCTCACACTTAGGTACACACTATTAATATTTTTTATTCATTATTACGTATTCCGTAACTTAGCCAAACATTTACTCACATCTTTTACAAATTTATATCATAAAATAGTCTCGTATAATATTTAGTTACATCATTGTCAGTTAGGGATTGAGGCTCACAATATGGGTACAATAAAATTTAAATTAATTAATTATATACATAATATAAAGAGTTTCAAAATTGAATTAAACGAAGTTATTATTTTCGTAATCCACACAAATAAGCTAGATATTCCAACAGTTATCCCAAAAAATAATGAATTATAATAGTTAAAACCTTATGATATGAAAGTTTAATCAATATTAAATCAAAAATAAATAATTGCATTTCATATTAAGATACAGAACAAAGAAGCAAAGCAACGTAATAGTTTTCAATAACAATAACATAATCGCACAAAGACAGACAGATCAAAATACAAACTGTAATTCCACTCTTAGCAGTGCAAGCGATTTGAGACACCTTTGTTTTAATTAACAAAGTACGTATATGGCAACGTTTTCGATTACAATGTATTATGATTACCTACCTAATTTAAAAGTAACTTATACAATGTTAATATTACATACATAATATGTGGATACAAGTAAAATTATAGTTTTGAATTCCTTATTTACACAGAATTTTAGACACATTACTTTTGCTTAGATCGAAAAAGATTTCTAGAAGTATGGGTATTTACTATATCGTTTACAGAAAATAATTTAATAATCACTGTAACACATATCAACTTTACACAACAAAACATTAATTTATTTAAGCATTCAAAAGACCAATTTTAATTTTTAAGTAGGTTTATGTGTATAAGTATAACTTTAAGGTTCACTGCCTTTATAAAAAAAAAGAAAAAACTAATACTTATTAACAATACTGAATTGTTTTTAAATAAAATTTACTACAGAAAAAAAACTACGAAATATATCATATTTAACAATATATCAGTATTATTTTAATTATACGAAAAATTAATTTATGGTAAATTTAAGTACGTAAAAATGTACTATATTATTTCATGTGTTTTTGTATTGTGTCCTGCACAGTAATAAAAATAATATAAAAGAATAAACAATAACTAAGTAAAATTTAATATAAATTGTCTTGTGCCTTAATGCAAATGCCATAAGTGCCTAAAATGTAATGTGCTTAATTTATGATATTGTATTATGATTGCATTTTTTTTATATATAAATAGTGATAAAATATTGAAAAATCAATTGTATCGTGAATTATCTGATAAATAATTTCAATTTAAACATACGTGTATTAAATAAAGAATATTTAATACTTAACTTCAACAAATATTATAGCCAAAAAATATAAAAACAATCTCAAATTAATAAATAAAGTTTTAAATGGAATTAAAATCACACAGGTGCGAAGTTACCTCTTAAGTTCTTCTTTGTTCTTTTCGGCTCAATTTTCACATTTTTCTGGACGAAGCTTGCAAAAGAATAACTATTTCTTTCCTTTTTAAATAACCTGCCGTTTCTTGAATTTTATTCTTTGGTAATCATATTTAAAAAAAAAAACACTTTTTATTTTCCTCATTATTTCTTAGTTGCTTTCATAGTAGGTACTATTATACATTTAAATTATATTACTTCATGTTCTTTCAGTCAGCTTCTGTAAAATTATTGTTGTGGCCTCTTCTTGTATTCATATTCATTTATTTTTCGTCACATCCGGTATTGCGTCCATTCTGTTATAATATAATTTACTTTTTAAATGGTAAATCCATGATGATTTCCATTTTTTTTTTGGAATTTTTTTTCTCTTTATGTAGGGCCGGCGGTGCGCGTGCAATGTAGCAGCGCACCGCCTGGCAGGGTCGCCATGTGATATCGGCAGGTGTTCATGAAAGAGAAGACGTGTTGCTGAGACTAATTCTTTAATTATACTGTCCTATGCTTAACTTAACTCTATTATATAGTCGTGGGGGCTATACCACACTACAACAGATTTCATAGCGGGGACGATAATTTAATAATTTCTTAGGAAAATGTAATCTTTAAGGTTTCTTTCTGTATTATTAGTTGTATTTTATATTAATTACATTAGAAATGAATAAACCAAACTATAAATATAACTAAAAGACGACTTTTAAAAAAAAGAGTTATAATGTGCAAAAAATTAAAAATCAAACCATTGACGCATTGTGTTATATATTAATATAATACTCTAGATAATGATAAACTATTATTTAAAACTAACTTCTCAATTAAATGACACTGTGTAACAAAAAACTTTACCTCAGTCGCTAGTAGCGACATCTGGTGAGTGGAAGATTATTAGCCCTCATTTTTTCACTATGTATTGGTTTTCACAATAAGTCAAATCTGAATCCATTATGGACATTTTGTAAAAGCAAGAGATTCATTTCTATTTTGATGGATTAGTTACATGCATTTTACCATAATAAAACATATTTTTTTATAGGATAAGGGTGACAAACGAGCACGCAATCCACCTGATGGTAAGTGGTTACTATGGCCCATAAATATCTATATCTATACGAAATTAATCATTTACGAATCAAAATGCAGATGCGTTGTCACCCGTGAGGACTTAGATGGAATGCCTCATTTCCAGTGAAAAGGATCTCCGGTTCTCTACACTCACCATACGAAACACAGCAGCGTGAAGCTGCTACTTTAGGCTGGTTTTCTGTGAGAGCGTGGTCCATCCCCAGTCGAGCCGATCCATTCGTGTTACATCTATACTACTAATATAGCTGCAGCATGGCACTACCACGTATTTTTTTGGATCAGAAGCTGACTCAACGATGCCCTCTCTGCGGTGATGCCCTAGGCCAGTGCCTAGTATACCTTATTATAAATTCATCAATGTCTTACAGAAATTTCTTCCAGTCAAACCTGAGAGACAAACGAAGATCTGATTGGTGCATATAAACTAATATCAAACAAATATTTAATTAAACGTTACTTTGGTAAATAATCTCTTATCTAACTTCAATATAATTGTTACCCGCTATTCTGTTTCGTGACTTAACCTAATTCATTAGTGTCAACTCCAGACGTACGAGTAAGTGAATTGAGCAAACATGATAGCATCAGCTGATTTAACATAGGTATAATTACAATGTCTGTTCGAAAACTTAATAAGGAGTAAACGATTTTCAAATAGTTACATCTTTTTCATAATGATTACCAACGCGAATTCGTTTATTAAGTCATTTATTACAGCCTAGATTCAACTCGTAAATTGCATCATAAAGGAAATATTCGCCTTGTATAGTAAAAGCCTAGACCTTTGCAATATTTTTGCCATCTAGCCTGCCCCTTTTGAATCCTTTTCCCCACCTATAATGACAGCTGTATGAAAGACTTGCTGTGCAACGCGGCCGTACATTTTTTTATAGGATAGGAGGACAAACGAGCACACAGTCCACCTGATGGTAAGTGGTTGCTGTGGCCCATAGACATCTACGTATATCCTCGTTTGTTAATCAAACTGCAGACGCGTTGTCACCCGTGAGTACTAAGATGGAATGCCTCTTTTCCAGTAAAACGGGTTTCCGGTTCTCCACACTCACTATACGAAACATAGCAGTGTTAAGCTGCTATTTTACGCTGGTATTCTGTGAGAGCGTGGTCTTTCCCCGGTCGAGCCGACCCATTCACACCAAAAATACTATTAATGCCACCAATATACTACTGATATAGCTGCAGCATGGCTCTACCACGTGTAAAAATACAAAACGTTATCAAATCTGTAAATACACCTGTGATCTCGCAGTGAATTATTAAGTATTTGTGAATTGCGGTTAACTGATTGCCTGTTTCCTGTGCTGTTTGGCAACGTTATACAGTTTTGCCTTCAATTACCATTTTAAATTTCCTAAATATTATTTCTTCACTTTCATATCGAAAATATACCTTACTAGCTGTTACACGCGGCTTCGCCTGCATGGTCACTGGGAAATTAACTATCCATTGCTTTTTGAATTGATCCTGCAGAGATGTGAGTTGAAAGGAAACTGAGTTTAACAGGTCCGTCAGAGGTGCAGCATTTGGAATTGAAAAGAAACTGAGCTAAATAGGAAATTTAGAATTGAAAGTTTAGATCTGTGGGAATTTTGATTAATTGATTGTGGGAATTTTGAAAAAAAAACTAACTGAACACTATTTTAAGACGCTACTGTATACAGTGTTATATGTTTTACCATTCGGGGAAAGAATGTGGAGATTCTGGGCATTTGACACACGCGAACATGCTACATACAGCTGACCATGAGAGAAGCACGGTTTTTCTAAGTTGAACCCCGCTACCTGTAGCGTTTGCCCTGGCGCTTTATTAATAGTCATTGCAAAACTGAGCTTAATAGGGAACTGCAACCTTTTGATTTGAAAAGGAAGATCTGTGGGAATTATAGGGATCCGTGGTATAATAACATTTTCACATTTTCCTACGCCTGTCAAAATTGTAGCACCGATTATGTTCCGTCCAAGATGTATCACACGCAGCCTTGTCCCGTTACGTAACCGAGGAGCATCTAAATTTCGCATTAGCATGACTGGGACGCCTAATTTTAATTGAAGCTTATGTGAGGGCACACCTGACAACTCTAGAGAATTTAGAAACTCTACGGGATATGAAGTGCTCTGTTCTGTGTCCATAACTGTGTCTACTGACAAATACTCTGTTATTTCTCCTGCTACTTCGCTTAATATATCTGAATTTATTTTGTTAATGCTCTCATCATTTGGTGCAAGAATCGCCCTTTCACATAACCATTTGTCTTCATGCATGTTGTTCGTTAAATCTGAATAAACGCTCGCAATTAATTCGGAATGACTCTGTACTAAATTACAAAAATCTCTCGTCAATTTAAAGCAGCCCTCAGCATCCGTTTCCAACCGCCCATCGCCAATTTTTAATAGTGTGCCAGCATATTTTCCAGCATTGATATCATTATACAAATGCACTCTCATATTCGTAGTTATGTGGACTATGAGAAAGCCTTTGATTCCGTCGAAATTTGGGCGGTGATGAAGTCCCTTCAGCGGTGCCAAGTTGACTGTTGGTATATCGAAGTTTTGAAGTGCTTGTACAGTAGGGCTACGATGGCTATCCAAGTACAGAACCAGAGTACGAAACCTATCCAATTGCAGAGAGGTGTAAAACAGGGTGACGTCATATCCCCGAAACTCTTCACCGCTGCATTGGAAGACGTTTTCAAGCTTCTGGACTGGAAAGGATACGGTATCAACATCAATGGCGAGTACATCACTCACCTTCGATTTGCCGACGATATAGTCCTTATGGCAGAATCGCTGGAGGACCTAAGCACTATGCTCAATGACCTCAATAGTGCTTCCCAACGGATAGGTCTTAAGATGAACATGGACAAAACAAAGATCATGTTTAATGTCCATGTCACCTATGCCGGTAGTTGTTGGGAGCACTAAGCTCGAAGTTGTTGACGAGTATGTTTATTAGTCGCTCAAATTATGCACAGAATTCTGTAATATGTCGCATACTAAAAACTTATAATAAAGAATTTTCTTCGATTGACATCTTCCACCAAAGCAAATCAATATTTAAGAAGGAAATTATTATATCATTAAGCAAGAGATAACCAAACACACACACACCCACACACACACACATACACACACACACACACACACACACACACACACACACACACACACACACACACACATGCGTATCAAAGATATGTAATATAAATTTCATTTCTGTTAATTATTAGTTGTATAGTCAGTCAGTATTGTTGTGTAATATTCTTCTTTTTTGCTTATTGCCTGTTTTTATGTTTTAAACTTATTGTTAAGATAACTTTTTAAGATCTAAGCACTATATAATTAATATCATTAATTTGTCAATAAACAAGCGATAGTATAAATATTATGTATATAAAGTAAGAACCTGTATTTGGCATTAAGAATTGTATGAGAACTTCTATTTATATTTATAACGTGGTTCTATGAACAATAAAGAAAAAAATATCTGGGACAAATAGTCCGACTAGGTAAGTCCAACTTCGACCGAGAAGTCAATCGACGGATTAAATTCGGCTGGGCAGCGTTCGGGAAACTACGACACATCTTCTCGTCAGAAATACCTCAAAACCTTAAAACGAAATTGTACAACCAGTGCGTGTTGCCAGTGATGACATACGGAACTGAGACGTGGTCCTTCACTGCTGGCCGGATAAGGAAGCTCAAGGTCGCTCAGCGAGCTATGGACAGGGCTGTGCTCGGAGTTTCTCTGCATGATAAACTCAGAAATGAGGATATCCGCAGTAGAACCAGAGTGATCGACATAGCCCAATGGATTAGTAAGCTGAAGTGGCAATGGGCCGGCCATATAGCTCGAAGAACCAACAACCGATGGGGAAAAAAGGTTCTCGAGTGGCAGCCTCGTACCGGCAGGCGAAGTGTTGGGCATCCCGCCACTAGATGGAGTGACGACCTGGTGAGATGTGCAGGAAGTCGATGGATGCAGGTGGCTCAGGACCTTGCTTTGTGGCATTCTTTGGAGAGGCCTATGTTCAGCAGTGGACTTGTGAAGGGCTGTAATGATGATGATGATTCGTAGTTAAATTGAACTTTGTCACCTCTTCCATAAAATAGACGACTTGAGGCATGCTTTAATTTCATCTGAAGGTGTCATCCTTTTGAATGACAGGTAAAGTTTGGCGAAAGTCACCAGCCAGTAAAACCACCATTCCTCCCATCACATCGGTATTGCTGCGCCAATCCTGGAGCGTTCGATTTTGTGCTTCTACAGCTTTTTTATGCGACATTGTACTTTCGTCCCACAATAAAAGTATGCATTGTCGTAGCATTATACCTCGTGCACTATTTTTGCTAAAGTTGCAGATCGGCGATTCTTCCTGGGCTAGATTTAGAGCGAGTTTTAAAACAGAATGTGCAGTGCGGCCCCCGCTTAGCAGCGTGGCGGCTATACCGGAGGAAGCTACGGCCACAGCAATGTTTTTATCTTTCCGTACTTGCGCTAATAATAAATTTAACAAAAATGTCTTCCCAGTTCCTCCAGGGGCATCTAAAAAGAAAAGTGCACCATTTCCAGATTCAATTTGTCCTAATACTTTGTCAAAAACGCGTTTTGGTTCGTGAAGCAAGCGGGGTACAAATTCGGCTACACGCTGCTGCATAGCTCGTACATCGTAGTTTGTTTCACGTACAATTTCATCAGTTAGTTCATTTTCGGTTGTTCGCTGAGGGATTATCTTTCCAAAGTCGCTTAATTTTTTGCCTACCATTGCCATTACTTTATCATCAATTTTTCCAAGTGCTTCATTATAAATGTGTTCATTGTATGTCATGTTCGCGTGTGTCTGCTGTAACCTTCGCAAAATATCTTCCGCCATGTACTCTTTATATTTGTCCTACAATTCATGTGCATTAGATAGCCCGCAAGATGATTTTAAACAGTGGTAGAGCCAGGCCGCAGCTTTTGCTGTCGCACGGATGGGCCGGCTCGAACCGGGGTGGGACCACGACCTCACAGAAAACCAGCGTGAAGTAGAGGTTTACCTCTGCGTTTCGCTTGGTGAGTGCAGATGGCCGGAGGCCCTTTTTACTGGAAATGAGGCATTTCATCTTAGTCCTCACGGGTGACAACGCATCTACATTTTGATTTCTAATAGAGGATAGATGTAGATGTCTATGGGCCGCAGCAAGCACTTACCATCAGGTGGAATGTGTGCTCGTTTGTCACCCTTATCCTATAAAAAATGATATGAGAGTTGCATAAAGGTCCCTAATTTTGGCTGGTGACTGGCACTGCACAGCTTCCTCCATGTTTTCATCCCAGTGATTATCGTTTTCTAAAAGATGCAGAACTTTACATGCTTTTCTATAAGTTGCGCATTCCTGACCGTTGACAGTTTTAAGGTCTTTATATCCTGTAGGACCCCGAACATGGTGCAACAGCAATCGTAAACAGAAACATTCAAAATTAGTTACATGGACGGTATACACACGACCAAGGGCATCTGGTGACTTTACACCGGGCCAATTTGCAACAGGCGCGCCTTGAATACGGCGTTTCCACTCCTTCCTAGATGTGTTCCAAGTATAATAGCGGGGGACTTCAGAATATAACAACATTTTTGCAAAGTGGTCGGTTTGACAAAGTTGAAAGAAGGCTGTTAGTGTAGTTTTTGGCATTTTGGTTTGATGCAATTCTTTCTTGGAAATTTCTTTCGGTGAAATATACAAGCTCTCCATTTTCTAAGTGCCCAGCAAGGTGAGTAACTGTTGGGTGCCTTTCGTGTAAAGGGAAGCCAAGGAGACGCCACGCTGCCTCGTTACTGCTGACATAACGCCCTGCTTGAAAGGTCTGTACTTCATTAACGGGATTTGTCTCACCTTCAATCCTGAGATTAAATATTGTTTGGTCACTTCTTTTATTTATGTACTTACAGATATACTTGAAGGCGCGGACAGAGCTACATGCTTCTACATTAATGTGGGTATTAAACATTTTACATAGAATGGACGAATACGGGACAATCCAGCTGTTATATAAGGTTTCGAATGCTCCAGAGCGAGATTTGATTGTAACTTTCCTGCCACCATCTTCGGGAGCTCTGCGTCTGTATAAAGGGTAGCCATTGCCATTGTGCACTGTTCCTTTTAATAGCTGTTTAGGGAATTTCTTTGTACATTTTCCTTCTTTCATACATGGCGATATTAAATTTCGTGCTCCACATGGACCGTGAATCAAATTTCGGAAGATGGTATCATACAATTCTTTATCTTGCTCAGGATCCGGAATTTTGGCCCTTATTATGTCATCTATTTGGCTGGGCCGCAACTTCTCTTTAAGCCATATTAGAATGTGGGCATGCGGTAATCCTCTTTTTTGCCATTCAATTGAATACATGAAGCACTGCACCTCTCCGAAAATTTTCCCTTTGTTAATTATATACATTTTCGTACTTTTAATCTAAATACTCTAGCAACTAAATCGTGTCTGTCAGTACTTTTTTGGCCCGGCATTAGCTCCTCGGGATTTTTTTTCCATGTGGGATTGCAAGTAAAAGTAACAAAAAGATCAGGTCTTCCGGACGTTCGTACATAGGCGAATGCGTCTTGTGTGTACTCATGTAGGTAGCGGGGACTATTAACGAATAATGAGGGTAGAATTACCATTTTACCTGAATCTCTGGGGTTTACATTGGCGTCGCTAGAAACTGCATCTTGTAAATGTATATAATTCTCAACGCGTAGCTTTTTTTGATTTAAACATATATGACGGAGACGTTCACTTTCTAAATTCACATACATGTCTACCAAAAATTGATGAAATAATTGTCTACACCGGGCTAAGAGGTTAAAATCATTTTCTCGCAACATCATATCATACTTATAAAAATCCATACATGATACGTTTTTGTTCGGAGTAGGCTCCTTTGTGACCGGGTTAATGAGTGGAATTTGAAAAAGATAACCTCCTCTTCCTTTGCAATAAATCAATGGGTATTGCAGAGCGTCATAAAACTTGTGTGTATCGGCTACCCGTTGCAACGTATCATCACGTGCTCGCAAGACAATGTCTCGTGAAGAAAATTGATCACCACTAATTACGGCTGCTATTTCGTTTATCAAAGGTGCATTGTAGCGTCTTTCATGCACTCCTCGAGGGGTCCGATCTGCGTTAATGATGACTTTATAATCCTCTTCAGGTAGGTTTTCTAAAGCAGTTTTAAATATTTTGACTAAAATGTTACGTTCATGCAAGAATCTTTGAATTTTGAACATTGTGTCTCTCTCGACTCACTGGATATATTGGCAGTGACGGTCTACCTCAATTTCTTCGTCACCCATAAAATATACTTGTACAAATTTATGCTGTTCGTTTTCAGCTGGAAAAATTGAACCTATTCTATGATAAATTTGCCTTTGCACCGTAAATGTAGGCGAAAATCCCGGCATTATTATTTCCCGGTCAACTCCGAAGGACGTCATTTGAAAGCATGAGTTATATTTCCGGATCCTGTTTAAAAAGCGCCGTGTCTCATTAGCATCATATAAAAAGAGAGTTTTCAAAGGTTCTTCTGGTTTCCCAAGTAACGGAAGTTGAGACACTTTGCCATTGGAACAGCACATGCCTGCGGTCTCATCTTTCCATTTTAAAGCGCTGCAAAATCGACACACCTTGTCCATCAGTCCGATAACAACTAACCTGTAATTTTTATAATCAATCAACGGATCATAATTGAATGCTGCGTCATTAAAAACAAACCAATTGTTTCTTTGAAAATTTTGTCGACGTTCAGCTTAGAGCTGTGCATTTGCATCTCTTCGTGCCTGTGTCTGTTCTGGTGTTTCAGATGCCCTTATAGTAGATTGACGTTCGGCTTGCTCAATGAGTCTGTGTTGAAATTCATCAGGTGTTACCGCGGCTCTTAATGCGGCTTAACGTTCCGCTTGTTCGAATAGCCTTTGTTGACTTTGAGCAGGTGTTTCAGTAGCTCTTAAAATAGATTGACGCTCTGCCTGTTCAACATGCCTTTGCTGACTTTGATCAGGTGTTTCAGTAGCTCTTAAAGTAGCTTGATGCTCTGCCTGTTCAAGACGCCTTTGCTGACTTTGAGCAGGTGTTTCAGTAGCTCTTAAAGTTGTTTGACACTCTGCCTGTTCAAGGCGCCTTCGCTGACTTTGAGAAGGTGTTTCAGAAGCTCTTAAAATAGCTTGACGCTCTGCCTGCTCAAGACGCCTTTCTTGACTTTGAGAAGGTGTTTCGGAAGCTCTTAAAGCAGCCTGACGCTCTGTCTGTTTAAGACGCCTTTGCTGATGTTAAGAAGGTGTCTCAGATGCTCTTCAAGCAGCCTGACGCTCTGCTTGTTCTTGCTTTCTCAGTTCAGTATCTTCTAAAGATTCTAGCGATCGAGCTAATCTTTTTGCTCGTCTTTGAGAAAATACTCTTGAAAGGCTGGACTTACGTTTGCGAGGCATTATGAAGTAACAAAAAGCCTATTTATAAAAAAAAAACGTTTAAATTCCTAAAAGGAATTAAATTTCCTTTTAAATATTTTTTTAAAAGCAAATCCAAAATATCTAAAAGGAATAAATATTCCCTTTAAATATTTTTTAAAATCAAAACAAAAAAACCAATTCAAAACACAACACGAATCCGTAAACGAAAGCCAAAAAAAAATCGAATCAACTTAAACCAAATCACAAAACAAATCCCAGAAAACCGAAATCGAAAGCAGTAGTCAATATAAATATAACCAACGAAAAAAGAAGTAAGTATATAGGTACCGTATACACTATCTATACTATTAATATTCCTTTGAAATATTGTTAAACAATCTAAAACAACGAAAACCAATTCTCGATTCTAAATAAACAAAATCCAAAATCAAATCCAGAGTCTAAATATGTATAAAGGAATACCAACCAAATTAACAAAACCGATCGAAGAAAATACACAAATCCAAAAATGAAAGCCAATATGAATCCATTCAACCTTAACCAAATCACAAAGCAAATAACAAACAACCGAAATCAAAAGCAGGTAGTCGAATAAGCTACGAAATAGAAACAATTTAAGCGTATAGGTACCGTATGCACTATAAGTGACGCGCGGCTCAACGGCGAGAGTTAAGTACATGTCAGGAAACATTTCGTTACCGCGTTTTAAAAACCTAGTAACAACATCTAGCGGAATCAATTTAAACTATGTATACGTTAGTTAATAATAACTTTCAAAAAATATTTTTCTTATAATTTTGCACAATTTTTCTTATTGTAATACCGATTCATTCATAACCACATATAAAAACTATATTCATTTCCGTTCAATAAATATTACTAAGACTTATTAATAAGGCATACTAAGAACTGTTTCTACCACAGTTAAGTAATAGTTAAGGGTGGAAACGTGACAGGTGGTGATAGTGTTTCTGATCCATACTTATAATCACACCTGTAACCCTTGCGGGGTAGGCAGAGCATCAACAGATTACTTAATATCGTCTGAGAGGTTATCGCCTATTCTGTGAATTACAATGCACCACCAGCACAAACGTTTGAAGAAAATCAGCTGGTGAATTTTATGCTTTTTATCGCTTTCTTCCCGGTCCTGCGTTGAAAAATACAGATCCATAAATTTTTTATCTTAATTTTGGTAAAAAGACATAATAATCCAGATATTCTGACCTTCTGTGTTCGTCCATCGTACCGTCGTCCGTCTTGTAGAATCACGGTGGCGCCACCTAGCTGAATTTAATTTTGCAACATATTCAATTTTCCCATGGGAATGACATGTTTTCCACTGAAAAGTAGCCTATGTCACTCTACAGCCACCGAACTATCCCCATACCAAAATTCATGCCAGGCCGACGCTCTGTTGCGACGTGAAAGAAGGACAAACTTTTGCAACATATTCTATTTTCCCACGGGAATGAGATGTTTTTCGGCGGAAAAAGTAACCTATGTCACTCTACAGCCACCGAACTATCCCCATACAAAAAATCATGCCATGCCGATGCTCTGTTGCGACGAGAAAGAAGGACAAACAAACAAACAAACACACTTTAACACCGCAACTACACGGTAAACATAAGTGATGCTTATGTATACTCTAACAGTAGATCTAACACGCGATTACTACTCATTTTTGTTAAACTGAAGTAACAAACGACCTCATAGTCCACCTGATGGTAAATTTTTACTACTGCCCATGCACATTTGCTACCAACTTTAAATAGAGGACGCTACAGATGCATTTTCACCTCTGTAAACTAAGATGTTCGGCCTCACAGTCCGTTATTATACTTGCTATCTAAACCTTTCACGTCGGAGCACAGCACGCACTATTTTTTTTTATAGGATAAGGGTGAAAACCGAGCACACAGTCCATCTGATGGTAAGTGGTTGCTGCGGCCCATAGACATCTACATCTAGCCTCTGTTACAGATCAAAATGCAGATGCGTTTTCACCCGTGAGGACTAGGATGGAATGCCTCATTTCCAGAAAAAAGGGCCTCCGGCCACCTGCACTCACTAAGCGAAACGCAGAGGTAAACCTCTACTTCACGCTGGTATTCTGTGAGGTCGTGGTACCACCCCGGTTCGAGCCGGCCCATCCATGCGACAGCAAAAGCTGCCGTCTGGCACTACCACTGTTAAAAATTTGGCAGCAGAAATAGCTAAGTTATACAGAGATATAGAGTTGTACTTACCTAGACGGATTACGATGGACAGACCTAGGCAAAAAGGTTTCCTGCCATCTAGTAATATTTAAAACCTCTACTGAGCCTCCTCTGTGATTTAGTGACTGTATTTTGTCGCTACGGACTACAGCGGTTTTATTACATCTTTTGTCATATCAAATTACATTTTTCTCCAATTAATTTAAATTCTATCTTTTAAGTAATTTACTGTGCGTAGTCTACGTAAGGTGACATGCTATTAAAAATCCTAAATCAAATATAAAGATTATAAAATCAGATATTCATTATGCAAATATTGGTTGGCATTCGATGTCATCATTTATTTGCGATATACAAAAGAAGGGAACTAAAAGGGGGCTCTAAAACATGAATTTTGGAACAACCTTTATCCCGATGTTGTCTTTGTGACTTGTTATTTAGAAAATAAGGTTTATGACTTCTATAGTAAAACGTCTTTAATCAAAAATTATAAATTTAAAAACTTCGTTTTTAAGGTATATTTTAATATCTGGCTGATAGAATGGAAAAATTGAGGCACCACTATTTAAGGGTTTGTATACTTTTGAACAAATTCCAGCATTCGTACTACAATTGTTTTAAGCCTACATTTAAATCCTTAGCCATTTATTTCTCAATTTCCCAGCATGGTACCTTTGTACTCACCCACACAAATTTACACTAAAAAAATAAACTTTAAAGTAATAACCAATTTCAAAAACGATTAAGTCTAGGAAATGCTGTATCGAATAATTATAACCTCTATTCAAGAAGCGAATATTGCAATATTCCTTATTAGTTTTTAATGTCAACTTATATTTTTAAAGTTTATTTTTTCACTCTTTTGAGTGGACCAAATATCACAAATACAAGGTACCATCCATAATGCCATCTAAATTGTTACAATAAAACTTCATGAATCATTTTCTTAAAATTTATATGACATTATCCTTGAAATATAATATATTTAATTAATGAATTATTATTAAATTTGGTTTATAAACAAAATGATATGCACTAACATACATAAAAATATATACAGACAATTCAACAGCTAAATTTTGAAGTCGGTTATAAGCAAACCAAAGCTTAAGCCAAGCTTGACCTTAGGATGAAGAAGAATATTACGTTAAAACATTTTTAAATGTATTGTATCTCCCTAGTTAAGTTTAGTTAAGCTATTTAAAACAACTGAATATGTCTCGATGACATTTATAACTATAACATTACAATAATGTTATATCAAAACTAATTCAGTGAAATACTGAATTCCTTAACTAAATGATTACATGACTACGATGAGTTCTATAATGAATCTTATTTTTTGCGCCCAGTTGCTATGGAAAGGGCAACCCTCCGGGAAGCGAGGAACGGAGGTGGTGAATACTCTAAGCATACTACTACTACTATGCTGCCGTGGTTATGTGGGACTCACTGCGAAACCTAAGTGCCTACCCACTAAACACCACCTGTGAGACTGGCATTACCTTGTGTGGCCTTTCTGCTGAATCGGAAGCGACCCTCTTTAGGGAAAAGGGGGCGTTGAATCTTATTCTAAACGCAATGGATTTTATAGGATGGCCAAAACAAGTCCGTTGACTGAAAGTATAACGCCTTAGTTTGACTAGCAATAACTATTATACAGTGGAGTCACGTTTTCTGTAAAGTTACACTTCATAACATATTTTCAGTAATCCAATATCAAAAGCTTAATCGGCATAATTCGTGGTCAACATCATCATCATCATCAATACAGTCTTTCACAAGTCCTGAACTGCTTGATGAACTGAACATAGGCCTCCCCCAAGGAATGCCACAAAGCACGGTCCTGAGCCACCTGCATCCATCAACTTCCTGCACATCTCACCAGGTCGTTACTCCATCTAGTGGGTCCCGGCACGCAATTCAGTGCGTATTGACGGAATCCATGCGCTATCAAAATATTTTATTCCTCAGACATCCAGGTTTCCCCACAATGTTTTCCTTCACCGCCGAGCATGTGGTAAATTAGTACTTAAGTTGCAATTAACAATTTCATCAGCGGGGATCAGAATCAGGTTGCTCGCGTACTGTGAAATTTAAGACTAATTCTTAACCGCTGAAAGGTCATGGCACCTAATGAAAACAGTTATTTATTAAATTTACTTTTAGTTTGAATTTTTTAAAGAAACTTTACTAGGTGGTAGGACTCCTTTTCTGCCTAGAAGTTCGTCGGGATAAGTACCAACCTCTTATCTATGTCTGCCTCCAAATATCAGTGTGTTCAGTTGTGAAGGGTATAGAGAGTGAGTATGAGTATACTCTGTGCGGTACTCCATCTTAGTTCTCAGAGGTACCAACGCATCTGCAGAATTCTTTGTTAAAAAATTAGCTGCAGGTGTCCACGATGTGTAGTAGCCCCTTACGACACTTATTATGAACTGTAAGTTCGTTTTAGACCGGGGTCGTATAAAATTTACAATTGTAGATTTTTTACACTTGTTAGTAATAGGATTTATAAAATTTCCTGTTTAAAATTTAAATTTGAATTCTTCTATTTCTCAAGACTCTAAAAGGCTTAGAGCTTGGCACAAAGGCATTTAAAATAAATAGTATCAAAGCAGTAAAATGCAACAGCACATAATAAATGATAGTACTACGTAGCAACAGTTTCAGTTTTAGTAGTTAAATGTGCACTACATTTGCTTCGTAAGAAAATAATGCTGTGGAAATGTTGCATTCGCTTCGCTACCAAGTCTCAATTGAATTTAGTGCAATATGGTAGTACTGCCAAAGTATATATTCATTTCCCATTAACAATTTCGAATAGGTTTTTATTCATGTAAATATTTTATAACGATAGTATTATAAGTTTTAAAGATTTTTAAAAATCAAATTAGGATTTATTTTGTAAAATATGATACATATATAATATTATATAAGTTTTCAAAATAGCTGCTGTTGATTGGTTCCGTGGTGAGGGATTAAGGGAATCCATGATCTCATATCAGCACGTTTGTGTCATAAAAGATATCTGTGGAATATGCTATACACTGACGTCAAAAAAGCCTTCCAATAAATTAATAGTCCATTTCATCATCATCATCAACATTACAGCTCACAAGTCCACTGCTGAACATAGGCCTCCCCCAAAGAATGCCACAAAGCACGGTCCTGAGCCACCTGCATCCATCGACTTCTTGCATATCTTACCAGGTCGTCACTCCATCTAGTGGGGGGACGCCCTACACTTCGCCTGCCGGTACGAGGCTGCCACTCTAGAACCTTTTTCCCCCATCGGTTGTCGGTTCTTCGAGCTATATGGCCGGCCCATTGCTACTTCAGCTTACTAATCCGTTGGGCTATGTCGGTCACTCTGGTTCTACTGCGGATATCCTCATTTCTGAGTTTATCACGCAGAGAAACTCCGAGCATAGCCCTCTCCATAGCTCGCTGAGCGACCTTGAGCTTCCTCATCCGGCCAGCAGTGAAGGACCACGTCTCAGTTCCGTATGTCATCACTGGCAACACGCACTGGTTGTACAATTTTGTTTTAAGGTTTTGTGGTATGTCTGACGAGAAGATGTGTCGTAGTTTCCCGAACGCTGCCCAGCCGAGTTGAATCCGTCGATTGACCTCTCGGTCGAAGTTGGACTTACCTAGTCGGACTATTTGTCCCAGGTAAACATACTCGTTAACAACTTCGAGCTTAGTGCTCCCA
Source organism: Parnassius glacialis (assembly GCA_033319125.1). Classification (NCBI taxonomy): domain Eukaryota; kingdom Metazoa; phylum Arthropoda; class Insecta; order Lepidoptera; family Papilionidae; genus Parnassius; species Parnassius glacialis. Next base: position 8,021,064 of record JAVANC010000018.1, read on the forward strand.
ACAACACCCGGTATAGGTGTGACATGGACATTAAACATGATCTTTGTTTTGTGCATGTTCAGTTTTTTTTATAGGATAAGGGTGACAAACGAGCACACAGTCCACCTGATGGTAAGTGGTTGCTGCGGCCCATAGACATCTACATCTATCCTCGATTACGAATCAAAATGCAGATGCGTTGTCACCCGTGAGGACTAAGATGGAATGCCTCATTCCCAGTAAAAAGGGCCTCCGGCCACCTGCACTCATCAAGCGAAACGCAGAGGTAAACCTCTACTTCACGCTGGTTTTCTGTGAGGTCGTGGTACCACCCCGGTTCGAGCCGGCCCATCCGTACGACAGCAAAAGCCGCGTGGCTCTACCACTGTCATCTTAAGACCTATCCGTTGGGAAGCACTATTGAGGTCATTGAGCATAGTGCTTAGGTCCTCCAGCGATTCTGCCATAAGTACTATATCGACGGCAAATCGATGGTGAGTGATGTACTCGCCATTGATGTTGATAGCGTATCCTTTCCAGTCCAGAAGCTTGAAAACGTCTTCCAATGCAGCGGTGAAAAGTTTCGGGGATATGACGTCACCCTGTCTTACACTTCTCTGCAATTGGATAGGTTTCGTACTCTGGTTCTGTACTCGGATAGCTATCGTAGCCCTAGTGTACAAGCACTTCAGCACTTCGATATACCGACAGTCAACTTGGCACCGCAGAAGGGACTTCAGCACCGCCCAAATTTCGACGGAATCAAAGGCTTTCTCATAGTCTACATACGCCAGACATAGTGGCAAATTGTACACCTCTGACTTCTGTACAAACTGCCGAAGGGTATGTATGTGGTCTATGGTGCTAAAGCCTTTTTGGAAACCGGCTTGTTCGGGAGGCTGGAAGTCGTCAAGTCTGCGCGCGAGACGATTCGTAATGACTCTCGAAAACAGCACGTAGACGCGGCTCAGAAGGAAAATCGGTCTGTAGTTGTTCAAGAGAGCGTTGTCGCCTTTTTTGAAGAACAAGACCACCGCACTTCTGCTCCACGCCTCCGGTGTAGTGCCACCATGGAGGACGGAATTAAAGAGCTTTTGAAGGACTTCAAGTACCGGTCTTCCACCCGCTTTCAGAAGCTCCACTGTAATTCCATCCTCGCCTGGGGCCTTGCCGTTTTTAAAGTGCTGGAGAGCCATTCTAATCTCGCTCAGACTGACGTCCGGGATATCTTCGGAATAGTGTCGGTTAAGACTCGCTCTTGGATCGTTACTTACACTTTCGTGTGGCTTCAACGATGACGTGTACAGCTGCCCATAGAACCTCTCAATCTCACTCAAAATCTCAGGTGCTCCGGAAACGATGCTGCCACACTCTGTCTTCAGCTATGACAGTTGGCTCTTTCTGACAGACAGATCTCTAACAAAGACTTTGGAGCCTTGGTTCCGCTCGATCGCTACTTCAATACGAGCTGTATTGAAGTTGCGTTAGTCCCGCCGCATAAATATGGAGATCTGTCTGTTCAGTTGCCTGTATGTTGTCAAATCTTTTGAAGAATCTAGCTTCATATCCCGTCTAACAACCATGAGATTAGAAGTGTAATCGGAGAGTTTTTGTGTTCTTCTGCGGCGGGTCTTGCAGAACTTAGCTCCGACCGCATGGACAGTTTCCACGAGCTTGTCATTCATATCGTCCACTTTATTGCAGTCTTCTAGGCACTGAAAACGGTTTTGTAACTCGAGCTGAAAGGTTCCGGAACTTTGGATCAGAGCACGAGGCGGACGGATCGTTGACTTCATTAGACGAGACCTCTCCAACTTAACGTTTAGGTTCAGTGTAACTCTAACCATTCGGTGATCGCTGCCGGTTTTCACCCTGGCGATCACTGAGACATCACTGAACAGTTGTCGTCTGGTCGTCATAATGAAGTCAATCTCATTTTTTGTCGAACCGTCGGGGCTCGACCAGGTCCACTTCCTGCGGGGCCGCTTCTGGAAGAAAGAGTTCATCATATAGAGTCCCTCTTTCTCTATGAAGTCGGCCAGCTGCTGGACCCTTGGGTTCCTTTGCCCTATTCCAAATTTCCCTACTTTCAGCTCACCATTCTCTCTTGTGCCTAGTTTTGCATTGAAGTCTCCCAATAACGCCGTATATTGGGTTTTGGAGGAATGCATGGCTCTAGAGATATCCTCATATATTTCCTCCACCTCCTCATCGGGGTGTGCCGAGGTTGGTGCGTAAACCTGTATGACCTTCAGCGAATACCGTTTGGTGATTCTGAGTATAAGGTACGCAACTCTCGTCGACACACTCAATCTTTACAACGTTGTTAACGAGAGACTTGTGGACGATAAATCTGACACCTCCTTGGGACAGATGGTCACCCTTCCGATAATAGAACAAGTTGCCGGATTCGAGGATTACCGTTTCCTCCCCCTCTCTTCGGACTTCGGATAATCCTATAATATGCAAGCGTCACTTGTCTATATCTTCTTCCAGCTCCACAATCTTCTCGTCAGTCCTCAGGGGGCGTGCGTTGTATGTTGCCAGGTCGAGTCGTCGTAGGTGGCAACCAAACCTCCACCGGAAATTCTTAGCATCCCCTGCCCTGCCGTTACCATGGTCGCCACCGTAGCCAGGAATAGCGGGGCCGCCGGGGACTGGGGGCCGTCTCTTTGTTACATTCATTCATAGGGGGATATTTGCCATAGTTGCCACGCTTGGCGAGCGGGTTGGCAACCGCCGTTTTTTTATTGATTTTTGCCGTTACCAGGAAGATGCTGCTGCCCATCTCCTGCTTGTTTCCCTTTGTCGCCTTTTACGACACCCACGGGAAGATTTGGGGTAGTGGATATTCTTTACCGCCACTACACGGCATGTGGTCAACATGTTATTGTAAAATTATGGCTTCTCGTAATTATCATGTTTACGAGTAATCTAATATTAAAAGCTTAGTCAGAACAATTTGGGATCAACAGGTATTAAGGCTATTTCCAGACTGCATAACTTCCTAGTAAACATAATTTAATGACTTTAAGTTTGGATAATGTGTTCTTAACACAGCGACGTGGAACTTGTTCAATTCGGAACTAACATAAATAACAGTAATACATTGGTGAAATCTTAAATGGATTTAAAGTTAGCTCTACCTCTTGGGAATTTGACTTTCTCGAATATAACAGTTGTATAAATTGCTGCAATGAAATTATAAATCCCCAATAAATGTGAGCCTTGTTCAAAACTGTCGATAAAATTTTTGGGAAAGGGAAAAGGTTTTGGGACAAATATTTTAGTTCTTACAGCGCAATTTTCTTCGAGCGCTAGTGCAAATGCCAAAAGGGTTTTAATTTAATTTAAAGGGAACTCGATTATCGGAAACGATACTTTGAGGAAAATGTAATTTCTCCGTTGCTGGCTACCGAGTGCTTATAAATTGGTATAAAAGAAAAGTGAACCGCATTTCGGTCTTGCACGTCTTCGCAATAATATTTTTAAAATGACGAAACTTTATTACATTTCTTTTAGTTTTGGATGTAGATAATGTGGTTTTTAATACTATTTTCTTTTGAGAGAATAAAAATGTCATCTGTCTTTTTGTCCAAATATAATTATAACACTTTTGGATGTATTATTGCATTATTTCAACCATTAAACCACAACCAGAATTTCATAAATTAAACATTTATGTAGCATACACCTAAGTCTGTTTTACAGAAGCGCCCCTAAAGGATTATACGGTAGATTTTGTATTCGACGTAGCATATCAAAAAATATGTAAATTAGATATTTAAAATTCAAATGATTCTACTTTTTTCGGAGCTTTAAATCCAATTTTAAATCACGCACTACTTGTCAATAAACTGAGAGCTTTTGGTATTAATGGTACATTATTAAACTGGTGTGCATCGTATCTTCAAAGTAGATCTTCGGCCGTGGTGATTGATGGGTACTCCTCGCAGCCATATATTACCTATTCCGGTGTACCGCAAGGCTCGAACTTAGGTCGAGTATTTTGTAACATCTTTATAAACAACATTGTTTCGATATTTCAACACTCTAAGGCCTATTTGCTGATGATCTCAAAATAGTTAAAACTATTAGAAGCAACTCTGACGTCGAATTACTACAAGATGATCTCAACAGCCTTATTCAATGGTGTAATAACAACCAAATGTTTCTTAATGCCAAAAAATGTCAACTTATTAGGTTTACCAGAAAACAAAATTATATACTAAGCCAATACTATATTGATACTGAGAAACTAATTGCCGTTCGAGCGATACGTGATTTAGGCGTTATTCTAGATAGCGAATTAAAATTTACCAACCATATTGATAAAATAATCACCTCAGCTACTAAGTCACTGGGTTTTGTATTGAGGAATTCCAAAGAGTTCAAGTATCCCTCTATTACAATCAAACTTTACAGTAGTCTGGTTAGAAGTAAACTAGAATACTGCAGTCAAATTTGGAATCCGCACTACAAAATCCATAGCTTTAGAATTGAAAGAATACAAAAGCGCAGGCTCGCACTTATAACGAACTGTCCTCGAAGATTTATGGCCTCTATATAATATTGCGATAGTTTATCCACCTTCAAATCAAAATTAATCAATTTCTATGAATTAACGAATTAACTAATTATTAATTATAACATTGGAATTGTTTTTCATTTTTATAGTTTGATTCATATAATATAATATGACAATGAAGATATTTATAATATTGTCAAATAATTATATTTCTTTTTTATAATTTGTAATTATTCAATGATGTAATTCAGTTTTTATTCCTTACAAAATAATAATAATAATAATAATAATAATCTTTATTTTCCATATATATATATATCAGTTAACAATATGTCTATTTATAAACTACATAGGAATATTTCATTTTATAACATGAAAAATAGCATCCATTGCCGAACTAGGCCAAAACCTGTATTTCAGCATATGGCGCCACTCCCCAGACATAATATACATAAATTATTTATTTAAATTATGGAAAATTTACAAAACTTTGTTCTTTATATTACAGATGTGGTATAAAACAAAATGTGAAATTGAAATTATATATATATATAAAATGTACCTCTTTTGCATATGGTGCTAGTGTACGTGTGTGTGTGTGTGTGTGTGTGTGTGTGTGTATGTGTGTGCGCGTGTAAGAGGGTGTGTACAAGGTGAAGAATACAGTTTAATGAATACCTTAAGTTACCTAAAAATAGACATTCGAGCACTGTTCATAATAACTTAGCGCTGCACTTTCAAAAGATCTTCCGTTTCATCATATCCTAGAGCCAGTAACTAAGCTGTTATTTTCTTTTTGCATTGCTTTATATGTAGGGAGTAAACTGCAATAATTTTATCAACTTTGTTATACACAAAAAGACTTAAAGCACAGTAAAATCTCCGAACAAATGAAGTATGAAACTGTTTTAGTTCACAAGGTCTGACTATTCTGCAGTTAATACATTTTTGAGGATCAAAAATCACTTCACCGTGTTGTTTCAAGATTATACCTAAAATAAACAGTTGTCTGACGGTTAGGACTTCACAATTTTCAAAGAGGAGTTTGGTTGGGAATAAGAAAGGTCAAAAAGTGCTCACTTTGAGTACTGCACGCTGGGCAATTATTAAGCACTTAATAATAGAAGCTGGCGCTCCTCCCCAAGAAGTAATGCAGTACGATATTAGTGATTGGCAGAGTGCAAAGTAAATTTGTTTTATGAATTTATAATCTGCGGTATGTCTAAGTGTTTTAAATATTATTATTAATTTCCGCACTCTTTTGCTCAATAATACAATATGCGTATTAAAATTTAAGTGACAATCTAACATTACCCCCAAGTATTTTATTTCATTAGTATGCTCTAATTTAGGACAGGAACATTTATGTTTATCTACAAAATTGCAACTGTGAGCCACAAGATGCAATTTATCTCCAAGTCTTTTCAGTTTCCGAATAGAAAAAGGAATGTATTTTGTTTTATTAGGATTTATTGTCAAAAGATTTTCACCCAGCCATCTAGAGACACTATCAAAAGAATCCTGCGCAGCCTCAAAAACTTTCTGCCAGGAAATGGCTGAAATTAATAGAACTGTATCATCAGCATAGGAGATCAGATTACCATTTAAAGGTTTAAATTAACTTAGTTCATTAATGTAAATCAGGAATAGAGTTGGTCCAAGAACGCTGCCCTGTGGAACTCCATAAGATATAGGTGCATATTTGCTAATATATTCTCCAACTGCTGTAGCCTGAACACGATTTGCAAGGTAACTCTTAAAAAATTTCAACTGATTATCTCTTATGCCTATAAACTCAAGCTTATTTAGTAGAATAGGAATCGATACTGTATCAAAAGCCTTTGCAATGTCTAGAAATATGGCTAAGCATTTATTATGTTTATCTAAATTCGTAGCAATAAAATTAGTCACTGCATGAACTGCATCTGAAGTAGACTTTGGCTGACGAAAACCAAATTGGTTATCAGAAAGTAACTTACGATTTTCCAAATAACTCACCAGTCTGATATTAATGAGTTTTTCCAAGATCTTAGATATAGCAGGAAGTAATGATATAGGCCTATAATTTGTGATAAGATCTTCATCACCACCTTTATGTATCGGAATAACTATGGACTTTTTTAAATAATTAGGAAAGACCTCAACTTGTAAACAGAAATTTTTTTAGGAATATGTTTGAAATATTATCCCAACCAGCTGCACAATTATCTTTAAGATTCAGAATTAAACTACTAACTTCAGCAATGTCATTCTCTAATAAAACAAAATAATTAATGGAGCCGGAAGCAGAAACTTAAGAAGCGCTTGAAAAATTATGGTTTGGATTTTTCGCTATTGTTTCTGCTAAAGTTACGCCAACACTAATAAAATACTCATTTATTTTATTGACGGACTTACACGGACAAGACTCATCCTTCAATAAATTCAATAAAGATTTTTTGTTTTAGCTGTGTGTGTTATATTTTTAATTATATGCCATATTTTTTTATTGTCATTTCCAGCTTCTTTTATTTGATCCTTTTCATAAGCTCTTTTTATCTTTTTTAGCAATGTGTTACAAAAATTTCTATAGCGAGTATAAGTAATTTTAATTATTTAATTATTTGGATATTTTCTTACTTTATAATGCAGTTTGTCTCTATTTTTCATGCAGCGTAAAAGGCCTGGTGTGATCCAAGCATGCATGCATAATCAATGCATGTTGTGATTACTTATAAAAAGAAATACAATTATAATGTGTTGAATATGTTAAGAACCTTTGTATTACTGTTGTAATTTTTATTGGTAGTCTTAATAAATAAATAAATAAATACATTTAATTTATTTAACAGACGTTTCTAAATCACTTTATTATTCCACAATATAAAATGTACATGTCGTCTTCGTTATAATATATAAATTCTACAGGCTGGTGGAAGTCTAATGGCTGCAGGATGTATCTGTCTAATATGTCAGAGTAAAAATAATAGTACTACGTACAGAAGTTGCAAAAATATTGTATATATATATATATACATAAAAATATACATATACACACACATATATAGACATATATACTTAAATACACACAATATATACATATATAAATATATAAATTATATACAAAAAATTTAACAGTGGTAAAGCCACGCGGCAGCTTTTGCTGCCGCACGGATGGGCCGGCTCGAACCGGGGTGGTACCACGACCTCATAGAATACCAACGTGAAGTAGAGGTTTACCTCTGCGTTTTGCTTGGTGAGTGCAGGTGGCCGGAGGCCATTCTTACTGGAATTGAGGCATTCCATCTTAGTCCTTAAGGGTAACAACGCATCTGCATTTTGATTCGCAAACGAGGATAGATGTAGATGTCTATGTGCCGCAGCAACCACTTACCATCAGGTGGACTGTGTGCTCGTTTGTCACCTTATCCTATAAAAAATACATACAGGTATACATGCATACACTACATAGCCTACATAATTATTACTAATATACATAATTATTATTAATCAGATAAATCGCGCACGCAAGCTTTATAAAAACTATTGGTAAATCCAATTGTGCATGCTTTAAGCGCATTAAAAAAATTACGTACCACATGATTAATTTAATTTTTAAAGTATTTTAATTACATACAAGTTTTCACTAAAACTTTATAATTATTTCTATACTTCCGATTTCCCGATAATTTTTTGTCAAATTTCAATTTAAAAAAAAGCTTGGAAAATCTAAAATTGCACGAGATATAGGATCGTGAAAAAATTAAAAAAGATTTTTAATTGTAATTCTATTCGTCAAAGAGTTCCAGTAGCAGTCACCGAAGTATACTTTCAAGTTACTCCATCAAGTCCAGAGGTAAGATCTCATCATAACTAACAACACGAGGCCAAACTCGGCACACCTAGTTCTACTCTTTGATGAGTTCAAGTAGCATTCTCCGAAGTATACCTTCAGGTTACTCTTTCATGTCCGGAGGTGAGGTGTCATCATCCATACTAATTACTAATTACTAATATACTAATATATATATATATATATATATATATATATCTATATATATATATATATAAATGCGAAAGTGTGTTTGTTTGTTTGTTTGTCCTTCTTTCACGTCGCAACAGAGCGTTGGCATGGCATGAATTTTGGTATGGGGATAGTTCGGTGGCTGTAGAGATAACACGGATCCCTATAATTCCCACAGATCTTCCTTTTCAATTCAAAAGGTTGCAGTTCCCTATTAAGCTCAGTTTTGCAATGACAATTAATAAAGCGCCAGGGCAAACGTTACAGGTAGCGGGGTTCAACTTAGAGAAACCGTGCTTCTCTCGTGGTCAGCTGTATGTAGCATGTTCGCGTGTGTCAAATGCCCAGAATCTCCACATTCTTTCCCCGAATGTAAAACATATAACACTGTGTACAGTACAGTACGTCTTAAAATAGTGTTCAGTTAGTAGTTTTTCCAAAATTCCCACAATTAATTAATCAGAATTCCCACAGATCTTCCCTTTTAATTTAAAATTTCCTATTTAGCTCAGTTTCTTTTCAATTCCAAATGCTGCACCTCTGACGGACCTATTAAGCTCAGTTTCCTTTCAACTCAAAAGGCTGCAACTCTGACGGATCTTTTATTTGGCTCAGTTTCCTTTCAATTCAGAAAACTGCATCTCTGATGAATCAATTTAGCTCAGTTTCTTTTCAAAAGTCTGCATTCCTGACGGATAATTATGCTCAGTTTCCTTTAATTAAAAAAATATCCCATTTCCATTTGGAAAACAGGATATTTTCATGCTTTCCTATACGCTGCGTTTCAAAACATTTAAATAGGCTGACGAATCAATTTTGCTCAGTTTCCTTTTAATGGCTGCATCTCTGACAAATCTATAAAACTCAGTTTTCTTTCAATTCAAAAAGCAATGGATAGTTCGTTTCCCAGTGACCATGCGGGCGAAGCCTCGGGTAACAGCTAGTAACTAATAAAACGTAGTTCCGGAATCTCCATCGTAGTAATTACAATAGCAGCTTAATGCTGCTGTGTTTCATATGGTGAGTGTAGAAAACTGTAGACCCTTTTTACAGGAATTGAGGCATTCTATCTTAGTTCTCAGTTGTGAAAACACATCTGCATTTTTATTCTTAATCGAATATTAATGTCAAGTGGACTGTATGGTCGTTGTCACCATTATTCTATAAATAATGCGAAATTTTTCAACGTCAACGTAATTTTATGGGGTATTGTCCATTTCAAATTTTGTCCATATTTATACATACGTGGTAGTGCCATGTTGCAGTTATATTAGAAGTATAGTTGTACCACGAATGGGTCGACTCAAACGGGGAAGGACTACGCTCTCGCGGTATAACAGCGTAAAATAGCAGCTTAACGCTGCCGTATGGTGAGTGTAGAGAACTGGAGACCCTTTTTACTGGAAACGAGGCATTCCATCTTAGTCCTTACGGGTGACGACGCATATGCAGTTTGATTAGTAATCGAGGATAGATGTAGATGTCTATGCGCTGCAGCAACCACTTTTTTATAGAAGAGGTGCAAACGAGCATGCGGCACACCTGATGGTTAGTGACTACCGCCACCCATAAGCAACCCCAACACCAGGAGAATGCAGATTCGTTGCCGGACTTTTAGAAAGGTGTAAGCTCAGCTAAGAAGTTGTACAAAGAAGGAAACTTCTAGTAAAACGCACAGTAGTTGAACGCTAAGCATCCAGATGGTGAGGATTGTATCGTGAATTTTGATGCAATGTGCGTGCGTGAAATTTGGCAGTTGGAATTAATCCGAACACTTCCTCAGAGCACTCCCCGTGGTAGATTCGATAGAAAATGCAAAGGGATGCAACATTCCTGCATTGTACCAGTGTATCGAGCCTATCAGAAAGAACTCGTTCGTCGATGATTCGAACCGCTCTGTGTCAAAGTGGAAGAAGCTGGCACTGGGGTGCCCCGGATCAGAGATAAGAACAGTATTCCATGTGAAGCCGAACTTGCGCTTTGGAAAGTTGCAAGCGATGTGCTGGCATGAAATACTGTCTCGCTCTGCTGAGCACGCCAAGCTTTTTAAAGGCCGATTTGGCCTTCCCTTCCAAGTGACCATGAAACTGCATACTATTTGATAAGTAGACGCTGAGAATTCCGATGCTAGCTGAGGCAGCACGGGTAGTTTTTTTTTTTTTATAGAATAGGGGGCAAACGAGCATGCGGCTCACCTGATGGTAAGTGACTACCGCCGCCCATGAACAACCGCAACACCAGGGGAATTGCAGATGCGTTGCCGACCTTTTAGAAAGGTGTAAGCTCTTTTCTTGAAGGTTCCTAAGTCGTATCGGTCCGGATAATTCGCTGGTGGTAATTGATTCCACAAGGAAGTCGTGCGAGGGACAAAACTTCTTCTAAATCGCACAGTCGTGGACCGCCAATCATCCAGATGGTATGGATGGTAACGCGAGTTTTGTCGCGATGTGCGATGGTGAAATTGAGCGGCTGGAATTAGTCCGAACAATTCCTCAGAGCACTCCCCGTGATAAATGCGATAAAATACGCAAAGAGATGCAACATCTCTACGCAGTGCCAGTGTATCGAGCCGATCAGAAATAACTCGGTCGTCGACGATTCGAACCGCTCTGCGCTGGATGCGGTCAAGTGGAAGGAGCTGGCACTGGGGTGCCCCGGCCCAGAGATGAGAACAGTATTCCATGTGGGGCCGAACTTGCGCTTTGTAAAGTTGCAAGCGATGTGCCGGCATGAAATACTGTCTCGCTCTGCTGAGCACGCCAAGCTTTTTAGAGGCCAATTTGGCCTTTCCTTCCAAGTGACCACGAAACTGCACACTATTCGATATGTCGACGCCAAGGATTCCGATACTGGCTGAGGCAGTAAGGGGAGTGCCTTGAAACTGAGGAGATACGACAAAGGGGTTCTTTTTAGCGGTAAACGCGCAAACTTGTGTCTTCTGGGGATTGAACTGGACTAGATTTAGTCGCCCCCAATCCGAGACTTTGTTAAGCAAAGACTCGACTTCAGACACAAGTTTGTCCCGGTACTCGGCGACGTTTTCCCGAGAAATATTGGCACGGCCGGTATATAAGGCATCACCAGTGCTGTCGTCCGCATAGCAAAGAATGCTGCCAGTAAGCAACATATCATTGATATGCAGGAGAAACAGCGTTGGTGATAGCACGCAGCCTTGTGGAACACCAGCGTTGATAGGCTTGAAATCAGAGCATTCACCGTCTACTACGACCTTGATGCTCCGATCAGCAAGGAAACTGGTGATCCATTTGCACAATTTCTCGGGAAGCCCATAGGAAGGAAGCTTCGAAAGAAGCGCTTTGTGCCAGACCCGATCAAAGGCCTTCGCTACGTCCAAACTAACGGCTAATGCCTCCCCCTTGGACTCTACTGCCTCCGCCCATCTATGAGTTAAGTAGACTAGAAGATCACCAGCTGATCGATCCCGACGAAAACCGTACTGGCGGTCACTAATCAGCTGGTGATCCTCAAGGTACCTCATGAGCTGGCAGTTTATAATGGCTTCCATTATTTTGGAGAACAAGGAGGTGATGGCGATAGGCCTGTAGTTGGACGGGTCTGAGCGGTCGCCTTTTTTAGGGATCGGGTGCACCAAAGCTGTCTTCCATGAGTTCGGGACTACGCCTTGGGAGTAGGAGTACCGAAAAAGACGCGTTAAAACCGGTGCCAACTCCGGAGCACACGTCTTCAGCACAATGGGAGGGACTCCATCGGGCCCACTCGACTTGTTGACGTCCAGGGAGAAGAGTGCTTTGCGGACCGAGCGCTGTGTAAATCGCACATCCGGCATGGAGCACTCACATCGCGGGATGGTCGGCGGTGTGTTCCCCCCGTCATCTAGAGTCAAGTTGGACGCAAAAAGAGAGCTCAACAGATCGGCTTTCTCCTTTGCGGCATGGGCCAGTGAGTCGTCCTCTCTGTGCAGAGATGGAAGAGATGGCTGACAGAAGTTCCCTTGGACAGCCTTGGCGAGAGATCAGAATGCACGGGTTCCCGAAGGAAGGCGAACTAGCTTCTCGCCAATTCTGCCGATGTGCTCAGACCTTGCCTTGGCAATGACGCTTTTGAAGGACCTGGAGGCGGAATTATACTTCTTTTTTAATGCGCTGGTGTTTACATCCCGAGACGTTGATGCGTCAGCCCAGGCCTGGTAGCACTCCTGCTTCTAGCGTGATGCTATTTTACAGGAGCGACCAAACCATGGCTGGGATCTGCCTCCGATGGGCACCACAGAAGATGGAATAAAAAGTTCCATACCCTGAAGTACCACATCAGCAACAGAATCGGCAACAACGCTGGGATCTTCCGGCGAGAAGCAAACCCGCCCCCAAGGGTAGGATGCAAAAAAAGACCGCATCCAATTCAAAAATAACAATCTCGTTAAATCCTGTTTGTTTGGTAAATTCCGGTAAACATTGGTATAGCTTAAAATGCTAGATATATATCACTATAATCGATGACAGGTAAAAGAGTAATTTGGAATGTCAAAAGGAATGCCAACCCTTTTGGCAGATTTGTCGATACTGGCAAGTCATCGCAACGGGGCAATTGGGGCTAGTACGTTCTAGGCGATTGAATGTTAAGTTTTTAACACTTTTTACGTAAATAGAACTGTATTCTTCACCTTGTACACACCCTCTTACACCCGCACACACATACACACACACACACACACACACACACACACACACACACACACGCGCGCGCGCGTACACTAGCACCATATACAAAAGAGGTACATTTTATATATATATATATTACCTATGTATTTCATAAATTATAAAAGCAACCCATTCATACTATAATTGTTGCGTGGGTGGATGCTTAATGAGCATAAGTAAGTTATCGAAGGATAATGAAAGGTGAATATGTGTATATATGTATATTCACAATTTAATTGAAATTACTTCACTATCCAAGGACCTACTTACATACCTATACTTGTCTTTGTAATTAACATATTTTAAGTGTTTATAACAAAAAACACCAAAATTAAAACTTGGTTAAGAATATTTTTAATTAAGTAGAGTACATATACGTATACGAGTACAGTTCTGTTAGGACTCTTATTTCGGATTTGTTTTTCGTTTACACTATCTACCTATTTTTTCCGAGCCAAACATAGCGATCCCTGACCTTGGCCTTGCAAGTTGCATGGATTAGGCATCACATAACTCACATAGTAGCGGAAATATGATCGATCATAGTTAGAATAGGTACTTTACCTAAGTAACTTATTTACCATTTCTCAATATATTTTTTTACTTTTCATTAACAGCCCTTAGTAACCACGGAAAGTCCGTCATGACGTAGAAAGGGGAAAGGTACAAAGTAATACGGACACTCGCGCGCAGCGATAAATTTTGCATGCCTTAAGTGCAAAGCCCGTAGGTACATATTATGTTCTAGTAGCGCCTAAAAATCAAGATTCCAACATTTTTTCGCATAAAGTCGGGTCTAACAATTATATTGAACATTAAAGTTATATAAAAAGCACATTGTCAGAAAGATAAATGATTATTGAACAATTTTTTTAAAATTGATTTATTGCTATTTTTACATAAAAGTGGTTTTAGTGGCTTATGGTGTTTTTATAGGATAAGGGTGACAAACGAGCACACAATCCACCTAATGGTAACCTTGACGATCACCAGCTGATTAGTGACCGCCAGTACGGTTTTCGTCGGGGTCGATCAGCTGGTTATCTTTTAGCCTACCTGACTCATAGATGGACGGAGGCAGTAGAGTCCAAGGGAGAGGCATTGGCCGTTAGTTTGGACATAGCGAAGGCCTTCGATCGGGTCTGGTACAAAGCGCTTCTTTTGAAGCTTTCTTTCTATGGGTTTCCCGAGAAATTGTCCAAATGGATCAACAGTTGCCTTGCTGATCGGAGCATCAAGATTGTAGTGGACGGTGTATGCTCTGATTTCAAGCCCATCAACGCTGGTGTTCTACAAGGCTGCATGCTATCACCAACACGCTATTTCTTCCAACATTCATTGCTATGCAGACGACAGCACTAGTGATGCTTTTTTACCGGCCGTGCCAATGTTTCACGGGAAAACGTCGCCGAGTACCGGGACAAACTTGTGTCTGAAGTTCAAGTCTTTGCTGAACAAAGTCTCGGATTAGGGGCGACTAAATCTAGTCCGCTTCAATCTCCAGAAGACACAAGTTTGCACTTTTACCGATAAAAAGAACCTTTTTGTTGTATCTCCTCAGGTTCATGTCACTACAACAACAGTGGTAGAGCTAAGCGGTGGCTTTTGCTGTCGCTCGGATGGGCCAGCTCGAACCGGGGTGGTACCACGACCTCACAGAATACCAGCGTGAAGTAGAGGTTTACCTCTGCGTTGCGCTTGGTGAGTGCAGGTGGCCGGAGTCCCAATTCCCCCCCCCCCCCCCCATCAACATGGTAGTGGAATTAAATAAAAGACTACCCCAGGAGGGTACCAGCACCCCTGGAGAATCCCTCGCTGAGCATCCACGACCAAACTACTCCACTCCTGGGCGTGGGTGCTCAGGCTGCCCCGCGTATTCTGGGGGGGGCGAAATTCCGCTCAAGACGAAACCTGCTCGGGGCAAGTGGAGCAAGAAGACAAAGGCAACCCCTGCCACGCTTACCGTGGATTTCTGCAATATCAGGGGACTTCATTCAAACCTAGGTAGGATGCAAAAAAAGACCGCATCCCGTCCCAATCAGCTGACCTATAGTGCCAAACACGGCGGCAAGCTGTAGATCGCAACTGCGATTGGAGCGTGAGTGGCACCGTACTCCGGATCAGACAATGGTCCGAAGAGCCCAGAGGGGCATCGACGGAGACCTGATATCCGTCCGGATGAGAGGTCAGCAGAAGATCCAACAGGGAAGGTACATGGTCTTCCACATCTGGGATCCACGTAGGCGAAGTAACCAGTTGTGTTAGACCATATGCCAAAGCAAAGTCATAGACAGATCTACCCGCATGATCGGTTAAACGAGAACTAAGCCATTCAGCGTGGTGGGCGTTGAAATCACCGAGTATCACGATCTCTGCGGATGGGACCTGTTGTAGCACGGAGTTTGCAGCCATTTGGACGTGGTCTATGAGTCGGTCTGTGTCGGCATTACCGCTATGGGACCTATAGAGGCACCCGTAGACGTGGGGATGGTCGTCGCTGTCTACGCGCAGCCATAGGATGGACAGGTCCGTACCTTCAAGGCTGCCGAGGCGTCGAAAACAGATGTCCTCTCTGACATACACGCAAATTCCAGCCCGGGGCACAAACGAGTGTTCTAATTCGTACCCCGGGTAGGAGAGATACGAAGTATCAGCCGGAGAGGACACCTGTGTCTCGGTAAGAAAGAGCAAGGCCGGCTTAGCTATCTCCAGATGGTAGTGGATGGCGTTAAGGTTTGAATGAAGTCCCCTGATATTGCAGAAATCCACGGTAAGCGTGGCAGGGGTTGCCTTTGTCTTCTTGCTCCACTTGCCCCGAGCAGGTTTCGTCTTGAGCGGAATTTCGCCCCCCCCAGAATACGCGGGGCAGCCTGAGCACCCACGCCCAGGAGTGGAGTAGTTTGGTCGTGGATGCTCAGCGAGGGATTCTCCAGGGGTGCTGGTACCCTCCTGGGGTAGTCTTTTATTTAATTCCACTACCATGTTGATGGGGGGGGGGGGGAATTGGGACTCCGGCCACCTGCACTCACCAAGCGCAACGCAGAGGTAAACCTCTACTTCACGCTGGTATTCTGTGAGGTCGTGGTACCACCCCGGTTCGAGCTGGCCCATCCGAGCGACAGCAAAAGCCACCGCTTAGCTCTACCACTGTTGTTGTAGTGACATGAACCTGAGGAGATACAACAAAAAGGTTCTTTTTATCGGTAAAAGTGCAAACTTGTGTCTTCTGGAGATTGAAGCGGACTAGATTTAGTCGCCCCTAATCCGAGACTTTGTTCAGCAAAGACTTGAACTTCAGACACAAGTTTGTCCCGGTACTCGGCGACGTTTTCCCGTGAAACATTGGCACGGCCGGTAAAAAAGCATCACTAGTGCTGTCGTCTGCATAGCAATGAATGTTGGAAGAAATAGCGTGTTGGTGATAGCATGCAGCCTTGTAGAACACCAGCGTTGATGGGCTTGAAATCAGAGCATACACCGTCCACTACAATCTTGATGCTCCGATCAGCAAGGCAACTGTTGATCCATTTGGACAATTTCTCGGGAAACCCATAGAAAGAAAGCTTCAAAAGAAGCGCTTTGTACCAGACCCGATCGAAGGCCTTCGCTATGTCCAAACTAACGGCCAATGCCTCTCCCTTGGACTCTACTGCCTCCGTCCATCTATGAGTCAGGTAGGCTAAAAGATAACCAGCTGATCGACCCCGACGAAAACCGTACTGGCGGTCACTAATCAGCTGGTGATCGTCAAGGTTACCATTAGGTGGATTGTGTGCTCGTTTGTCACCCCTTATCCTATAAAAACACCATAAGCCACTAAAACCACTTTTATGTAAAAATAGCAATAAATCAATTTTAAAAAAATTGTTCAATAATCATTTATCTTTCTGACAATGTGCTTTTTATATAACTTTAATGTTCAATATAATTGTTAGACCCGACTTTATGCGAAAAAATGTTGGAATCTTGATTTTTAGGCGCTACTAGAACATAATATGTACCTACGGGCTTTGCACTTAAGGCATGCAAAATTTATCGCTGCGCGCGAGTGTCCGTATTACTTTGTACCTTTCCCCTTTCTACGTCATGACGGACTTTCCGTGGTTACTAAGGGCTGTTAATGAAAAGTAAAAAAATATATTGAGAAATGGTAAATAAGTTACTTAGGTAAAGTACCTATTCTAACTATGATCGATCATATTTCCGCTACTATGTGAGTTATGTGATGCCTAATCCATGCAACTTGCAAGGCCAAGGTCAGGGATCGCTATGTTTGGCTCGGAAAAAATAGGTAGATAGTGTAAACGAAAAACAAATCCGAAATAAGAGTCCTAACAGAACTGTACTCGTATACGTATATGTACTCTACTTAATTAAAAATATTCTTAACCAAGTTTTAATTTCGGTGTTTTTTGTTATAAACACTTAAAATATGTTAATTACAAAGACAAGTATAGGTATGTAAGTAGGTCCTTGGATAGTGAAGTAATTTCAATTAAATTGTGAATATACATATATACACATATTCACCTTTCATTATCCTTCGATAACTTACTTATGCTCATTAAGCATCCACCCACGCAACAATTATAGTATGAATGGGTTGCTTTTATAATTTATGAAATACATAGGTAATATATATATATATATATATATAAAATGTACCTCTTTTGTATATGGTGCTAGTGTACGCGCGCGCGCGCGCGCGTGTGTGTGTGTGTGTGTGTGTGTGTGTGTGTGTGTGTGTGTGTGTGTATGTGTGTGCGGGTGTAAGAGGGTGTGTACAAGGTGAAGAATACAGTTCTATTTACGTAAAAAGTGTTAAAAAACTTAACATTCAATCGCCTAGAACGTACTAGCCCCAATTGCCCCGTTGCGATGACTTGCCAGTATCGACAAATCTGCCAAAAGGGTTGGCATTCCTTTTGACATTCCAAATTACTCTTTTACCTGTCATCGATTATAGTGATATATATCTAGCATTTTAAGCTATACCAATGTTTACCGGAATTTACCAAACAAACAGGATTTAACGAGATTGTTATTTTTGTTTTTAAATAAGTCTATTCTTACCACTGAAATCTAGCGATAGTGGTTCTTATATCGTCACTACGGTGTAAACAGTATAGTAACTAACTTTAATATAAGATTAAGGGCTAAACACTCGCTGTAAATTACGCCACCCGGGTTCGGGTTTTTCGACGACATCAATTATATTGTTGAATACACTTATAAGTGCTGATTTGTGATATTTTTATTTGTGCTCGGCGTTAACGGAAAACATTCACACTGGAGCACCGCTGTGAAACATGGCTAAACGTTGATCACACTGAACTGTGCCGCAGAGACAGATGACTCTGAAGCATCTTGCTCGAAGGTGCCCGTGAGAAAAGGTGCGTGCCTCATAATTTAAAATTTCCAGCCTTCCAACCAAAGAGCACAGAAATAGGAAATGTATGTTAGAAAAATTCAAAGAGTGGTTTATGACTCTTTTACAATATATATATATATATTATATATATATATATATATATATATATATATATATATATATATATATATATATATATATATGTGTATATTAATGATAGACAACACCCCGTCTCATTATGTCCAAATCGACAAAGCTCCAACCCAAACAAATAAGAAAGCAGATTTAGTAACATGGCTGCAACAAAAAGGAGTTAAAGCGGACATAAATTCATTGACAGCAGACCTAAAACAATTAGTAGTGCAAAATAAATCACTTAAACCTTTTTATGTTATTAATAAATTTGCAGAATAGCATGGTCATAAAGTTATAAGACTACCACCACACCACTGCTAATATAATGCATATTAAATTGATTTGAGCCCAAATCAAAGATTAGTTCTTATAAGTTACGTTCTAATTGCGAATATACGAGAAAAAATGTCTTATGCTTTTACAGGCTATGCAGCACGATACGACAAAAAGCCACCTTTCACTTTCACAAGACTGGACCATCCTTTGATCGTGAAAAGTTGTGGAGAAAATAAAGTTAATTGTTATGGACGATTATGAAAGAGACATTGATTTTAATTGCAATATTGAAAATCAAATAATTATTAATATAAACAATGATGGTAACGATGACCGCTCAACTAGTTGTAGTGTCATTAATTTAAAAAAATATCTAGTGCAGTCTATAATTAATGAAACTTTGCCCCTAGAAATAAGCAATAAATACGAAAAAGCAAATAAATTATATTTTTTAAAATATCTGTTTCTAATGTTTACCGGTATAAACCTAGATAAAACTGTAAATGATTACCAACTCTAAATAATCGATATCTATTTCTATTAAGTATTAAATATTGAAGATACCGATTTTTTGGTTGACATACCTAGTCCAATAAATCTGACAGCTATCAAAAGCTACCAAATCTAAAAAATAGATTTGCTAAATATTTGTCTGTCTACCCGTCCCAACTAATTTTCGAAATGGCTAAACTGATTGTGCTGAAAATTTACGAAAAGATAAAGAGCAATTTCAGGAGGGATCTAGGCGCGTTATACAAAGAGTGCGTTGGTGGGCTGTCTTTCTCTAATCTGCGGAAGGGGAGTCCTTTCTTCCTTCCCGAGGGGCAGCCATGGGGCATTTGTGCTGATGGGGCCGCGGATGAACATCATGAGGTTTTTGTTGGTGCGAGTCCGACATGACCCATCCTTGCCCTTGTGAGCCGTCATTTATAATTGACCGCAAACGTATTGTACTTCGCTACATTAATCATGTTCATCATTATCATCATCATTACAGCCCTTCACAAGTCCACTGCTGAACATAGGCCTCCCCCAAAGAATGCCACAAAGCACGGTCCTGAGCCAACTGCATCCATCGACTTCCTGCATGTCTTGCCAGGTCGTCACTCCATCTCGTGGGGGGACGCCCTACACTTCGCCTTCCGGTACGAGGCTGCCACTCGTGAACCTTTCTTCCCCATCGGTTGTCGGTTCTTCGAGCTATATGGCCGGCCCACTGCCACTTCAGCTTACTAATCCGTTGGGCTACGTCGGTTACTCTGGTTCTAATGCGGATATCCTCATTCCTAAGTTTATCACGCAGAAAAACTCCGAGCACAGCCCTCTCCATAGCTCGCTGAGCTACCTTGAGCTTTCTCATACGGCCAGCAGTGAAGGACCACGTCTCAGTTCCGTAAGTTATCACTGGCAACACGCACTGGTTGTATAATTTCGTTTTAAGGTTTTGAGGTATGTCTGACGAGAAGATGTGTCGTAGCTTACCGAACGCTGCCCAGCCGAGTTGAATCCGTCGATTGACCTCTCGGTCGAAGTTGGACTTACCTAGTCGGACTATCTGTCCCAGGTAAACATACTCGTCAACAACTTCGAGCTTAGTGCTCCCAACAACTACCGGCATAGGTGTGACATGGACATTAAACATAATCTTTGTTTTGTCCATGTTCATCTTAAGACCTATCCGTTGGGAGACACTATTGAGGTCATTGAGCATAGTGCTTAGATCCTCCAGCGATTCTGCCATAAGGACTATATCGTCGGCAAATCGAAGGTGAGTGATGTACTCGCCATTGATGTTAATACCGTATCCTTTCCAGTCCAGAAGCTTAAAAACGTCTTCCAATGCAGCGGTGAAGAGTTTCGGGGATATAACATCACCCTGTCTTACACCTCTCTGCAATTGGATAGGTTTCGTACTCTGGTTCTGTACTCGGATAGCCATCGTAGCTCTACTGTACAAATACATCAGCACTTAGACGCGGCTCAGAAGGGAAATCGGTCTGTAGTTTCTTTAAGAGAGCGTTGTCACCTTTCTTGAAGAACAAGACCGCCGCACTTCTGCTCCACGCCTCCGGTGCAATGCCACCATGGAGGACGGAATTAAAGAGCTTCTGAAGGACTTCAAGTACCGGTCCTTCCACCCGCTTTCAGAAGCTCCCGCTGTAATTCTATCCTCACCTGGGGCTTGCCGTTTTTAAGATACTGGAGAGCCATTCTAATCTCGCTCAGACTGACGTCCGGGATATCTTCGGAATAGTGTCGAATAAGACTCGCTCTTGGATCGTTACTCACACTTGCGTGTGGCTCCAACGATGACGTGTACAGCTGCCCATAAAACCTCTCAATCTCACTCAAAATCTCAGGTGCCCCGGAAACGATGCTGCCACATTCGGTCTTCAGCTTTGACAGTTGGCTCTTTCTGGCAGACAGATCTCTGGCAAAGACTTTGGAGCCTTGGTTCCGCTCGATTCCTTCTTCAATACGAGCTGTATTGAAGTTGCGTAAGTCCCGCCGCATGCATTTGGTGATCTGTCTGTTCAGTTGCCTGTATGCTGTCAAATCTGTTGAAGAATGTAGCTTCATCTCCCGTCTAACAGCCATGAGATTAAGAGTGTGATCGGAGAGTTTTTGTGTTCTTCTGCGGCGGGTCTTGCAGAACTTAGCTCCGACCGCATAGACAGTTTCCACGAGCTTGTCATTCATATCGTCCACTTCATTGCAGTCTTCTAGGCACTGAAAACGGTTTTGTAACTCGAGCTGAAAGGTTTCGGGACTTTGGATTAGAGCACGAGGGGGACGGAGCGTTAACTTCATCAGACGAGACCTCTCCAACTTAACATTTAGGTTCAGTGTGCCTCTAACCATTCGGTGATCGCTGCCGGTTTTCACCCTCGCGATCATTGAGACATCACTGAAAAGTTGTCGTCTGGTCGTCATAATGAAGTCAATCTCATTTTATTTCGAACCGTCGGGTCTCGACCAGGTCCCCTTCCTGTGGGGCCGCTTCTTGAAGAAAGAGTTCATCATAAAGAGTCCCTCTTTCTCCATGAAGTCGGCCAGCTGCTGGCCCCTTGGGTTCCGTTGCCCTATTCCAAATTTCCCTACTTTCAGCTCACCGTTCTCTCTTGTGCCTAGTTTTGCATTGAAGTCTCCCATTAACACCGTATATTGGGTTTTGGAGGAATGCATGGCTCTAGAGATATCCTCATACATTTCCTCCACCTCCTCATCGGGGTGTGCCGAGGTTGGTGCGTAAACCTGTATGACCTTCAGCGAATACCGTTTGGTGATTCTGAGTATAAGGTACGCAACCCTCGTCGACACACTCCCGATCTTTACAACGTTGTTAACGAGAGACTTGTGGACGATAAATCCGACACCTTCTTGGGACAGATGGTCCCGGTGATAGAGCAAGTTGCCGGATTTGAGGATTACCGTGTCCTCCCCCTCTCTTCGGACTTCGGATAATCCTATAATATGCCAGCGCAACTTGTCTATCTCTTCTTCCAGCTCCACGATCTTCTCGTCAGTCCTCAGGGTGCGTGCGTTGTACGTTGCCAGGTCGAGTCGTCGTAGGTGGCAACCGAACCTCCACCGGAGATTCTTAGCACCCCCTGCCCCGCCGTTACATGGTCGCCACCGTAGCCAGGAATAGCGGGGCCGCCGGGGACTGGGGGCCGTTTATTATTGTCATTGCTCATGGGGGGTATACTGCCATAGTTGCCACGCTTGGCGAGCGGGTTGGCAACCGCCGTTTTTTTATTGATTTTTGCCGTTACCAGGAAGATGCTGCTGCCCATCTCCTGCTTGTTTCCCTTTGTCGCCTTTTGTGACACCCACGGGAGGATATGGGGTAGTGGATATTCTTGACCGCCACTACACGGCTAATCATGTTACGCGTAAAAAACTCTGTGGTCAAACATTGATCAAATTCAAATTAAAATAGAACATTTTGAATCCAGCTGAACGTTTAATTACACATGAAATCGATACAACAAGTACAATTTAAATGACACGATCGTTATCCGTTTATTGATTATTGGTCGAAAATCATTAACTATATATCTGCTTAATGAGATGAAGTTCCTCAAATTGTGTAATGAATATTATTTGCCACAGGCTAAGTTCGGAAGTCCACCAACTAAAATTAATTTCTATTTCTATTTTTGCTACCGAAATATTATTTTAGCAAAACTATATTTCGGCCATATTGCAAACTAGTTGTTATATATTTATATTTATATGTATTGTTTATACAAATACGGGTTACCAACGAGAATCCACGCCACATAAAGGTAAGTTTTATACGTGGTAGAACCAGACTGCAGTTATGGTATGGTTGTAGTACGAAGAGACGGAAGAGACGGAAAGGCGGTTTGAAGGGTATAAAGAGCCAGTAAAATTACACTCTGTGAGGCATTCCATTATATTCCCCAGAAGTGACAACGCATCTGTAGTCTTCTTTGCTTAATGCTACAGTAGACACTAACCATCAGGTGGACTGAGTTCGTTTGTCACCTCCGTTTAATAAAAAATAAGCCAATTTTACCACCTTATAGTGTAGTTTAAAGTGGCCAGTATGGTCATATTAGTAGATACCAGTAGATATATCAAATTCATACAAGTTAGAAATCATTGCGCCATTGTTAAAAGTCATTGATAAAAATTAGACTAAAATAAAGCCCAACCACTTTGCTTCGCATTCGATACGAAGTATGGTGAGTTGGAATATTTCCCAAGCGACATTATTCTAGAATTAAACTATAAAATGAGGATGAACTCGTAATGAATGTGCCTAGCACTCGTATGTCCTAAAAATGTGAGTTAAAATATAAGAAGTCATTTCATAACGATTTCTTATATTTACGCGAGTAGTATTCGCATAGAATAAAACTAATTTTACTGATTTTATCGCGTTTAATTTTAACTTTTTTAATTCCAGACATTTCGGGCACTTTACAGCTCAGCACCCATGGTCACGGGAGGAACTGAGGTATTTGACGTCCTAATGTCAAAGTTACCGAAGGCTACCTTCACCTTTTAATTATTAATTTTTGGTCCAATCTATACAGAACGAGCTTACAGTATCTTAAAGTCTTGAAATAGTATGCTTGGGTTTAGATTTAATGTTATTAATTATGGGATCCCAAGCAGATGATAACACCAAGCCATCTTCTCTAGTTAATTTAGGATGTTATTTAATTTGAATAGCTTCGCGAATCATCCTTGGTAGGAATTGGTGTTCAAGGATTTGTGGTCTATCAAATCTGATATACCTAATAGTTGGGGCGATCCTCAACATGTTAACAAACTACCTAAACTAACCAACACTAGAGAAAAGAATCAGAAGTCACTCGTATTCTAGAAAAAAAGAAGGAACGCATCTTTATTAATTTAAATTTATCCTTGATTTTTGTCACTAACCTATTTGTGCTACAGCGTGACTCTACCACGTAAAGATTTTTCATCAACTACGGGTAGAGTTGATAAAAAATAGTTGCCGCTCTCAAAATAAAAGTTAATAAACCATAGTTTCTCATCAGGTACTTAGAGAAATAATTTGATACTGGACAAGAATTATTCATATCGGAATTATCACATAAGCCGAATAATAAGACGAAGAGCTTAAATAAGTTTACTTTTACTGGATTGCATTACGACAAGAGCTAACTGGTGGTCGCCCAGTGTCAAAATTAGACCGTAATTCATTATTTTTCATATTTGTATAGTAAACAAGCTGTATTGCACTTTTAACTGTGCATTTATGTAATATAAAACAAAGGTATACAATATACAAAATATTAAAAAGCATAAACCTGCACAGACTATTAGAAAGGTATATTTTTGTATACACGCGAAATTCACAGCACATTCAGTCAACATATCTGTAATAATTTGTTGGCAGCGTTTTAAAATTCTTTAGTAACAATCTCTACTCTGTGGGATTGTTGGACCACAGGTTGTTATGGACTTCTTATTAACTTAAACTTAAGCAAACTATATGCTATATGTTTGACATTGGCAGTATGATGGAAAACAATAATGTTTTTTAATTCAGTGCATTTGCAACAAATATTATGTAAAAATGTTTTTTTTTCTGCACTCTTCCATGGTAATAAAAAATATAACCAATGAATATATTATAATGGTTTCGTTTTTTAAACTCAGCTGCGCACCCATGCCAACGAGGGTTAGGGCGTCCCCCCAAGGCGACGCACACCAGCTAGTCCCCGTTGGTGTGGAATGCAGCGCGCAAAGCGGCGATGGGGACCGCCACCCGTCACGCACAGCCCGACACGGCGGAAGGTGGAGGACAGAGTGCAGAGTTGGCACGTGGAATGTTAGAGGAGGCATGAAAGATAAGATGAATGAGTTGATTGAAATAATGAAAGAAAGAGAATTAGATGTCGTGTGTATGTCGGAGACCAAACGGAAGGGCAGTGGTACTGAAGAGCTCCCTGGCGGGGCGTTAGCTCTATGGTCCGGAGTCCCGGAGATCGAGAGCGCCCGCCAGGGAGTGGAGGTGCTGCTGTCGTCTCGGTTGGTCGATGTTATGACTGAATATAAGGTTGTGAACTCAAAACTTCTCTGGGTTCGCTTTAAATTGGGACTGACAAAGTTATTCCTTTTGGGTGTTTATGCGCCGGTAGCTTCGTCGTCCAGGGCTGAGCTGGAGGAGTTTTGGGAGAATGTAAGAGAAGTTCTAGATTTGGCTAGGGGAAACGAAAGAATTGTTGTATGTGGTGATTTGAATGGATGGGTTGGTACCGCTCGACCAGGGTACGAGTCGGTGCTTGGAAAGTTTGGCGATAAAAGAGTTAATGATGCTGGCAAGTTTATACTGGCGGTATGCAAGAAAAAGGGTCTTCTTGTGACAAACACTATGTTTAATCACAAGAAAATCCATATGTATACTAGAGAAAGAAAGAATGAGAGAAGTATGATCGATTTTTTTCTGGTGGATGACCGACTGCGAAAACAGGTGATGGATACGCGAGTGTTCAGGGGTGCTGACCTGGGAACGGATCACTATCTAGTGATTACTAGATTTAGGGGTCTGTTCGCGGGTTGGCGCTACCAGACGGCGGTAACAGAACCACAGTCGGTCTGTCGCATCCGAAGCTGGAAGCTTCAGGAAGCGGATACTAGGGACAAATATCATGCGAGGGTAGCCGAAAAGCTTGACACAATCGATGGCGGAAAAGAATGTGTGGAAAGAACATAGCAGAACCTTAGAGATGGAATGGTAAGTGCAGCGGAAGAAGTGTGTGGAACAATAAAAAGAGGCAGTAGTAAAAGAAGAGATGCATGGTGGAATGATGAAGTGAAAGAAGCTGTAGAGAAGAAGAAGAAAGCATGGTTAGACTACTTGGCCTCTAGTAATGATAAGGATATGAGAGAGAAGATGAAAGAAAGATATAAGCTGCAGAAAGTTCACACGAAAGCATTGATTGAGGAAATGCGTGAAAGGTGTAGAATGGAAGCGGACGAAAGGTTGTCGCACAACTTTAAGGTGAACTCCAAACTCTTCTGGAAAGAGGTTGGAAGGACCCGAAGTGGTGCGGCGGCCTTAAGAATGAACAAAGTGCTTTCGAGAACTAATGACGTCCTCACAGAAAAATCGGACGTCATGCAGCGATGGAGCGAATTTTATAGAGAAATATATGAGTGATGATCTTAGTGAGGGATCCGGGGATGTCGCCGTGACTGGTACGCCAGACCTGGACCTCGATGACACTGAGGTCATCAGTATGAAAGAGATTGAACGTGCGATTCGAAGTTTGAAATGTGGTAAGGCTGCGGGACTAGACAGAGTTACTGCTGAAATGGTCAAGTATGGTGGGCCTCGCGTCTGGGACAGCTTTTATCTGCTGTGCAATTTGTGCTGGCGGACGGGGGATGTCCCGGATGATTGGCGATCCGCAGTCATTGTGCCTTTATATAAAGGTAAAGGTTCACATTTTGACTGCGGGTGCTATCGGGCGATCAGCTTGACCAGTTTAGCAAGTAAAGTTTACTCGAAGGTTTTGACACGTAGGATGCAAGAGAAATCGGAAAGATTTCTATGGGAGGCACAATGCGGATTTAGACCTGGAAGAGGATGCACGGATCAAATGTTTTCTCTACGCATGATCACGGAAAAGCTTCTGGCTGCTAACCAGAAGATTTTCTGTGCTTTTGTGGATCTTGAGAAAGCATTTGATAAGGTTGTAAGGAAGAAAATGTGGGAACTGTTGCCGGGGTACGGTGTGGATGGTCGATTGCTAAGGGCTGTGCAGTCACTTTACTGTGACTGTAAAGCCTGTGTGCGGGTAGGGCATGACCTGTCACCCATGTTTAGCGTCCAAACGGGCGTGAAACAGGGTTGTGTCATGTCTTCCTGGCTGTTCATACTGTATCTCGACAGCTGTTTACAGAAGCTGAAAAATAGCTGTTTGGGTGTGAAATTGGGTGACATAAAAGTAAATTGTCTGCTGTATGCTGATGATGCAGTGCTTATTGCACCATCAGAGGCAGAACTGCAGGCATTAGTCACGTGTATGAAAGAGGAATGTGAAATTAAAGATCTCCGTTTGAATGCTAATAAAACTAAGGTTCTGGTATTTGAAAGGGACGAAGAGAGAACGAAGTGTGAAATATGGGTAAATCAGGGATGTCTAGAACAGGTAAATGAAATTGTATACTTGGGGAGTGCTTTTAGCCGGTATGGAAGATGTGATTTAGATGTGGACAGGCGTGTCGCTGCCGGGAACAAAGTCAATGGTGCCCTGACTGCGTTAGTCAAAAGGCAAGGCGTAGTGAAGAGTGCACGCCTTGCAATACATAACGCAGTGTTGGTACCGACTTTGTTATATGGCAGCGAAACCTGGGTGTGCCAGAAGAAGCATAAAAGCAAGTTGAATGCAGTGGAGATGCGATCTCTTCGTAAAATGTGCGGCGTTACCATGGCCGACCGAAAGCGAAACGAAGAGATTCGCAATATGGCAGGTTTGAAAGATGACCTTATCACAAAAATTGATAAGGGCGTGCTTCGATGGTTTGGGCACGTTGAGCGAATGAGTGAAGACCGAATGGTGAAGAAAATATATAGCGCGAAAGTTAATATTAAAAGGTGTCGAGGTAGACCGAGACTAACTTTCGAAGACCATGTGAGCAAACTGCTCGAAGAGGGGAGGGTCAAGAGTACTCGGATACCTAGACGTGCATGTATGAAGAAGATAATGAATCTGAAAGAAGCGAAAGAGGTATGTAAGGATCGTGACACTTGGCGATCTGTTCTCTCTGGCTACCCCGTCAGGGATTGTGCGTGAAGATAAGTAAGATTACTGGGTAAACATTAATATTAGATTGTGCTTGTTATTATTTGCAGGATGTTTATCACAATTTTTAATAAAACTATATTTTTGTATACCTACATACATTATTCGACGGCTCCGTGGCGTTAGTAATTGAGTTGCAGCTCTAAGGGTCGCGGGTTCGAAACCGGGAACAAGAAATTGTATGGCCTCCAAATAATTTATCTGGATCTTTGTTCTTATGCAATTTATGTTTCTAAACTGCCACCACGATAGAGGAGCAAATCCTAGTGCGAAGGTTACGTATTTCAAAAAAAAATTAGAAAATATATTTTTGAAAATATACTGAAAGGCTAATATTTTTTTTTAATTTTCTCTAAGAGACTTCCTCATTTAAATTATAAATTGCTCTATAGCTCTCCTGGGAAAAAAAATAGTTTCAATGTCAGTCGCATTACTAAGCAAGATTCCTTATGGCATTATGCTACGAAAATCGCTAAAAAACTAACTTAGCTATTTCAACACAGGAAAGACTTCTAATCTTTTTACGTATGTTGTAGAAGTTTGCTAACCGGTTTAGATGTATAGTTCTTTGCCTTAACTGTAATTACGTGAAATAAAGTGGGTTCAACAAGACTCAGCCCCCTTTTTAAAACACACACTGGCATTCACCTGCTTAACATCGGGTGGTGTAAATTAAATAGTTTGTTTTATTATCGTTCAAAAGCAAATTGTTCAATATTCAAATGCTACCATCATCGAACAACCAGACGCTTGCTTGGCTTATCTGTTGTTGACATTCCACGCAATTGAATTAAATGGTTTGCTTTGTCATTCGTAATGCGTATTACAACTATGGAGGAAAATAATTTTCTAATATCTGACTTTCCATTCGATGACAATATGGGAGTTTTCAAGG
This sequence comes from Parnassius glacialis, assembly GCA_033319125.1. Taxonomy (NCBI): domain Eukaryota; kingdom Metazoa; phylum Arthropoda; class Insecta; order Lepidoptera; family Papilionidae; genus Parnassius; species Parnassius glacialis. The sequence goes on from JAVANC010000018.1 coordinate 8,050,247, forward strand.
CAAGAGTTAATATTTTTTTATTAGGCTAAGTCAGTGCTCTTTTCTAACTTCGACTACATTTTTTTATAGGATAAGGGTGACAAACGAGTACATAGTCCACCTGATGGTAAGTGGTTGCTGAGGTCCGTAGACATATACATCTATCCTCTATTACAAATCAAAATGCAGATGCGTTGTCACCCGTGAGAACTAAGATAGAATGCTTTATTTCCAGTAAAAAAGATCTCCGGTTCTCTACACTCACCATACGAAACATAGCAGCGTTAAGCTACTATTTTACGCTAGTATTCTGTGAGAGCGTGGTCCTTCCCCGGCCGAGCCGAACCATTCGTGCTACAACTATACTACTAATATAACTGCAGCATGGCTCTACCACGTATAACTCACTAATTACCAAGTACACAGTCCACTTATGGTAAGTGGATATTGTGGCCCATAACCATTTACATCTATTATCGGTTAAGAATCAAAATTCAGATGCATTGTCAACCCTGAGCACTTTCAAGTTCTAATGCCTCGTTTCAGTAAAAAGGGTCTCCAGTACTTTACACTCACTATACGAAACAGAGCAGCATTGAGGTGCCCTTTTATGCTGGTATCCTGTGAGAATGTGGTCATACCCCGGTCGTGCCGACCCATTCATGCCACAACCATAATATAGCTGCAGCTCTACCACGTAAACTAACTCTACTACTAACAAACTAACTCAAGTGCGAATACTCAAACGCTGCTTAATTTTAAGATGCCGTTGAATCTCGTGCTCTCTCTATCAATTTAAGTGAAAGTGACTGTGATACCACAAGACTTAACCATCTTAACATCTTGAGTAGCATTTGAATATTGAACAATTTGCTTTTGAACGATAATAAAACAAACTATTTAATTTACACCACCCGATGTTAAGCACGTGAATGCCAGTGTGTGTTTTAAAAAGGGGGCTGAGTCTTGTTGAACCCACTTTATTTCACGTAATTACAGTTAAGGCAAAGAACTATACATCTAAACCGGTTAGCAAACTTCTACAACATACGTAAAAAGATTAGAAGTCTTTCCTGTGTTGAAATAGCTAAGTTAGTTTTTTTAGCTATTTTCGTAGCATAATGCCATAAGGAATCTTGCTTAGTAATGCGACTGACATTGAAACTATTTTATTTTTCCCAGGAGAGCTATAGAGCAATTTATAATTTAAATGAGGAAGTCTCTTAGAGAAAATTAAAAAAAAATATTAGCCTTTCAGTATATTTTCAAAAATATATTTTCTAATTTTTTTTTTGAAATACGTAACCTTCGCACTAGGATTTGCTCCTCTATCGTGGGGGCAGTTTAGAAACATAAATTGCATAAGAACAAAGATCCAGAACAATTATTTGGAGGCCATACAATTTCTTGTTCCCGGTTTCGAACCCGCGGCCCTTAGAGCTGCAAGTCAATTACTAACGCCACGGAGCCGTCGAATAATGTATGTAGGTATACAAAAATATAGTTTTATTAAAAATTGTGATAAACATCCTGCAAATAATAACAAGCACAATCTAATATTAATGTTTACCCAGTAATCTTACTTATCTTCACGCACAATCCCTGACGGGGTAGCCAGAGAGAACAGATCGCCAAGTGTCACGATCCTTACATACCTCTTTCGCTTCTTTCAGATTCATTATCTTCTTCATACATGCACGTCTAGGTATCCGAGTACTCTTGACCCTCCCCTCTTCGAGCAGTTTGCTCACATGGTCTTCAAAAGTTAGTCTCGGTCTACCTCGACACCTTTTAATATTAACTTTCGCGCTATATATTTTCTTCACCATTCGGTCTTCACTCATTCGCTCAACGTGCCCAAACCATCGAAGCACGCCCTTATCAATTTTTGTGATAAGGTCATCTTTCAAACCTGCCATATTGCGAATCTCTTCGTTTCGCTTTCGGTCGGCCATGGTAACGCCGCACATTTTACGAAGAGATCGCATCTCCACTGCATTCAACTTGCTTTTATGCTTCTTCTGGCACACCCAGGTTTCGCTGGCATATAACAAAGTCGGTACCAACACTGCGTTATGTATTGCAAGGCGTGCACTCTTCACTACGCCTTGCCTTTTGACTAACGCAGTCAGGGCACCATTGACTTTGTTCCTGGCAGCGACACGTCTCTCCACATCTAAATCACATCTTACATCATCATACACGTGACTAATGCCTGCAGTTCTGCCTCTGATGGTGCAATAAGCACTGCATCATCAGCATACAGCAGACAATTTACTTTTATGTCACCCAATTTCACACCCAAACAGCTATCTTTCAGTTTCTGTAAACAGCTGTCGAGATACAGTATGAACAGCCAGGAAGACATGACACAACCCTGTTTCACGCCCGTTTGGACGCTAAACATGGGTGACAGGTCATGCCCTACACGCACACAGGCTTTACAGTTACAGTAAAGTGACTGCACAGCCCTTAGCAATCGACCATCCACACCGTACCCCGGCAACAGTTCCCACATTTTCTTCCTTACAACCTTATCAAATGCTTTCTCAAGATCCACAAAAGCACAGAAAATCTTCTGGTTAGCAGCCAGAAGCTTTTCCGTGATCATGCGTAGAGAAAACATTTGATCCGTGCATCCTCTTCCAGGTCTAAATCCGCATTGTGCCTCCCATAGAAATCTTTCCGATTTCTCTTGCATCCTACGTGTCAAAACCTTCGAGTAAACTTTACTTGCTAAACTGGTCAAGCTGATCGCCCGATAGCACCCGCAGTCAAAATGTGAACCTTTACCTTTATATAAACGCACAATGACTGCGGATCGCCAATCATCCGGGACATCCCCCGTCCGCCAGCACAAATTGCACAGCAGATAAAAGCTGTCCCAGACGCGAGGCCCACCATACTTGACCATTTCAGCAGTAACTCTGTCTAGTCCCGCAGCCTTACCACATTTCAAACTTCGAATCGCACGTTCAATCTCTTTCATACTGATGACCTCAGTGTCATCGAGGTCCAGGTCTGGCGTACCAGTCACGGCGTCATCCCCGGATCCCTCACTAAGATCATCACAGTAATGCCTTCATGGGGGCAGTACGCTTACACCTTAACATTCCAGAAAATAAAAAGGATCCTATCCCTCGAAAAGCTTAAAATGTTTATTAAGCACAAGTTGCTTAAAAGAGTTACTATACTATTAAAGAATACATAAATTTTATTGTAATTATACAAAAGATATTGCAAAAATAAGGTCTCGCTGCGTTTCTTGCTGGTTTTTCCCAGGACTGGGTTTATTCTGGACCAAGGTGAAAAACATAAACGACTTTCAATTAGTAAATCTTGTAATCTAAATTTAAAAAAATGGAGGAATTGATAAAAAGCCAGTAGAGATCGAACATGGGATGTTCGCGTACTGTGAAATTTAAGGCGGTATACCCGCCTTAAATTTCACACGCTTTCAATTTTTAAACACTTAAATTTCGATTATTAAATGTTAGAAAAAAACCTTAAATAAATATTTCTGTCTGAAAGTGTCTTTATTTATTAATCTTTATCTAATTTGGTCATCCGCTATTGTAGTTCAAAAATTCTGGTTTGATACGCAAAAATGTTCCAAAACTCGAAATAAATCTAAAGAGTATTCGTCAAAACAAAGATCTGCAATAATAACGATGAATAATTTAGTTTTGGAAGCAAACACTTATGCTAAATGAAATGTAATATGCCATACAGAGATCCCGTCAGGCAAACGATCGAACTCAATTTAAGAACTTTGAAATTAAATACCCGTCCTTTATAACCTTTGAACGGTCCGAATATTTCATGAAACAACAGGCAACAATTCACATTCAAAATATGATAGCCTAACAGGCGACTGTAATTGCAATTCTATTGAAAAACTATAGTTTCTTTTCACTTACAGTGATAGCACTTATTTTACAAATATTTCTGTATTAAGCGGTACAAAATATTTTTGGTCCTAAGTCAAAAACTTAAAGTAATTACAATTGCAGCTTAATGCTGCTTTGTTTCATAAGGTGAGTGTCAAAAACTGCAGACCCTTTTTACTCAAATCGAGGCATTCCATCTTAGTCCTCAGTTGTGATAACACATCTGCATTTTGATTCCTAACTGAATATTAATAAAGATACTGTTGACAAGCTTCACCGAGGACGAGATCATCCAAGCGAAGAAGGTGTTAGCAGATTCAGCTGTGAACCAAATCCATCTTATCACACGTCACAGGGATGGACGCGGTAAGAAAGACCTGCAAGACATCTTCAGGCTGTTCAAGGAGACCGACCCTGATGACATCCCAACTTTCGTCGCGCGTGATCTCAACAAGCTGCCTCCCGTGACGTTCGATTACGTAGACGTGACCGGATTGTTGAAAGACATCACCACGTTGAAAGCCGATGTTACCGACATCCGTTAAAAATTTTAAGAATCGGAACGAGTCGCAACATAGCTGAGGAACGAAGTCAATATGTTGAACATCCTTATTCTTATTAAAAATATTTATGTTTTATGTACATACATTAAATTTTCATTAATATATTGCGATGGCAAAGTTAATATGTTTATTTCTTTAATTTTTTCTCTGGACTCTTTAAAGTATAGATTATAAATCGCCCGTACGGCTCTCTTTTGCAAAACAAATATAGCTTCAATATCAGTCGCATTACCCTATTGCAAAATTCCATAAAACATTACGCTAGGAAAGTAACTACAATACACTAATCTAGCTGTCTCAACATCTGTGAGATTCCTAATTTTCTTACAACATATGCAGCAGAACTAAGTCTGTTTGCTAATTTAGATATATTGGGGCCCCGTTGAAGTTTCGCGTCAATAGCAATACCAAGAAAAAGAGTGGTATCCACAAGATTCAACTCCTCTCCATTTAAGAGCACATTTGTTTTCGAATGTTTTACATTAGGTATTGTAAATTTAATATATTTTGTCTTATTGCCGTTTAAGAGCAAATTGTTGGCGTTAAACCAATGTACTAATTTCGACAGAGCATTATTTAGATCGTCATAATTAATTGACTGCCGTTTTAGTTTGAAAATTAAAGAGGTATCGTCAGCAAATATTACTATATCGTGATTGTCCCCTACAAGATAAGGTAAGTCAATAATATAGATAAGGAAAAGGAACAGGCCAAGAATCGAGCCCTGATGAGTGCCCATTGATACTACCGATCCGGAGGAGCCTTTACCATTGATCACTTTTTGAGTTCTGTTACTTAAATATGAAGTAATAAGTCTAAGCGGCAATTTTTTACATCGTTATGTTGTAGTTTCCTTTTTTTATGGGAGAGGGGGCAAACGAGCATGCGGCTCACCTGATAGTAAGTGCATACCGCCGCCCATGAACAACCGCAACACCAGGGGAATTGCAGATGCGTTGCCGGCCTTTTAAAAAAGTAGGCTCTTTTCTTGAAGGACCCTAAGTCGTATCGGTCCGGAAAAATCGCTGGTGGTAAACTATTCCACAAGGAAGTTGTGCGAGGAAGAAAACATCTTCTAAATTGCACAGTGGTGGACCGCCAATCATCCAGATGATGTGGATGGTATCGGCAGTTCTGCCGCGATGTGCGTTGATGAAATCTATTCTATTCTAAAGAAAATGCAAAGAGCTGCAACATCTCTTCGCAGCGCCAATGAGTCGAGCCGATCGGAAAGGACTCGGTCGTCGACGATTCGAGCCGCTCTGCGCTGGATGCGGTCAAGTGGAAGGAGCTGGCACTGGGGAGCCCCAGCCCAGAGATGGGAACAGTATTCCATGTGAGGCCGAACCTGCGTCTTGTAAAGTTGCAGGCGTTGTGCCGGCATGAAATACTGTCCCGCTCTGCTGAGCACGCCAAGCTTTTTAGAGGCCAATTTGGCCTTCTCTTCCAAGTGACCACGAAACTGCACGTCACTTGATATGTGGACTCCAAGGATTCCGATACTGGCTGAGGCAAGAAGGGGATTGCCTTGAAACTGAGCAGTTACGACAAAGGGGTTATTTTTAGCGGTAAACGCGCAAACTTGTGTCTTTTGAGGATTAAACTAGAATAGATTTAGTCGCCTCCAATCCGAGACTTTGTCCAGCAAAGACTCGACTTTAGACACAAGTTTGTTCCGGTACTCGGCGACGTTTTCCCGAGAAATATTGGCACGGCCAATATTTTTTGTATAGAGCATCACCAGTGCTGTCATCCGCATAGCTAAGAATGCTATCGGTTTGCAACATATCATTGATATGCAGGAGAAACAGCGTTGGTGATAGCACACAGCCTTGTGGAACACCAGCGTTCATAGGCTTGTATTCGTAGCATGTACCGTCTACAATGACCTTGATGCTCCGATCTGCAAGGAAGCTGGTGATCCAATTGCACAATTTCTCGGGAAGCTCATAGGAAGAGAGCTCTAAAAGAAGCGCTTTGTTTCAAACCCGATCGAAGGCCTTCGCAATGTCCAAACTAACGGCCAACGCCTCCCCCTTGGACTCTACTGCCTCCGCCTATCTATGAGTCAGATAAACCAGAAGATCACCAGCGGATCGACCCCGACGAAAACTGCACTGTAGAATAAAACACTCTCGATTGTTTCACGTCTATTCACAAGCCTCGTCTAACCGTCTCCACACTTTTGACATATATCTCTTATAAGTAAATCCACCTACCCTACAAACTATACAAAATATTACACCTTCCCCCTTAGTTTAACAAAATAACAAGTTTTCTTATATAATAACATTACAATATACATTAAGTAACAAAGAAATACAATGTATAACTTAACATAAAAACAATAATAACAGGGTATACTTAATAATTAACTTATAGTGATCAATCAAATTCTGGAGACCGTATTGGTGGTTTCCTATTTCTTATGGGATAGCGGCGTGTTAGTCCAGGCGTACAACTTTGTGATTGTATGGTATTATTAATATCTGGCGTTGTCGTACCCAGCTGGACTCCTGCACCCTCCTTCATCGAGCCTGTTGACTACTCCGAGACCTCCGATGCAAACCGCCTGATGCTAACTGCTGACGTTTCTGTGAGGTGTGAACGCGATCTGCTCGTTCGGATTTTAAGCAGTCAATTCGCATACAAAACGCGCGGCCTTGTAATAATTATGCTTGACTCTCTCCCGTGGTACAGTGTTCAGTATTTCTATATACCAAAAGAAATCTTAGGAGCGCAACATCCACGTATAAGTTCTGTGATATAGCCTTTTTAATTACGTTTTTGCAGGTTTTAACCGCATTTTCAGCTGCTCCGTTGGATGAAGGATGATACGGCGCTGAATACGTGTGTTCTATCCCGTTAGTCATAAAAATTGTTTAAATTCTGAAATCGTGAAGGGTGGGCCGTTATCTGAAACTAATTGTTTTGGTAAACCAAACCGAGACCATGCTTCTCTTAATGCTTTAGTCACCGATTTGGAATTAGTAGAACTCATTTTAATTACTTCCAACCATTTAGAGCAAGCGTCTATGACCACCATGTAAACGTTCCCTGCGATTGGGCTGAAGAAGTCTATATGTAAGCGAGACCAAGGCCGATCCGGCCAAGGCCACGGGTGGAGGCGTGGGCCGGCGGTAAATCTGCCGTCTCTGCACACACTCGACATGACCGACATAACTTTTCTATTTCTTCATCTATACCCGACCACCATGCTAATGCGGGCTAAGCTTTTAGTTTTAACCATACCCAAGTGAGAGTCGTGTAACTCTTTTAAAACTTTGGCCCTACAGGCACTAGGAATTACCACCCGGTGACCCCACATTATACAACCCAGTTCCGAATAAAGTTCGTTTTTTCTATTTAAATATAGTTTTAATTCTTTAATATCCACTTCAGATGGCCAGCCATCTCTTATGTAACTTATGACTCTGCTTAAAATAGGATCGTGTACCGGTTCCTTTTTAAGTGAATTATAATCTAAAAGCAATGCTTCAGATGCAAAATGCAAATATGTTCCCGACGTTTCGGACACTTTTCAGCACCCATGGTCACGGGGGGGGGGGGGGGGCTGAGGTATATGACGTCCCAATGTCATAGTTAACCACGGCTACCATCAGATTAAAAATTATTAATTTTTGTTCCGATCTACGCAGTATGAACTTACAGTATCATGAAGTCTTGCAATTGTATGCTTGGGTTGGGATTTAATTTTATTAATTATGGGATCCCAAGCAGATGGTAGCACTCAGCCATCTTCTCTATTGAAATTAGGATTTTTTTTAATTTCAAATCTAATGTACTGGCGGGGGACCGTCACTACATTAGATTTAATAGACCACAAATCCTCGCTAAAGAACACCGATTCCTCCCTAGGATGATTCGCGAGGCTATTGAAATTAAAAAAACATCCTAATTTCAATAGAGAAGATGGCTGGGTGCTACCATCTGCTTGGGATCCCATAATTAACAACATTAAATCACAACCCAAGCATACAACTGCAAACTTCATGATACTGTAAGTTCATACTGCGTAGATCGGAACAAAAATTAATAATTTTTAATCTGAAGGTAGCCGTGGTTAACTATGACATTGGGACATCATACACCTCAGTCCCCCCCGTGACCATGGGTGCTGAAAAGTGTCCAAAACGTCGGGAATATAAAATAATTTAATATACGCGATAAAATCCGTAAAATTAGTTTTACTTAAATGTGTAGTGTTCGCGTAAATATAAGAAATCATCATGCAAATATGTTTGTTCCGGCACATCACATTGTTCAGAAAAACTAGTTTCTTTATAAGTTTTTATCATACGACTTAACGCATCGGCTGTATTACGATCCGTACGTATAAATTAAATTGTAAAATTGTATGACGACACTATTAATGCCCATCGCTGCAATCAACTAGCAGTAATGACTGGTGGTGGTCCACCTCCAACAACAAACCCCAAATGCAGATGACATATGTTCATGGCTCCCTAACGAATTTGTCATTGACACAAATGAATTTGATTCTGATGAAATAAATCTGGTATTATGTATGTTAAGATTCTAAGTTAAAAGTTGCAAATTTTATCTCTACCTAGTGTAAACTTTCATTTGATAAACATTGTTGTTCCTTTTCTGCCTAAATACCTACTAAAGTTTACTTAATGGTATTGTTATCAAAAAAAATCATACTTACATAATATAGTTCATTAGTAATTGAATTATTTATTGCATTGTTTGTAGATTGGGGAGCCATCGCAAAATTAGATCAAAGTGGATGAGATAATTAAACTTGTCAACATTGAAAACAAAGACTTCAGATATTGTAAGCATCAATAATGTATTGAGATAGCAAGTCATTTTTATATTTTTCATATCTAATTTTAATTTTATCTTATTTTACTGTTGTAGGACACAATGAGTACAGTAAAGGGTGTCACAGTAGATATACTTCAGGACGTCAGGACGAATTAAGTAAACATGTGCCAAACTTGAAATCGAACCCGTAACTTGATTTGTAATTCTGATATTGTTGAAGCCATGGAAGCAGTTATCTCATAGTATGTGGATTGTAAAGTTTAGGAATAAAAGTATTACTTGAATAAAATGAAATGGTCTATTTAAACTTGAATTTTATTTGATGAAACATTTAAGATTAAGTTAATGTAAACAAGTTTCTTTTAACGGTTTTCATTGCTGTAGGTTGTAGCTACTGGCTCACCACCAAAACCACTGTTTACACCTTCTAAGAAACCTGGAAGAAAATATAAAAGTGAGAAAAAGGTATCTTGCAAAATAAATAATTGAAAACTAAAATGTAGCACCTACTTACTGATAGCCTTAATTAGTTAAAATGCCTATTAATAAATGCTCATAGAAGAGCATTATTGGAGTCTCTTCCTCTGGCCTCACCAATTTGAGGTAGAAGTTCAACATCCACAATTGCATTGAGTTTGTCATCATGATCTGAAAATTATATTACAAATATTATTATGAAAAAAAATATTATATTCATAAATGATTAAAATTATTTGTGTGCAAATTACCTGGTACTGAATCTTGTCCTATTGCAATATTGTGCAACACTGCAAGAGTCACAATTGTAGGTTTCACATTTTTCATGTCTTACTGTCATGCCATAAAATAGACTGACACCGCTGCTTCCACACACCAAAGCAACATTCAACACAGTTCCGAGTGACAATTTGTGCTCGATTATATCTTTCTTCGAGGTCTTAGTATAGGTGTAGATAGATATGGCTCTAATCTGTAGCCTGAATCTCCTAAGAGTTCTCTCTCGTAACTCTTTTCATTCAAAGTGGATTCATTAAAGACACGGGAATCATGGGTACTGCCTCGCCATCTGGCAACAATGTCTCTGATATATAGTTTAACATCGCAAACTACCTGCATTAAAAATGAAAAATATGTGAGCACAGTTATGTATGTAGGTAAAATAAGTACATATTTATATGAGTAATATACCACCTGGCAAAGAACTGCATTGTATTATAATATGAACTTGCACATTCAATGAATAAAATCCTTTTCGGTCTATATAATACTGAGCTGCATCACCACCAAATTTCTTTATTTTTATGTGAGTGCAATCGATGCAACCCAACACAAGGAAAGTTTCTTATCTCTAAGAGTTCCCTTATAACCCTTTGCTCTTCTGCCAAGGACTGCGGCATTTTTATGTAGGTGTCAGAGTGACGAGCAATCGCACGAGCTACTCTGGCACAAATGCGACTCACAATTGGTTGAGTCAACCCATGAAGGTCTCCCCCATCGTCTTGAACCTAAAAAGGATAGGTACAAAAACGTTTATACACTCAAATAGGATATTATTACTTGTACGCTACAAGTTGACTTACTTCACGACGTCCCCAACATCTCATGGCGGTTTACACCTGCAATTCTGGTGACGTACCACAACCTCTTGAGTCCAGTTGTAAATCCTGCCTGACGAGATCAATTATAAAAGATGCCGTATGTTTTTTGAAGCGGTATCGCTGTTTTAACTCTACATCGGGCAAAGAAAACTGATCATATCTCTTCCGGTAAACCTTACGACGATGATGCGGAGCATTTTCTACTTGGTCCATAGCTTCTAAAGCTTGCATAGCTTGCATAATGCCACTTTAGCAATTAAAATCCACAAAAAACAATTTCACCAATAATAATCTATACAACTTCAACAATCAGCTGTTCGTTGCTCGCACGCAGATCCGCCATGTTTTCCTTATAACAGGTTTATAATGGGTTTATAGTACGGTGGACCCTTCTATAACTTATGAAGCCGCTATTGAACACTTATAGTACATTTTAGCGTTATAGTGCGTTTATGAATAGTGTTTTACGGGTACCTCTTAATAAGAAGCTAATAAACCTATTTTAACTTTTTATGAATAAGGCCGTATATCTATAAGATACATAAATATATCTAATTTAAATGACCAGTATATTTTGATCTTTATAAAGGTTTAAATATAGGCCGTTTAATAAATTTATGGCGTGATCGTCTTAGTTAGGACACTTATTTACGTTCTGTTTGCATAGGAACTTAGTTCTTTTAGGTATATCTTGGAAGAATGAATATTCACGAGAGCAATTGAAAGCTGTTGGTAGCGTCTTATAAGCTAAAGAACTCCGTTCACGAAGACAGAGCTCAAAAACGTTAAGAGTTAAGAACAATAAATTGTCCCTATTCCACTTGTATCAGGTTCATAATAGTCAATTCTTTATTAATTAATCCCTTCGCGCTTGGAAAAGGCTCACAATATTTATATCAAATACCAGATACAAAAGCTTCGCTCTCCCACATTAAAAAAATGTGGAGGAGGTACACGGCTCCACACACGCCGTGCACGGTGAGTGCCAACCAATTTAATGCGCTCCTCTCGAAGGGTACGCTAAGTTGGGAACTGGATCGTAGTCCACAGCAAAATAACTGGCAAACCAGTAAAAGAGGACTTGGCCCCTTGATAGTTCGTAAGCACAAACATCGACCGAAGTCGCGCATGTCAATGCGTGTAAACGCCATACAGAATACGATCAAATTCAGCCACAGTACGTCACACGGGTTAGGCAACAATAGGCACACTGGCCATAAAAAGCCCTCCGTGAGCGCCACCACTTGCCAGACCGCCGTTCCTGCAGACGTGATGTAAGTGTAAGGCATCACCACCAATTGCATGGTCAGCACGGCCAATTGGCCGCAGAGCGTATCATGAGTCTACCGCTCACCCCAAGGGAATGGGGTCCCACGTTACGCAGCTTTCGGCGACAGCCTTGAGAGCCTCCTCAGATTCTCCCTCCAGCTACCACCCCCACAAGAGGTCGACACATGTGCTCCACCAACCAATACAATGGCAGATATAGCCAATAGGCAATTATAAGATATTAATAATAATTCGCCATCAGAAAGGGTTTGTGTCACTGACGTTGAGTATATGCATTTTTCGATCATGTTTGTCTCACCCACCAACAAGTTGCCTTCAATCTTTCAAAGGTGGGAACTTTATAGAGATATAATTTTTATGTTGTTATATAAAACAACATGGAGGACAGACAGTCTGCAGCCCCGCGATGAAGGGACCCGACTTGGGCAAAGCTGCTTAGATTGTGAGTCAAACCAAGACGCAGAGAGCGCCACTGAGTATAGCGACCCGCCAAACAACCATCGCAGAGACGCAATGCTGCAGAATGCAACAAGCATCAATACAACTATCGTCGGGCTTACACCATCCCAAGGTCCCCCATACAGTCCCAGCAGACATCACCACCTGCAAAATACCATCAACGTGTCATAGTAACACGCCACTAAGACTTCAGTAGCGAAAACTCCACGTATCATAGCGCTATTGCGCTAAGACATGGAGTTGAGTATGCTTGCTGCACTTAAAAGTACTACCAAACACACTCACCCTAATCCGAAAGATAGCCGACGTATCATAACGCTATGCGCTAAGACGCCGCCCACAAACAGTAGGGGCGTGCGATGTCCACGGGCAAGTCGTATTGCCACAATAAACCCGCTTACCACCGACACTAAGATGATATGTCTAGGATACATCGGTTAGCGAGTCCAAGTTAACCTCGGTCTCGGAGGCTGCGAAGCAACCTCCGAGTCCCAATTCCCAAGTTCCATTTCTTTCAATATAATGCTTTTACATATTTGAGACCTTCCACATATTTGCTTTATTTCATAGACCATACTATTGTATGTCTTATTCATATGGGACTTCTAGTCATAACTCTGCTATCATAATGCTTATGCATCATGGAGACCTTCTATATTAATGATTTGGTTCGTTGGACCTTCCTATGATAAGTCCCTAATATAGGACTAGTCATTGTGCAACCTTAGTACTAGCAGTCGATCAGCCGACCACCCCATATATATGTACAACCTTGGGTATGTGTCCCCAGCAACGCTCTAATATAAGGGAACATTACGAGAACACGTTCATCAACTTAGGAATTTTCCGATAATTACAAGAACACCTTCATAAACTTGAAAACTTTTATATCCATTTTTTCTATTATATTAAAAATGTTATTTATCTTTATTATTGCAATATAATCGACTTATATTTATATGATTTAATACATTTTGAATATTTTAAGCAGAATTTTAATAAATTTAGAGATTTTAGAGACAATTTATGCGTTTACTAATACTATAATTGTCCCAACGATCTCCCTAATGCTATCAATGTCGTTAATGCAGATCTCGAACGCATTCTTGAGTGGAGTAATGCATACGGCCTTCACGTTAACCCAGCAAAATCGCAAGCCATTATCATGGGCAGCGCGCAATTGTTGGTTAAGTCGAGCCTAGATTACCTGCCTCTAGTATTTGGTAAAACTATTATTCCTTATGCAGATTCAGCAAAGAACTTAGGTATCCACATAGATAAGAATGTGTCGTGGGGCAGCACATCAAAGAAATTAATCGTAAAGTTTATGCCTCGGCAGCCTCCTTGCGTAGATTACGTAACTTTCTTCCCATTTCCACCAAAACTATGCTTGCCAAGTCCCTTCTCTTCCCTACTTTTGACTACGCAGACGTCAGCTATCTAGATCTCACCGAAGCTCACCTCGATAAACTTGAGCGAATTCAGAATTTTTGCATAAGGTTTATATTTGGATTGCGCAAATATGACCATGTGTCTCTTTTTCGTACTAAGCTCAAGTTGTTGCCAATACGACTTCATCGGAATGCTCACATACTTCATCTTCTTTATAGTGTTCTCTTTAATCCTTCTTACCCTTCTTACCTCAAAAATCGTTTTGAGTTTCTTCATGATTCCCATTCGCGTAACTTGAGATCAGCAGAGAGTTTGAAGTTGAATTTGCCACTATACACTAGAAAATTTATGAACAAGTCTTTTACTGTACAGGCCGTTCATTTATGGAATGAACTCCCATTGTCAGTAAAACGCGCACCATCCTTACGGGTATTTAAAAAACTAGTTAAGAATCACTACCTCGCACTTTAAATTCTAACTTCACTTCCACACTAGCCATTAAATAATATATTATATGTATCATATCGATTTCATTTAATTAATAAAATAATTCAATATATATATATATATATATATATATATATATATATATATATATATATATATATATATACATATTGTATGTATATATGTTTATAGTATATGTATGTATAGTATGTATATCTGTTTATTTCTTTTTATCTCTTTTTTTTTCTCTAACACACCAATTTGCCCTGCCCTTGTCATATTCGTGCAATCCTGTCCATTCAATGGTTGTCTGGAAGAAATTGCTATCAGCAATAAGACCGCCCATTGCATACTTCTTTTATATATATAATTTCTGTAATTTATGTATGGTGTGCAATAAAGAATATTAAATAAAAATAAAAATAAATATAATATTCAATATTAAGACATTTTTAAATGTCTTTATAATAAATTTAATTATTATTTATTAATAATAAATATGAGGCTTCACAATAGGAAAATCAGTGAAATATTTCTCAAACACTGCTGCAACTTCCTAATTTGATTTAGTCAATTCATTATTAATTTTTAATTGATAGTTTGAGTTACGAGATTTCTCTTTACCGGTTTCGCTGTTAATTATACTCCACGTCATTTTAATTTTATTCTTAGCCATCTTAATTTTTAAATAATTTTCCATATAAAGTCTGCATTGTTCTAATAAGAAAGCCATGGAAGGTTTTTTTACCATATTACGTTTTGCATTAATAGGAACAAACACAACTTTCTCAATTACCAGTTTTTTGTGCATATAAGGTAACGAAACCAGTTGTCCACAGTAATCTCAACTAAGTTTTGAATTATTGATTTGTTGATTGGTACAACACCTGTAAAAATATTATTGATAGATAAGTTGCACTACACCTTCTAATACGTGTAGTTTCAAAGAATAAATTATTAAGATTATAGGATTTGAACAAAGGGCAAAATTTAGGAAGAAGTTTGCATGAGATTGATATTAAAGTTTCCACACACTACAAGAAATTTATTCTGTTTATTAGATTTAAATAAAACTTTTTCCACAGTTTTTTCAAAGGTATCATAACTTGAACATGGGGTCTGTTAACACTGACAACAAGAAGGTGCTCAAGCTTAACACATGCCAACTCTACAGTACGCTCAACAGAAAGGCTCACAATGTCTTTACGTTCTTTACATGATAAGGATTTATTAGCTAATATTAAGGAGCCACCTCGTAATTTAGTATCTCTATTGAACGAACTTACCACCTGGTGATTACTGAAATTAAATATGGAGTTGTAATCTTTCAACCTATGATCAGTAATACATAAAATATGAATAAGGTTACTATTTAAAAATAATTCAATTTATAGTTCTTTGCCTAAAATATCTTGTATATTTTGATGCACCTGTTAATACATTTTCTATTATTGCTATTTTGTAAATTTACACCGTTAATTATTGTTGAGTTGTATTCTAAGGTATTTAAATTATCTTTGGTAGATGCCTCTATTGTCTTATTATCTAATTTAAATGACTTGGAACTGATTCCAAATCATTTATAAATTGTTTTTATGTTCAATATTTTCATGTTCAATATAATCAGGTGTCAAGGTAGCCAATAATTTGGCTGGGTTAAAATATAAATAATAAGATAGCATATTTGCTACCAGTCTCAAACTAAACTTTGATAGGTAATACCTACCTCTTGTCAAAAACTTCTTTGTAAAATTATTAATATCAACTAAATGAAATTTATCATTATTATTCTTAGAATTAAATTTCAAATTTAAGTAATTATAACATGTCAAATTATGCATCATTAAATTTAAATTATATTTTAGTTTATTTTCCTGTGGCCACCCCTCTATCTAAGGCAATATAAACAAGATAACTTTAACCACATTTATGTTATTGAGATATTGAATATATTTTAATAATTGATTCTTATTCATATCGCCTGTTCTCCCAACAAAATTATTAATTAATATACTATTAGGACTAAATTTACTAGTTTTTTTTATAGTATAAGGTGACAAACGAGCACACAGTCCACCCGATGGTAAGTGGCTGCTGTGGTCCATAGACATCTACATCTATCCTCGTTTGGGAATCAAAATGGACATGCGTGGAGACTAAGATGGATTGCCTCTTTTCCAATAATGAGGGTCTCCGGTGGTCTATACTCACCATACGAAACACAGCAGTGTTAAGCTGTTATTTTACGCTGGTATTCTATGATAGCGTGGTCCTTCCCCGGTCGAGCCGACCCATTCGTGATACAACTATACTACTAATATAGCTGCAGCATGGCTCTACCACGTACAAAAATACTTGCGCTGGGCTACCAGCGCACACGCGTTGATAGGCCGACCGGACAGGGTCTATAATCTGAGGAAGAGGCTTGAGCAGGTCGATGCTCGAAGGGCGGCCGTGGAGGAGGCTTACTCTGAGCTCGAGGACTCGGAGGTGGAAAAGGGAGTCCTGGAATCCTGCCGCGCGGACTACGAGCAGTTCCTTGCGCTAACGGACGACCTGATCGAGACGAGGGCCAAGGATGCGCAGAGGGAGCGCGAAGCTCGGCTGAGTAGCCTTCTCGAGTCCCCGCGGAAGCCGCCTACTCAGCCAGAGCTGCTAGGACGACTCCCCACGCTGGACCTGCCAAGGTTCTCCGGGGTCCTCTCGGAGTGGCTGACCTTCGTCGGCATGTTTGACAGCCTGGTGGACGCCCGTAGGGACCTGACCCCCTGCCAAAAAATAGGGTACCTCCTGGCATCACTAGAGGGCGAGGCCCTGAGCGTCGTCGGCCACCTTAAGTTGTCGGACGACGCCTACCAAAACGCCAGGGACCTCCTCGCTGGAAGGTACGCCAACGTCCGGCGGATTGCGGACGATCATGTTCGGAGGCTGCTGAACCTCCCGCTGCTGAAGGACCGGACTAGACTACGTGAAGACATAGTGAATCCAGTCGTCGTAGCGTGCAACTCGTTGCGGCGGCTGGATTTACCTGTGGACGAGTGGTCTTTTCTGCTCCTTCATATAGTGCTGTCCCGCCTGCCCCTCGACCTTCGGCTCCATTTTGAGGAGAGGTACGGAGGGGATGGCGCCTCTTACATGCCCCCCTTTAAGGACCTGCTGCGGTTCCTGGAAGAGCAGTGTAGGCAGCTGGAGAACGCAGCAGGCGCCGTCGAGGGCCCCCCGGCCGCCTCCCGAGCGGTGCCCAGGGAGAGGCAGAATCAGCCGGCCAAGGCGGCGCCCACCCCCCTGAGGCCGAGCGGAGCCCCCGCGGGAGGGCGCCCCCCAGTACCCTCCTATAGTGGCCTAGCGGCCCGAGAGGCGCCTCCCTGCTCCTATTGTCGAGCATCCGACCACCGGGCGGCGTCGTGCCCGAAGTTGTTGCGCAAGCCGGCTACGGCGAGGCGAACCATCGCCAGGGAGCGCCGCTGGTGCTTCTCGTGCCTGGAGAGGCATTTACAACGAGACTGCCCGCACCAGCGGCACTGCACGCACTGCCAGGGCAACCACCACGTCATATTGTGCCTGGGTGCGCGCGGCTCGTCCTCTCAGGGCCCTGCCAGCCCCCCGACTCCCACGGGCGGGGGCGCCCAGCCACGCCCACTGTCGGGCGACGCTCGGCGCTCACCGGTGGACCATAGCGCCCTTCGTTCTGAGGGGAGTCCCTCCCCCGATCGGTCTGGGAGTCGTTCTCCCAGGGGCGGGGGGTCTCCACCCCCCCTCAGCGAGTTGATAGTGGATTCCCAGCCACTCAGCGGTCAGCTAGACCGTTCTCACCCCCGTTGGCTGAGTGGCCGCGACTGGAACGCCGCCCGCCCCCCTTTGGTCGGTGCCGGTACTACCGGGTTCCGGAGACTGCGTATCGGCCCCGGGTATTGGAGCCGAGGATCCCCGAGTTTCCCCAGGTCAGCCCGTTCGGGGAATTCCAGTCAAGGGTCATCGAGACGCCGTCGGAGTGCCGCTCTCGGGGCCCCCGGTTCGGGTGCCGGCCCAACAGAGGCAGCTCCAGATAGGAGGCTGCCGCCCTAGCTCCCGCCATGGCCGCCTCCACTGAGCCTATAAGTCGTCAGCAGTCCACCTGTCAAACTGTTCTATTGCCGACGGCCTCAGTGAAGGTTTACAACCCGAGCGGCGACCGCTTAACGGTTCGAGCTCTATTGGATTCGGGTTCCCAACGTAGTGTGGCCTCTACTCGGTTGGTGGGAAGACTGGGGTTCCCCTGGAGCTCTGAATCACGTCCGATGGGTATCGGAGGTGCCGAGCCTCCTGCTTCTAGGGGACAAGCGGAGTTGGTATTCAGCCCTGACAGCGAACACCTTCGTATTTTAGTCAAGGTAAATGTCCTCGACGACATTGTAGGGTTTCTCCCTAACGTTCGTATAAATGACAGCGCTGTGCGCTGTGCGTCGGCTTTGAGACCGGCAGACCCTCGGTGGGCCCAACCTGGGCCTATAGATTTGTTACTGGGGGCCGACACGCTGGGTGTCCTCTTGTTAGGTGAGATACGAGCTCTGCAGCCCGATGGCCTGTCAGCCATTTCCACGATATTTGGGCACAGCTTCTTTGGACCGGTTATGTGGTCTCCTCCCCCTCCGACGGCCGACCCGCTCTCCGTCGTGGGCGTGTCCCTATCGGACGCCGTCCAGCGGTTCTGGGAAATTGAGGAACCACCACATGCAGCTCGAGTCGACCCTCTGGACCGTGAGTGTGAGTTGTTCTACCAGAACAATACCGGCCGGCGGGTTGACTGTCGTTTTGTCACTCGCTTACCCTTTCTGGACTCACGCCCCTCTTTGGGTCAATCTCGTGCTCTGGCCGAGAAGAGTTTGCTTTCCATGGAGCGCCGCATGCGGCGCGACTCAGCCTTTCGCGACAAATATGTCGAGTTCATGCGCGAGTATCAGGAGCTGGGTCACATGTCACCGTCCAACTTCGAATGGCGTTCACAGGAGCACTACTTCCTCCCTCACCATGCGGTCTTGAGGACCCCTGAGAGTAAGATTCGGGTAGTCTTTGACGGATCCGCCCCCACATCAAACGGTGTGTCTCTGAACCAGTGTCTTCACTCGGGTCCTAAACTGATCAAGGACATATCCGACATCTTGACCCAACTCCGTCGACACCAAGTAGTTTTTGTCGCGGACATTCGGATGATGTTTCGCCAATCAGTGGTCCATCGTGATGACCGCCGATATCAGCTGATATTGTGGCACGAGAAGCCCAGCGATCCCATACAGGTATTTGAGTTGAACACCACCACGTATGGACTCCGGTCCAGCTCGTATATCGCCATGCGAACCCTCCTTGAACTCGCTGAGAGAGAGCGCCTGAGATACGCTCGGGGAGCTTCTATTTTGGAGACTTCGGTCTACATGGACGACATTTGTACGGGCGCTTCCACCGTCGAGGAGGCTCTGGTCTTGCGAGACGAATTAATTGCCATCCTGAAGTCTGGAGGCTATGAGTTGCGCAAGTGGTTGTCGAACTCCCCTCATATTTTGAAGGACCTCCCAGGAGAGGATCAACAAGACCCTCATCTGTTCGATCACCCTGAGAATCCTAATTTGTTGACTGTGCTGGGCATTCAATATCAGCCTGTTCAGGACACCTTTACGTATAGAGTAAACTTGACCCACCGCCCAAAGCATGGACCAAACGCTCCGTGCTGTCCACCGTAGCCCGCACCTTCGACCCTAATGGGTGGATCACCCCGGTCATCTTTTTAGCTAAGTGCTTTCTTCAAAAGCTCTGGATGTCCGGGTTGGGTTGGGACGAGCCGATTGGGGAGCCCTCTTGCGAGAGTAGCTCTCCATGCTCTCCTCCCTTTTGGATATCAACCGGGTTTCCATGTCAAGGTGCTTCCTTCCCCCCGGGAAATGTCGGGCTACCCTACATGGGGTTTGCGACGCCTCTGAGAAGGGCTATGCTGCTGTCGTATATTTGCGGACGGTGAGTTCCTCTGGTCATACTGCCGTCCATCTCGTACTCGCTAAAAGCAAGGTTGCTCCCATTAGGTCCCGATTAACTATCCCTAAATTGGAACTGTCCGGTGCCGCTCTCCTCACGCGACTCCTCAACCACGTTCACTCTTCCTTGAAGCCTGTAATCGACATTACGGGCGTCTACGCATGGTCGGACAGTGAGATAGTACTTTGTTGGCTCCGAGCCGCACCTCATAATCTTGAGGTCTTTGTGGCGAACCGCGTGTCTCAAATCCAGAGTTCTGAGATTTCTCTCAACTGGAGACATGTCCCAGGGGAGTTAAATCCCGCAGACTGCGCTTCTCGCGGCTGTGAGGCCCCCGCGCTGGTTGACCACTCATTGTGGTGGGATCCCGGTTGGTTATCTGAGCCTCAGTCATTCTGGCCCCAGGGTAATTACTCCGAACCTACCGATTTGCCGGGCCTATGGGCCCGAGTAGGAGTGGGCAAGGATAAGCCCACTCGGGATCTCTCCCTTCTAGAACGGTACAGCTCTCTCGATAAGCGCTTACGAGTGACTGCTTGGCTGCGCCGCTTTGTCCGCAATTCGAGAGATCCGTCCAACCGACTCTCTGATAGCGTTTTGTTCCCTAGCGAGCGTCGTGAAGCTTTGATGCATTGGACCCGTATGTTCCAAACGGAGCATTTTGAGCCCGTTATTGAAAACTTGAAGCGTGGCTCCGTTATCAAGGGCGCTCTGGCCCGCCTGAACCCCTTTCTGGACGACGCTGGGATGCTGCGCGTGGGCGGACGTTTGAAAAACTCTCAACTGCCGTGCGGGGCTCGACACCCGTTGCTGCTCCCTAAGGATGGCGCTCTTGTCCGGTTGCTGGTAACCCACCACCATGTTAAGAATGCCCACGCTGGGTGTAACGCTCTTTCGGCTATTTTGAAGCGGGAGTTTTGGATTTTGGCTGGCCGACGCACCATTCGGAGCGTCATCTTTAAGTGCATCCCCTGTTATAAACTGAAGGCCCCCATATCGCAGTCTCTGATGAGTGACTTGCCGCCCGACCGCGTCAGGGCCATCCGACCATTCGCTGGGGTCGGAACAGACTTCGCTGGCCCCTTCCTTGTCAAGTCCTCTAACCTTCGTAACGCGCGTTCATATAAGGCCTATCTTTGCGTCTTCGTGTGCCTCTCTAATAAGGACGTTCATTTGGAACTTGTAAGCGCCCTCAGCACGGAAGCCTTCTTGGCCACGCTTGGCTGTTTCGTGTCGCGGCGCGGTTTGCCGGACTTGATCCGGTCGGATTGCGGGACGAATTATAAGGGCACGGATAGGTATCTAAAGGAGGTCGTCGAATTTCTGTCCAGCCACCGGACTTATTAAGGCAATGCTATGTCAAAAAGGGGCATGCAGTGGAAATTCGACCCTCCGGCTTGTCCCCACTGGGGCGGTATTTTCGAGGCGGTGGTTAAAGTTGCAAAAACGCATCTCCGTCGCGTTATTGGTGACACTATTTTGACATTTGTGGAACTCGCCACTGTATTCTGTAAAATTGAGGCGGTACTCAACTCTCGGCCCCTCTGTCCCCTCTCATCCGACCCGAATGATTTGGAGGTTCTAACCCCGGGACACTTCCTGATTGGCCAGCCGCTTAACGCCCTGCCCGAGTACCCCTTCAGGGAAACGAACTCTTCGCGGTTGAACAGATTTAACCTGCTACAACAGATGACTCAGAGTTTTTGGCACCGATGGTCTTTGGAGTACCTACATCTTTTGCAGCAGCGCGTTAAGTGGTCTGACAAGACGGATCCTCCTCGGGTTGGAGACCTCGTGTTGGTTAAAGAACCCAACGCTTTACCTTTGTATTGGCGCCGTGGGCGTATTGTTAAGTTGTCGTATGCATCGGATGGGGTGCCTAGAGTGGCCGAGGTTTTGGTCGGAGATTCGGTCGGTCCAATCTACTCGCGGACATAATTCCTTATGTCCGGGGCAGGGGTTGTTTAGGCAAGAATATTTTACCTTCGAAACGTATTCTTTAACGCGCGCGCGTGGCCTCGATATCGAGGGCACCTTCCCCTCCCCCCGGCCGCCTGACGCGGCGGGATCGGACTTCTAGACTTTCATTGTAGAATTTCTGGCGAGCTATACTGACGTTTTCCGCGCCTAACTTGTTACGAAAGTATCAACCCGCGTAAATCGTTGTGAGAACCGTATCGTTCATTAGGACCTACTAACTCTGTTAAATTAATTGTGCAACTATAATAGTGATTTACCTCTGAAGTACTACGTGTAGCTGTCCCATTTCGTGACAAACCAGGAAGAGTGCCTCCAGAAGGGAAAAGTTCCGGGGATACCAGCGCATACCTTCTCCCAGGCGGCATTGCGTCATCCAGATCGGGGCTCGTCAACATACACGCACATACAATTACACATACACTCACGACACTGTCATCAGCCGGGCCGGTCTAGGAGAATCGTCTGCGCTCCTGGAGCAGGTGAGTGCCTTTATCGTAGTGACCTTTCCCCTCGTTTGTTTCTATTAGAAATTTCCACTTTGGCTAAAAGCCCGACCTGTATCTGCCTGTAGCGTCTTCCTACTATGGGCCTAGGTGGATACTACCATTAGCTAGGCAGCCGCAGGCCGTAACAGTCTCTAAACTGTAATCCAGATATGTTGCCACTAATACAATACGGCTGATTATTTAGTTACTGCAAGACTTCAATAAAAAAAAATAAACTCAGCCAATTTTTTTGACACCATACTGCGAGGAGGAAGACTTAAGCTTGTTTGATTTTTTTAAATTATACTAATTATAATATATTTTAGGTTAATTAAAATTATTTAAAAACTTAATTTTATATGTTTTCAATGATGTTGACAGATTGTATTCAACTACTGTTTGTACTGTTTTGATTAGCTTTAAAATATAAAACATTTTACTAAGTCACGGTAATATTTCAAAATACATACCAACATTTTGAGCATACGAAACGCTGAAATGTCCGTTGCAGTGCAGTGACCGTAGCAACAGTTGGGAACATAAATTTTGTAACTTTGTTGCAAATTAAAGAAGTATAGTTTTTACTGTATTTCGCTCGTAGAAAATACTGTGTGATACCCACATAATTAATATAATATACTCGAAGAAGATTCAAAATACGTTGACACCTAGAATTTCCTGTTATCTGTGCGATAAGAATTATAATTTACATGTATAAAAGTAATTATAATTTACTTTATTGAAATATTTTCCTTTATTAAAAAAACATATTATTGATTATTTTATCCCCCTGCCCCAGCACACGCACGCACGCACGCTCGCACGCACGCACGCACGCACGCACACACGCACGCGCGTACGCACGCACGCACGCACGCACGCACGCACGCACGCACGCACGCACGCACGCACGCACGCACGCACGCACGCACGCACGCACGCACGCACGCACGCACGCACGCACGCACGCACTCACGCACGCACGCACGCACGCACGGACGCACGCACGCACGCACACACACAAGCTTTCACTCACGCACGCACGCACGCACGCACGCACGTACGCACGCACGCACACACGCTTTCACTCACGCGGGCACGCACGCACGCACGTACACACGCACGCACACACGCTTTCACTCACGCACGCACGCACGCAAGCACGCACGCACGCACGCACTCACGCACTCACGCACTCACGCACGCACGCACGCACGCACGCACACACTAACATTGGGCTTTTTCATATAACAGGTGTAACAAACATAAATTTCACGACGAACATAAATTGCACAACTTCCTTTTGGAATCGATTACCACCAGTCATTTTTCCGACCCGATACTACTAAAGGACCTTCAACTCTGGCAACGCATCTGCAATTCCTCTGATGTTGCAGTTGTTCATGGACGGCGATAGTCACTTACCATCAGGTGAGCTGCATGCTCATTTTCCCCCTCCCCTATATAAAAGCTTCTACGCCACGGAGCCGTCGTTGATCAAAATTTATTCACTTTTGATAAGTTTAAGCACTGGTTAATGTTAAATTATTGTTGAAGGATAAAACTAAGGTGAAATGAAGAAGCTTTAATTTGCAATCAATTCTAAAGTTTTGTAATCTTTATAACTCCACCTAAACTCCTCGAAATTTTCCGTGTGATAAAGATGATCCCATCTAAACCATTCTAGGTTTAGATTCACAATTGGACTCGGTAGGTGGCTGTTAAAAAGGCGCTGTTGAGGAGATACAGAAATCACTCGTGCGATGTCGTACTATATACATACATACAAAGTAAGAAAACCTTGATGGCATTGAAACATTAAGTAAACGAGACGTTCAACAAACACTCATTCCTGTAGAAAAACAAAATAGTTACATAGATACATAGTTGTAAAATTTAAATTACGCGGTCGTTATAATTTTATCGGAACGTTAAACCAGAAATAACCAATTGCGTAACGGTTAATGAGGCAAAATGCCCCAATTTTTGTTAGGAATATTTTTGTGTAAAAAATGTACATGTAGAAAGAGTAATTGAGTATAGTACAGAGACTAATTTTGTAGTTAGGAATAATAATTAATTCGTTTACACGAATTAATTATCCAACGAGTCGAGGATAAACTAGTAACGGAATACGACAAGCGTACCGTTCCACGTCAGAGCCAAGACTGTCTTAACGGTGGCCGCTCCGTCCGTTTTATACAAGCAGGACGGGCGGCACCGCAGGTGCAATGCCGCAGATGTGCGGTACACGTGTCTTTTATAAGAATTCTGTCTAGCTAGACTGACGTCGTCGCACCTGCAACGGTGCAGGTGCCGTCACGGCCATGCTGACATGCGTGCGTCCTCGCACGCGCTCCATCACAATATTACTTATCTGTAGAAAGGAAAACATCGTTCGATCATCCTGATAAAACAATGTCTGGTCCGGTCCATATTGACCCTTCAGATTTGGGCGTCAATCAGTTTTGTTCCGGCAGTAAGCCCTACAAAACTTTAATCATCTTTATGCTAGATCGGAGTGATTAGTCTGTAGCTTTTTCTATTTTCTCTCTTTTTTTTTAGTACTGTTTTTGCTAGTCCGGAATCACTATTCCCTATAGCCATATCATTGGACCGGCAGAAAGCCCTGCAATGATATTACTCTCTTTTTTTTTCAAGTACTATTTGCTAGTCCGGAATCACTATTCCCTGTAGCTATATCATTGGACCGGCAAACGCCCTGCAATGATAGTAAGAACCACTTTTCTGCCGACTTCCAAAAAGGAGACGGTACTCAATTCGAGTGTATGTTTTTTTTTTTCGTTTTTTTTTTTATGTGTGTTACCTCATAACTTTGTACTGGGCAAACCGATTTCGATGATTCTTTTTTTATATGAAAGCTGATAGTTCTCGTGTGGTCCCATATGAATTTGATCAAGGTCAGACCAATGGTTATTGAGTTATTCTCAAATAACCTATATTGAAGTCGGCTGTACAAAATTTTTAATTTTAAATTATACTTTTATTTTTCTTACTCTCTTTTTTTCAATTCAATATAGAACAGGTACAGACCAACCATACCGCAAACATGTACCTGTCACAATCACACAAAAGTGTATCGTGAGGGACGTAGTGACATGATAACACCTAAGTATGTAAACCAACAGCAACACGACACATCCCAGTGCAGCACAGACCAGCCTTCTTGCAACTCCATGTTCCTTTCCTGCACAAGAATAATTACTTCGCTAGAGTGTTGCAACGTCTCTAGTATTTTCTAGATGCACAGACACGGCTACCTCAGACTGTCGCACGTCCTCGTGCGGTTGACAGTGAACAGCATACGGTCTATCAGTTATCACCACCTGCTAACAGATATTAACTCTTGTTAACGGTCGACCATCCCAGACTTCATTTAAGCCATAGACGCGCCAATATGGCTACCTCCAGGCAAATGCGCTCCAACTTTTCGTTCTGCTGCGTTCGTGCCACAATCGCGCCAGCGAGCCGTCGCGCCGTAGCCGTACTAGCTCTAGCGAATCGTTGCACTGCTTTGTAAAATTAAAAGAAATCGAGATAAATGTATTGCGAACCATGGAATTCCGAGCTTCCAAAATTCATCACATATTCTCTTAGAAAACGGGGTCAGTATGACATTTGAAAACATTGCAAAAAATAACAGAAACTATGTGTAGAGGCAAATACCACAACATTTCAAAGGGAAGGAGGTAACTGCGCAAAATCTACGAAAACCGACCTCAGACGTCCATTTACAGCGCCAAAGCACCATTTGTTCGGCGGCCGCTTAAATTGCCCTGCCGTAAGATCAGCCGATAAGTTACAGTCTGTAGCGGTGTAGGCTCAATCTTACCAGCGCTCGGCTATACCTGACCATGTTCGATTAGCCGTCACAACATCTTCCTCATTGATCATTGTTGTAGAGACTTCTACGAATCCCTCGACATCAAACCCCAATCTTGTCGATGACACAATATTCGGAGCAAACTGCAACACTGATCAACACATTAGAACACAAAAATGTCACTTATTATTTTCAATTCATAGCGTGTTAAAGTTAATCCTTTGTTTTGGTACATCCCTTAAACTTCAAAATATAGCAAATGATAATCATGTTTCGCGTGCACTATCAAATTACAACATAACTTGAATAAGTTAATTAGAAAGCCTCCTACATCTTTTGACATTTGTTAACATATCAAGAAATAATGAGAATACTTGCGGGGTACTTTTAATACAAATCGAACAAATTAAAAAAAAATTGGCTTAAATAATTTCACTTTATCTTTTCTCTACACTTTAATGATACGAAAATATCTTAAGTAGCATAGCAAATTTCATTACGGTATTTAACATAAAAAAAGATTCATCAATGCGAAATGCATTACAGTCTTCCACAAATGTAATAATCCTCATACTATTCGAATATTAAATGTGGGCAAAAATGGGGACTTTATCCTACTTCTGATGTAGAAAGAGTAATTGAGTAGTACAGAGACTAATTTTGTAGTTAGGAATAATAATTAATTCGTTTACACGAATTAATTATCTATCCAACGAGTCGAGGATAAACTAGTAACGGAATACGACAAGCGTACCGTTCCACGTCAGAGCCAAGACTGTCTTAACGGTGGCCGCTCCGTCCGTTTTATACAAGCAGGACGGGCGGCACCGCAGGTGCAATGCCGCAGGTGTGCGGAACACGTGTCTTTTATAAGAATTCTGTCTAGCTAGACTGACGCCGTCGCACCTGCAACGGTGCAGGTGCCGTCATACATATTATTATTTTAATACACAAAAATAAAATTTTATTATCTTGTTATTCATATTAATTATGATGACAAGCAATTCCTACAATTCCTACAGTCCCCTTTGTGTTGTATTGGTCTTTTGTAACTGTTGTGGAAAATGGCAAAAAAGGTTGTTGAAACGCTAGTTTGGACTGTAATTTACCTGAGCACTAATTCCCGTAGATATATAATATATGCCTGCATATATGAAGGAAAACGCTCCTGTTTTCATGAACCTTGCGGGGACAGCAACACATGATCACTCAGCATTATTGAATTCGATAAAAAGGTGCGGATGAACATAATATATCTGGAAGTAGCAAAATGACGGTCTTAGCTCACGGCACGCAGAGTCGCAATTAAAATAACACTTGATTCACGTGACGGAAAAACGTCCATAATTTTAACACATCAATAGTAAGCAATCATAATAACGTTTAAATACGTGGTAGAGCCACGCCGCTGCTATAATATTGTTGTAACACGAATGTGTCGGCTCGAGTAGTAAAGGACCACGCTCTTATTAAATACCAGTGTAAAATAGCAGCTAATAATTTTGTATGGTGATTGTAGAGAACCAGAGGGTCTCTGGTTTTCTACAACTACTCTGGTTTTTTACTGAAAATGGGCATTCCATTTTGTTCATCAGGGGTGAAAATGCATCTGCATTTTGATAGACGATAGATGTAGATGTCTATGGAACACAGGATCCACTTACCACGAGCTAGGCTGTGTGCTCGTTTGTTACCCTTATCCAAAGACATTTAAGTAGTAGTAGTTAGTATATATTATATATTTTAAATCTCTTTGCCCTTATCCTATAAAAAAGTCACATCAATACCCAAAATATACAGACATTCAAACCAAAGTTACATTACTGTAACAGTTGCAAATATATATTAAAAAATGAAATAAGGAAACGTTTTAATTATTTTTTAATATAATACATGAGACAAGCTCAATTATTTACAATTCACTTGTTATATATAGTACAGGCACCAGGCAGCGCATCACAGAGCTGAGGAAAAGTATTATTAAGGCCACTATTCTACGTGAAGCAGCAAAAGGAATGTCTGACCTCCACGCAAAAGAAATAGCAGAAAACTTTTTGCTGACAACAGTGTTGGAAGTGTAGTAAAACGAAATATTATTTGTGTACTTCGTGGTCGAAATCATAAGTTAAAGCTATAACAAGGGTGAACATGGATTGTGATTTTGTGAAATTATGTCGTTTTTTGAGCTCCACGCAGGGAAGATATCAGCAAAATTGGTAAACTCATATACTCGTATACTGCATATCGTGTACCAAAAATATAACATATTAAAATTCATGAAAACGTAAATAACACAAATTGATATTATTGACCTGCGATAATCTTTTCACAAGTGTTAGAACCACACTGAAGGTATATTACAATTGTAGAACGAATGGCTCGGCCCGAAGAAGTAAGGACCACACTCTCACTAAAAACCAGCGTAAAATATCAGCTTAATGGTGCTGTGTTTCGTATGGTGAGTGTAGAGAACCAAACACCTTTTTACTAGACACGAGGCATTCCATCTTAATCCACAAAGGTGACCACGCATCGTGATGCATTGCATTTTGATTCTTAAGCGAGAATAGATGTATATAGATGACTACGGGCCACAGTATCCACTTATTCGTTAGTACGTGATAGTTCACAAGGACTATATGCTCCTTTATCACCTTTACCCTATAAAATAAATAAATAAAATATGCTATTGAGATTACTAGGGCCTAGTCATGAAATATATTGAAGCTATACATTGAAAGTGTTCGTAATTTATATTCATTGGTAGCGTAACATTATTCAGTAAGGTAACCAAGGTATTTTGGAGTGCCAAACAGTTTTCAGTAAACTGTGCTGAATTTTACGAATATTTGAATTTATACCAGAAAATAAAAATAACACTTTTATTTTATTGATAAAAGAATCGCTTTAAAAATGAATAAATAAGGAAATGGGCAGCAGCGTCTTTCTAATAACAACTGGAAATTATAAAAATGAACTCGACTTCAAAGCGTGGCAACTATGGCAAATATCCACATTATGAGGGAATCTAAGCGGAGGCTTTTGTCCAACAATGGACTTTGGTAGGCTATAATTAACAAATTAATGAAAATGCACTTAAAAAAAAACTAATCACGCGAACAATTATCGATGCAATAATGCTGGATTCAGATAAACCACCATAACAAATCTTTCACTCTGATATTTTTAACCTATTTAAAATATGCGTGATAAAATCCGTAAAAGTTGACTTCGTCCAATGTGTAGTATTTGTGTAAATATAAATAATTGATATTTATATTGGGTGTGTGATGATGGCATAAGATAATCCGTCACCTCATTTCGTTACTGGTTGTATAGGCAATTTTCCAGATAGACTAGAAGGAGTTCGAACCGTCCCGTTAACGCCCGGTCAGCATAGGCCAGAATAGCGTTTCGACGAGGTAGAGCCATGTTGTAGTTATATTATAGTTGTGGTATGGCTCTACCACGAATGGGTCGGCTCGATCATGCTCTAAGGGGAATGGCCATGCTCTAAGCGAATACCAGCGTGAAATAGCAGCTTAATGCTGGTGTGGTTTGTATGTTGAGTGTAGAGTACCGGATACCTCTTTTTACTGGAAACCAGACATTCTGTCTTAGTCCTAAGGTACGATTAACAACGCATCTGCATTTTGGTGCTTTATCAAGGATAGATGTGGATGTCTATGGGTCACAGCATCCAGGTGTCTCTCACCATCAGGTGGACTGTATCTTTGTTTGTCGCCCTTATTCTATAAAAAAGGGTCAAAGGTACGAAGAGTCTAATACTGCGATCTTCAGTCCGTCTGCCAAGTGTGACGACTCAGTTAAGGCAAATCTTCGTTCAACGGGAGAAGCCCATGTTCAAGAGTCTGCTTTTACAGGCTAATGACGATGATGGTCTTTATATTCTTGTGTTGGCAAAGTACGTTCGTCAATAATAACAATGTCCTCCAGACCAAATTCCAGGCGCGGCGGAAAGTCACAACTAAGTAGCCCTCTCCGCATGACAATATTATAGTGCACGAGCGCGCAAAACATAGGTGCACTCTCAATTCCCCCACTCTAATAATCCAATGGAATGGCAATCCGATATAAACGGAGAGAGACTAGGCGCGGGACTAAACGCTTTAAGTGTTTTACGAGGCACGGGTGTGAAACATCGCACCTTCCGCAAATATCGTAAATAATACGAAATATCAGCTAACATAAAAATGGTATGTACTCGTAGGTACCTATTTTCGAGGAATGAGAAATATCATCACATTACAGCCAATAACATATCTATTGCTGAACATAAGACACTCACAAGGAACAACACAATACACGCTTTTGACCTGCTCAAAGTTCAAGAACTTTATTAAACAAAGTTATTATAATATTATCGAATTTATGTATGATAATAGCCCCTGGGAATGAGTGATCACAACTAAGCTACTTCTAATTTGTTTTGTGTGGTTAATTGTGTAACATACATGATTGTAAGCTGTTATTTAAAAAAAAGTCCTGATCTGTACATCCCATTCCCTTTCTAAATCCTGCTTGCACATCCCAAATTTTTCCATCAGTTTCTTTCATAACTCTTTCAATTAGTACCTTAGCATACAGTTTTCCCACAATGCTAAGAAGGCTGATACCACGGTAGTTTTTACAGTCCTGCTGTGATCCTTTTGCTTTATATATTGGGACTATCACGGCTTTGCACCAGTCTCCCGGTACCCGCTTAAGTTCCCAACATAAATTAAACAAGGTGTACAGCAGGTCTGCCACCACTGCTTCTCCAGCCCTTAGCATTTCGAGAGATACTCTATCATAACCAGCTGCCTTACCTGCTTTCATACTTTTCATTGCTTTTATTATTTCATCTATACTTATATCTCTATCTATTTCCTCTTCTTCCGGAATTTCTATTTCATTTAATTCAAACGTCTCATTACTCATAAACACGCTTTCAAAGTATTCCTTCCATCTCCTTAAACTCAAAACTTCGTCATTCAGAATACAGCCATTATGGTCTCGTATAGCATTCATTCTAGGCTGTTTTGAATGTCCCTTGGTAGTTCTTACGAGTTCCGAGAACATTTTAATGTTTGCCTGTGTAACGACCCCCCCCGCCCTCACATCTCTTCTCCTTTCTCTTCTCTTCCCCATCTCTATATACTTATACTTGTTTAGAATCTATATCTATAAGATATATAAATATATCTAATTTACGTGACCAATATATCTTGATCTTTCTAAAGGTTTAAATATAATAGGCCGTTTAATAAATTTATGGCGTGATCGTCTTAGTTAGGACCCTTATTTACGTTGTGTTTGCATAGTAACTTAGTTCTTTTAGGTGTATCTTGGAAGAGTGAATATTCACGAGAGCAATCCAAAGCTGTAGGTAGAGTCTTATAAGTTAAAGAACCCCGTTCACGAAGTCAGAGCTCAAAAAGGTTAAGAACAATAAATTGTCCCTATTCCACTTGTTTTAGGTTCACAACAGTCAATTCCTTATTAATTAATCCCTTCCCGCTTGGAAAAGGCTCACAATATTTATATCAAATACCAGATACAAGGGCTTCGCTCTCCCACATTTAAAAAAAATGTGGAGGAGGTACACGGCTCCGCACACGCCGCGCACGGTGAGTGCCAACCATTTTAATGCGCTCCCCCCGAAGGGTACGCAAAATTGGGAACTGGACCGTAGTCCACAGCAAAATAACTGGCGAACCAGTAAAAGAGGACTTGGCCCCTTGATATTGCGTAAGCACAAACATCGACCGAAGTCGCGCATGTCAATGCGTGTAAACGCCATACAGAATACGATCAAATCCAGCCATAGTGAATGTACGTCACACGGGTTAGGCAACAAAAGGCACACTGGCCATAAAAAGCCGTCCGTGAGCGCCACCACCTACCAGACCGCCGTTCCTGCAGACGTGATGTAAGTGTAAGGCATCACCACCAATTGCATGGTCAGCACGGCCAATTGGCCGCAGAGCGTGTCATGAGTCTACCGCTCACCTCAAGGGAATGGGGTCCCACGTTGCGCGGCTTTCGGCCGCAGCCTTGAGAGCCTCCTCGGATTCTCCCTCCAGCTACCACCCGCATGAGGTCGACACATATGCTCCACCAACCAATACAATGGCAGATATAGCCAATAGGCAGTTATGAGATATTAGTAATAATTCGCCATCAGAAAGGGTTTGTGTCACTGACGTTGAGTATATGCATTTTTCGATCATGTTTGTCTCACCCACCAACAAGTTGCCTTCAATCTTTCAAAAGTGGGAACTTTATATAGATAGATTATTAAGTTGTTATATGAAACATCATGGAGGACAGACAGTCTGCAGCCCCGCTATGAAGGGACCCGACTTGGGCAAAGCTACTTGGGTTGTGAATCAAACCAAGACGCAGAGAGCGCCATTGAGAATAGCAACCCGCCAAACAACCATCGCAGAGACGCAATGCTGCAGAATGCAACAAGCATCAATACGACTATCGTCGGGCTTACACTATCCCAAGGTCCCCCATACAGTCCCAGCAGACAGCAACACCCGCAAAATACAACTAACATGTCACAGTAACACGCCAATAAGACGTCAGTAGTCAAAACTCCACGTATCATAGCGCTATTGCACTAAGACATGGAGTTGAGTATGCTTGCTGCACTTAAAAGTACTACCAAACACACTTACCTCAATCCGAAAGTTAGCCGACGTATCATAACGCTATGCGCTAAGACGCCGCCCACAAACGGTAGGGGTGTGCGATGTCCACGGGCAAGTCGTATTGCTACAACAAACCCACTTACCACCGGCACTAAGATGATATGTCTAGGACACATCGGTTAGCGAGTCCAAGTTTACCTCGGTCTCGGAGGCTGCAAAGCAACATACACGCCACTATAATAATCCTTTTCACGTCCCATTATTTTCAATATAATGCTTTTACATATTTGAGACCTTCCACATATTTGCTTTATTTCATAGACCATACTATTGTATGTCTTATTCATATGGGACTTCAAGTCATAACTCTGCTATCATAATGCTTATGCATCATAGAGACCTTCTATATTAATGCTTTGGTTCGTTAGACTTTACTATGATAAGTCCCTAATATAGGACTAGTCATTGTGCAACCTTAGTATTAGCAGTCGATCAGCCGACCACCCTATATATATGTACAACCTTGGGTATGTGTCTCCGGCAACGCCTTAATATAAGGGAACATTACGAGAACACGTTCATCAACTTAGAAATTTTCCAATTATTACAAGAACTCTTTCATCAACTTAAAAAATCCATTTTTTCTATTAAATTACTAATGTTATCTATCTTTATTATTGCAATATAATCGACTTGTATTAATATGATTTGATATATGTACAACCTTGGGTATGTGTCTCCGGCAACGCCTTAATATAAGGGAACATTACGAGAACACGTTCATCAACTTAGAAATTTTCCAATTATTACAAGAACTCTTTCATCAACTTAAAAAAATCCATTTTTTCTATTATATTACTAATGTTATCTATCTTTATTATTGCAATATAATCGACTTGTATTAATATGATTTGATATATTTTAAATATTTTCAGCAGAGTTTTAATAAATTTAGAGATTTTAGAGACAATTTATGCGTTTACTAATACTATAATATTCAATATTCCAAAGGAATATATTTGAACTTTATGCTTATTATTTGCATTTTAATTGTTTAAAATATAACTTCTAAGACATTCTTAAATGTCTTTTTATTGAATTTAATTATTATTTATTAATAATAATTATGAGGCGTCACACCTGGAAGTTATCCGATATTCTTCTATCATTCTTATCCGTTCTTTCTTGCTTTTTCCTTTCAACTACTTCTTTTACTCTATTATTTAGGTGTCTTTTTCCTTTCAATATCATCATTCATACTGCTAGAATTACTAGCCTTGGTTGCTAGTAAATCTAGCCATGCTTTCTTCTTTGCTTCAACTTCCATCCGTACCTAATCATCCCACCATAACGTGTTATTTTTCCTGTCATTCGTTCTCTTACTTACACCACATACTTCGGTAGCTGCATCCACTAAACCTTTCTTGACATTATACCACACAGTCTCCAAGTCTAAATCATTCATACACAATTCAGCCATACCACTTATATTTTCTCTTAATCTATATTTGAACTTCTCTCTCACACCTTCATCTTGTAACCTCTCTGTTCTTATACGCTGTAACGCAGTGGTAGACACAGATGTCTGATACCTCCAACGTCTGAAATGACCATTAATTCGGCATAAGACCAAATAATGATCCATCCCTACGTTAGAGCACCGGTAAACCCTTGTATCTACCACCGCGCTCCTCATTCTTTAATCAACAATTATGAAATCTATCATACTTCTATCATCACCTCTTTCCCATGTATACGTGTGAATCTTCTTATGACGAAAGAAAGTGTGCGTCACAAAAATATTATTTTCCACGCATACGGCGAGAAGGCTTTCACCATTCTCATTTATACTTTCATCACCAAACTTTCCCAATATCCTTTCATAACCAAGCCTCCTCACCCCAACCCTTCCATTAAAATCGCCTAATATCACAATATTTTCATTAACCTTGCATTTCATTAGCACCATCCTTACAAACTCCCAAAACTGCTCTCGGATATAAGTGGGCTTAGACATGTCTGGGGCGTAGACCCCTAAAACAAACAACTTCTTTAAGCCCACTTTCATTCGTATCCATAGCAGTCTCGGGCTTACACATTCATACTCTTTCACACAATGACCCATTTTTTCTGAAAGGATGATACCGGCTCCCTGGCATGCCTGCTCGGTCTCGTCTACACCAGACCAGTACGCGGTATACATGCCATAATCCATATCTACCATATGTACCATATCATAATCCCATCATATCCTTTTCTATTGGTGAAAAGATTGAAATACAGATCAAAGGTGAGTCCATGTGAAGAAATCGACGATGAAAAATTCATATGCCCAGAGGAAAGTCTCGCAGAGTATCCAGCTGAAACATGTATTGAACAAATAATGCAGATGAAACCAACCACAGTAACCGCCAGCAACATAATATACGATTAGAGAATTTGAAAATTCAGAGGATCTTCAAGAACTATTGGTTACTGTATACCACTAAGGACTTGATGAACTGAACACTGTCCAGAACATGTACAAAAATACCAAGTGCAAGGCACGTATATAATGATACCTAATCAACAATGCAGAACACAGGTTGGAGACACATTCATCAACGCTCCGAGGTATTTTGCGAATATCAAACTTCAACTGCCCACAATCGAGATGCCAACCGTACGAGAGGATGACATCAAGAAAGAAGCAAAACAGTTAGATTTAAGAAACGTGGACTTCAGTGATATAAAAGAACTAATAAATAGTGCTAAATTCAGTGATAACGAAATAAATACAAAATTACTGATTTCACTTGTTACTAACAAGTGAAATCAGTGTATGGACCATAAGTATATATCTCATTATAATAATCTGTATAGTATGTAGCATTTTAATTAAATTCAAATTATGTTCTCGAAAATCTCCGAAGTCGCTTGAGCCACCTTCGGATAATTTTTCTCTTGAGAGGGGAGGAGTTAAGGCTGAGCACCCCTGCCAAATCTCATTCGTTCGCACATCAGCAATCCCATCTGGGTCAAGCGTATGCAGTAAATAAGCTTAGTAAATAGTTTTGTTGCATATAATTTAAGTATAAATTGACAATTGTGATCATTTAATATTGAATATTGTAGTAATAAACTTCTTACTGTAACTCTGTCAAAATAAATAAATATATATTTTTATTGAAGTCTGGTTCATTATCTTAATTCGTGCGTAAAATTTTGCGGTTGGAATTAATCCTAACAATTCCTCAGAGCACTCCCCGTGGTAGATTCAATAGAAAATGCAAAGGGATGGAACATTCCTACATAGTACCAGTGTATCGAGCCGATCAGAAAGAATTCGTTCGTCGACGATTCGAATCGCATTGTGTCGAAATGGAAGAAGCTGGCACTGGGGTGCCCCGCCTCAGAGATAAGAACAGTATTACATGTGAAGCCAAACTTGCGCTTTGGAAAGTTGCAAGCGATGTGCCGGCACGAAATACTGTCTCGTTCTGCTGAGCACGCCAAGCTTTATAGAGGCCGATTTGGCATTCCCTTCCAAGTGACCATGAAACTGCATACTATTTGATAAGTAGACGCTGAGAATTCCGATGCTAGCTGAGGCAGCACGGGGAGTGACTTGAACCTGAGGAGATAAAAAAGAGGTTCTTTTTAGCGGTAAAGGTGCAAACTTGTGTCTTCTGGGGATTGAACCGGACTAGATTTAGTCGCCCTTAATCTGAGACTTTGTTCAGCAAAGACTTGAAATTCAGACACAAATTTGTCCCGGTACTCGGCGACGTTTTCCCGTGAAACATTGGCACGGCCGGTATATAAGGTATCACTAGTGCTGTCATCTGCATAGCAATGAATGTTGGTAGAAATAGCGTTGGTGATAGAATGCAGCATTGTAGAACACCAGCGTTGATGGGCTTGAAATCAGAGCATGCACCGTCCACTACAACCTTGATGCTCCGATCAGCAAGGCAACTGTTGATCCATTTGGACAATTTCTCGGAAAACCCATAGAAAGGAAGCTTCAAAAGAAGCGCTTTGGGCCAGACCCGATCGAAGGCCTTCGCTATGTCCAAACTAACGGCCAATGCCTCCCCCTTGGACTCTACTGCCTCCGCCCATCTATGAGTCATGTAGGCTAAAAGATAACCTGATCAACCTCGACGAAAACCGTACTGGCGGTCACTAAGCAGCTGGTGATTCTCAAGGTTACCATCAGGTGGACTGTGTGCTCGTTTGTCACCCTTATCCTATAAAAACACCATAAGCCACTAAAACCACTTTTTTATGTAAAAATAGCAATAAATCAATTTAAAAAAGTAGTTATATATGTATATAAAAAGCACATTTATGTTTCTGACAATGTGCTTTTTATATAACTTAAATGTTGAATATAATTGTTAGACCCAACTTTATGCGAAAAAATGTTGGAATCTTGATTTTAAGGCGCTACTAGAACATAATATGTACCTACGGGCTTTGCACTTAAGGCATGCAAAATTTGTCGCCGCGCGAGTGTCCGTATTACTTTGTACCTTTTCCCCTTCCTACGTCACGACGAACTTTCCGTGGTTACTAAGGGCTGTTAATGAAAAGTAAAAAAATATATTGAGAAATGGTAAATAAGTTACTTCGGTAAAGTACCTATTCGGACTATGATCGATCATATTTCCGCTACTATGTGAGTTATGTGATGCCCAACGCATGCAACTTGCAAGGCCATTCGTCGGGAATCCTGATATTTGACTCGGAAAAAAATACTAAGTACTAACTAGTGTAGTAAACCATAGTTTCTCATCAGGTACTTAGAGAAATAATTTGATACTGGACAAGAATTATTCATATCGGAATTATCACATAAGCCGAATAATAAGATGAAGAGTTTGAATAAGTTTACTTTTACTGGATTGCATTACGACAAGAGCTAACTGGTGGTCGCCCAGTGTCAAAATTGGACCGTAATTCATTATTTTTCATATTTGTATAGTAAACAAGCTGTATTTCACTTTTAACTGTACATTTATGTAATATAAACCAAAGATATACAATATACAAAATATTAAAAAGCATAAAACTGCACAGACTATACAAAAATATACCTTTCTAGTATATTTTTGTGTACACGCGAAATTCACAGCACATTCAGTCAACATATTATCTGTAATAATTTGTTGGCAGCGTTTTAAAATTCTTTAGTGACAATCTCTACTCTGTGCGACTGTTTGACATGTTATGGACTTCTTATTAATTTCAACTTAAGCAAACTATAAGCTATATGTTTGACATTGGCAGTATGATGGAAAACAATAATATTTTTTTTATTCAGTGCATTTGCAACAAATATTATGTGAATTTGTTTTCTTTCTGCACTCTTCCATGGTAATAAAAAACATAACCAACGAATATATTATAATGGTTTCGTTTTTTACACTTCTTTAAAAATCCCTATTATACTTATTCAGACATTAAAAGTGACTGATTTGAAAGTTAATAGTAGTGACGCTTTCCTTATTGTTTTTTTCGTTAATGTATGTGAGGTTGGCGTTTGTTTATGTTGATAGTGCGTTGTTTCGTTTGTTTTTATATACTTTTAATAGTGACTGTAAATTTATTCGTTGATCTTTGATCTTACTTTTTAATAAAATATATTCTTAGCAAATATTTTTTATTTATTTTTAAACATTACCCCCACACTACGATTTTCTCCTGTGTCGTGGAGGCAGTTTACAAACATAAATTGCAAAAGGACAAACATCCAGACCCGGAACAATTACTTGTAGGCCATACAAATACTTGTTCCATGCGGGATTCGAACCCGCGGCCCCCAGCGCAACAACTGATTGCTAAGCCACTGCGCCACGGAGCCGTCAATATACTTCAGATAATTGCATAGGAATTGCAAGACTTAATTGTTCTCTCTCTGTATCCATCATCGAACAACCAGACGCTTGCTTGGCTTATCTATTGTCGACATTCCACGCAATTGAATTAAATAGTTTGCTTTGTCATTCGTAATGCGTATTACAACTATGGAGTAAAATAATTTTCCAATATATATCGAAAACAGATATTATTATATTATAAAGACAGATATTATTATATTTCCAATATAATAATATCTGTCTTTCCATTCAATGAAAATATGAGTCTTCAAGGCAAGAGTGAATATTAGGGTTCCGTACCTCAAAAGGAAAAAACGGAACCCTTATAGGATCACTTTGTTGTCCGTCGGTCTGTCTGTCTGTCTGTCTGTCAAGACCCTTTTTCTCAGGAACGCGTAGAGGTATCAAGCTGAAATTCATATGAAATACTCAAATTTACTGTCCCATGGAGCTGTGAAAAAATCAAACTTCTAAGCCAACGCAATCAAAAGATACAGCCGTTTATGCCGCAAATATTCGACATTCGCAAGGGAATCAGGGAATCAA
The DNA here is from genome assembly GCA_033319125.1 of Parnassius glacialis. Taxonomy (NCBI): domain Eukaryota; kingdom Metazoa; phylum Arthropoda; class Insecta; order Lepidoptera; family Papilionidae; genus Parnassius; species Parnassius glacialis. The sequence goes on from JAVANC010000018.1 coordinate 8,090,043, forward strand.
AACCTACAGGGTACTTCCCGTGAACTCAGAATCTTAAAATTTGGTACGAAGCAACGTATTGTAGCACAGATAAAGGAAAAATTGCGAAAAGCATAAAATTTTAGTTACATCATATAATAAAAATATTTTTAATAATTTTAAACTACGGATTTGTGCGGAACCCTCGGAGCGCGAGTCCGACTCGCACTTGGCCGGTTTTTTTTATTAGGCTAAGTCAGTGCGCTTTTCTAACTTCGACTACATTTTTTTTATAGGATAAGGGTGACAAACGAGCACACAGTCCACCTGATTGTAAGTGGTTGATGAGGCCCGTAGACATATACATCTATCCTCTATTACAAATCAAAATGCAGATGCGTTGTCACCCGTGAGAAATAAAATAGAATGCCTTATTTCCAGTAAAAAGAGTCTCCGGTTCTCTACACTCATCATACGAAACACAGCAGCGTTAAGCTACTATTTTACGCTAGTATTCTGTGAGAGCGTGGTCCTTCCCCGTCCGAGCCGAACCATTCGTGTTACAACTATACTACTAATATAACTGCAGCATGGCTCTACCACGTATAACTCACTAATTACCAAGTAACACAGTCCACTCATGATAAGTGGATATTGTGGCCCATAACAATTCACATCTATTATCAGTTAAGAATCAAAATGCAGATGCGTTGTCAACCCTGAGGACTTTCAAGTTCTAATGCCTCGTTTCAGTAAAATGGGTCTCCAGTTCTCTACACTCACTATACGAAACACAGCAGCGTTGTGGTGCTATTTTATGCTGGTATCCTGTGAGAATGTGGTCATACCCCGATCGAGCCGACCCATTCATGTCACAACCATAATATAGCTGCAGCTCTACCACGTAAAGCAAACTAACTCAAGCGCGAATACTCAAACGCTGCTTAATTTTAAGACACCGTTGAATCTCGTGCTCTCTCTATCACTTTAAGTCAAAGTGACTGTGATACCACGAGACTTAACCATCTTAACATCTTGAGAAGTATTTGAGTATTTAGCTATTAGTTAGTTTAAAGTCAATAATTTGCTTTTGAACGATAATAAAACAAAATGCATTTAATTCATAACACCCGATGTTAAGCACGTTAATGCCAGTGTGTTTTTAAATAGAGATCTGAGTCTTGTTGAACCCACTTTATTTCACGGAATCACAGTTAACGCAAAGAACCATACATCTAAACCAATTAGCAAACTTCTACGACATACGTAAAAAGATTAGAAGCCTTTACTGTGTTGAAATAGCTAGGTTAGTTTTAAGCTATTTTCGTAGCATAATGCCATAAGGAATCTTGTTTAGTAATGCAACGGATATTGAAATTATTTTTGATTTTCCCAAGAGAGCTATAGAGCAATTTATATTTTAATGAGGAGTCTCTCAGAGAAAATTAAAAAAAAATATTAGCCTTTCAGTATATTTACAAATTTTTTAATTTTTTTAAAAACGTAAGCTTCACACTAGGATTTGCTCCTCTATCGTGGGAGCAGTTTACAAACACAAATTGCACAAGGACAAACATCCAGACCCGGAACAATTATTTGGAGGCCATACAATTACTTGTTCCGTGCGGGATTAAAACCCGCGGCCCTTAGCGCTGCAACTCAATTGCTAACACCACGGAGCTACCAAATAATGTATGTAGATACACAAAAAATGGTTTCAGTATTCAACGAATGAAACGAACAAAATAATTTTCTACATAACATGCGTTTGTAGGGAACCGGTATACATTGAAACGATGTGACAGTATTTTCTACGAACAAAATACAGAAAAAACAATACTTCTTTAATTTGCAACAAAGTTACAAAATGTATGCTTCCGACTGTTATTTTTATTTTTTTTTTATTTTTATAGGAAAACGGTGACAAACGAACACACAGTCCACCTGATGGTAAGTGGTTGCTGCGGCCCATAGACATCTACATCTATCCTTTATTACAATTCAAAATGTAGATGCGTTGTCACCCGTGAGGACTAAGATGGAATGCCTCATTTCCAGTAAAAAGGGCCTCCGGCCACCTGCACTCACCAAGCGAAACGCAGAGGTAAACCTCTACTTCACGCTGGTTTTCTGTGAGGTCGTGGTACCACCCCGGTTCGAGCCGGCCCATCCGTGTGACAGCAAAAGCTGCCGCGTGGCTCTACCACTGTTAACTGTTACTGGTACTGTTGCTACGGTCACTGCACTGCAACGGACATTTTAGCGTTTTGTATGCTCAAAATGTTAGTATGTATTTTGAAATATTACCGTGACTCAGTAAAATGTGCTTTATTATAAGCTAATGAAAACAGTATAAACAGAAGTTGACTACAGTCTGTAAACATGATTGAAAACATATAAAATTAAGTTTTTAAATAGTTTTAATTTACCTTAAATATATTATAATTTGTATAATAAAAAAAAATCAAACAAGCTTAAGAGCAATTGGCACAAGTACCTTTTTAAAACCTTTGGCCTTGGGAAGGAAAAGGGAGATCTCCAACCGGGCTGATCAGCCCAAGAAGTGGTCAACGCTGCATGTGAAAGCTATTCTATATGTTGTATGTAGCGCAGTACTTCCTTCGATATATTTATATATAAAATTAGTTACAATATAATTTAAAAAAACTGAATCAACATTGAAGAAGGGCGATTTGAAAGGTGCCGCTTGCTTTCTTTTCTCAAGTGATGCGTTGGTCCCTGATACTCCGGAAACTTTGTATTCCCTGAGGGCTTAACATCCACTCCCATCCGCTGCCTTAAATTTGCCAGATGCTCCTGATCCTTCTGAGCGTACACCAGAAGCCACTAATGAGAAGGTACAGGCTGCGATCAGTTCTTTTAGTAACGGATCGGCCAGTGGTCTCGATGGTCTTTCATCTCAACATTTAAAAGGTCTTCTATCAGGTGCTAGGGGAAACACTGGTCGAGACCTTCTAAATGTCTTGTGGCAACTTGTAAATTTAATGCTTTCCGGAAAAGTTTGCCCAAATATAATGCAGGTACTTTATGGGGCAAACCTGTGGGCACTTAAAAAAAAGGATGAGAGTATTCGGCATATAGCCGTTGGTAGCACAATTCGCCGCATTGCTTCAAAGGTTTGCTGCAAATATATCCAGGCAGACCTCACGGCCATATTCCAGCCAGTGCAGCTACGTTTCGGGATTAAAGGCGGATGCGAAAGGGCTGTATATGCAGCGCGCACCTTTCTGAAACACGGCGGTGGTGAGTTGCTGCTGAAGATGGATGTTGAAAATGCATTTAACTCAGTAAACCGAGCCACTCTGCCAATACAGGTAAAAGAAAATACCCCATCCATTTACTAATACCTCTGGCAATGTTATAGTACACCATCTACACTCATATACAAAGAACATCAAATTTTATCCTCTGTCGGATGCCACCAGGGTGACCCGCTCGGTCCGGCAATTTTTAGTTTGACAATAAATCCATTTATTTCCGGTCTCAAATCAAAATTCAATGTCTGGTGTTTAGATTATGGGATACTAGGAGGCGACACAAACTCAGTGCTTGATGATGTAACCAATCTTATTTCTTTTTTCAGTTCTACTGGCCTCAAATTGAATTTTTCATAGTGCGAACTTTTTCGTAATAAGAATTTACCAAATTCCGAAAAAATCAAATTGCATCGAGTGCTTTTCAGCAACCCATGGTGGGGAGTCCCCCCCGTGACCATGGGTTGCTGAAAAGCACTCGAAACGTCAGGAATAAAAATAATGAAACATACGATATAATACATACATATGTTTGCATTATGTAAGAAAAAGAGTAACAAATTAATTAAGGATATACATACAAGAATAAAACATAATAGAATTATATAATGCATGCTACCGTGTAAATACTGTAATATTATTTTGTATGTATACTTAATCTCTGTAAAAGTGAACAATGTGTTCTTTAAGAGAAATAAATGTCTTTAACCCGATGAAATAAACGCGATAATATCCGTAAAAAACAGTTTTATTCAATGTGCAGTGTTCGCGTAAATATAAGAAATCAAAAATCAAATTATTAGCAAGTTTAACTCCTTAGCCCAAATATAAATATAATTAACAGCAAATCACTTCGCCTTCTAGGTGTTTCTATTCTCGATGAGTTCTTTTAATGCTATGTCAGTGAATAGATTTTAACATTTGAGGGGTCATCCAGTCATCTAAAAGAAATTAGCCCACACATGGCATATGCCATACTAAAATTTTGTCTTTTTGTGCCAAACTTTACGTACGTGCTGCGGTGTTCAACTCTTGGGATGCATGTCCCATTTTTAAATCGTCTCTATGATATGGTTAGAAAAACTATGATTGAAATTCTAAATTGTCCATTAAATGAAAATTCCTGGGTTCAGGCAACACTTCCTATAAGACTTGGTGGTCTAGGTATCCGAAAAATGTCCAGCATAGCACATTCAGCTTTCTTGTCTTTAGTTTATAGCACGTGAGCCCTCATTGTAACAATTATTAAACCATCACTCGGAGATGTAGAGGTCTCCTGCTTGGCCGAGACCAAGGAAGCCTGGAACAATAAGACAGGGCGGGACCAGATTTTTCCAACAAACTCAGCTTCGCAGCTTTGGGATGAGTCATTCAGTATCCAGGTTAAAAAAAAAACCTTTTAGAAAACTGCGGAAACCCTACAGAACGAGCTCGTCTATTTATACGTAGGCAACTCCTAGATATCTGTGCAATAAAAATTATAATTTGCATTTACAATAGTAATTATAATTTACTTTACTGAAATATTTTCCTGTATTAAAAAAAGCATAATTATTATTGACTCTTTTATCCTTTTGTCTTGTAAAGATTTCATATTCTTGGTGCACGGTGGCACGCACGCACGCACGCACGCACGCATGAACGTACGGACGCACGCACTCGCACGCGCACGCTCACACACGCCCACACACACACACACACACGCACCCACGCACGCACGCACGCACGCTCGCATGCACGCACGCACGCACGCACGCACGCACGCACGCAAGCACACACACACACACACACATACACACACACACACACAGACACACACACACACACACACACACACACACACACACACACACACACACACACACACACACACTAGGCTTTTTTCATATAAAGTGGTGACAGGTGTAACAAATATAAATTTCACAACGAAAAACATCAAGAACTATTCTTTATAGTACGGCGTTCGATCTCGGGGCCTTCAGCACCGCAACTAATTGCTAAGCCTCTCCTCTCTACTCCCCAACTCCCCTTCTATTCTTATTTCACATATCGTATTACTTTCTTCTCTTTCGAAAACCATAACTTTCGTCTTACTGCGTTCAATTTCATTCCCTTTTCTTTTAATGTCCTATTTATTAATGTAACCATTATTTGCAACTCGGCCAAGTAAGTATGACTTGATCATCGGCGTACAAAAGGTATTTGACGGTTAAATCACCCATTCTTAAGCCGTATTCTTCTACTTTCAAATTTTCCAAACAACTGTCCATAAATAGGTTGAACAGCCACGGGGAAGCCACACAGCCCTGTCTAACACCTTTATGCATGCCAAACCAGTCCGAGTAGGCCCCGTTGATCTTGACAGAGACCTCAATGCCTGTATCAACCCAGCGCTCAACCCAAATGAATTCAGTGTTTGCCATAACACACCCATGTCCAATCTGTCATAAGCCTTCTCCAAGTCCATGAACGCACAACTTTTTGGCTTTTGGCCAAAAACTTCTCCGAGATCATGCGCATGGAAAGACCTGATCTGTACATCCCATTCCCTTTCTAAATTCCGCTTGCACATCCCAAATTTTTCCATCAGTTTCTTTCATAACTCTTTCAATTAGTACCTTAGCATACAGTTTTACCACAATACTAAGAAGGCTGATACCACGGTAGTTTTTGCAGTCCTGCTGTGATCCTTTTCCCTTATATAACCGTAATAGTCCCACTATTACGGTTTTGCAGCAGTCTACCGGTACCCCCGCTTAAGTTCCCAACATAAATTAAACAAGGTGCACAGCAGGTCTGCCACCACTCCTTCTCCAGCCCTTAGCATTTCGAGAGATACTCTATCATATCCGGCTGCCTTAACTGCTTTCATACTTTTCATTGCTTTCACTATTTCATTTATACTTATATCTCAATCTATTCCTCTTCTTTCGGAATTTTCTATTTCATTTAATTCAAACATCTCATCACTCATAAACACGCTTTCAAAGTATTCCTTCCATCTCCTTAAACTCAAAACTTCGTTATTCAGAATACAGCCATTCTGGTCTCGTATAGCATTCATTCTAGGCTATTTTGAATGTCCCCTGGCAGTTCTTACGAGTTTTAGAACATTTTAATGTTTTTCTGGAAGTTATCCGATATTCTTCTATCATTCTTATTCGTTCTTTCTTGCTTTTTCCTTTCAACTACTTCTTTTACTCTCTTATTAAGATGTCTAAAGTCTCTGCCTTTTTACTTTCAATATCATCATTCATACCGCTAGAATTTAGCTTTTATATAAAGGATTTCCGCAAATTAACGCCTGATTCTATTAATTATATTAAAAAGGCTAGCACGGCCGACCAGGCAAGACTCTATGTCAAATTAACAAAACTCCACCGTATTGCTGCCCAAAATGTTTGGTTTAATCAGCAGTGCAAACAAATTCATGTTATTCCCAATTATATTCAAATACGTTCCGGCACAAATAGTCGAGCGGCCAGTATTGTTATTTCTAAAGCTCAGAACATTTGGTTTAATGAGGAGTGTCGTCGTTGGTTTTCTAATAGAGATAATTTAAAAATCCACCTTAAAGTATTATACTCTGAACTTTCATATAAATTACATAATATTAAATTTGATAATTTGGATGGGAAAGCCAGAGAACTTGCTTTAATGGCTGTTTATGAGGAATATCAAATTCAGTCCCGTAAATTACAAAGACTTGTATCCTCTTCATCCCGTAATCGTAATAACGACATACATACAGAATATCACCAATTTTATCCCCGAGTTAAAAATCTTTCCGATGTCCAGTTTCCAACAGATGAGTTGTCCATTTTACACAAGGGCCTAAAGTATAATTTAAAACCTACGGTCTCCCAAAAATCGTTAGAGACTATGGCTGTTGACGCGGAGATGGCTGTTGTGATCGGGAAGAAAGATGACATCGTTAAAAGTTTGGTAGCTAATGAAATTTGAGCTGTGCCCACGTCTTCCCATTTCAATCCCGAGTTTCCTGTTTTTAAGTGCCTAAAGCAGAGAATAAGGGAAAACGACCTTATTGTTACTAAAGCCGATAAAGGCAATACTGTTGTTATTATGGAGAGTAGTGGGTACAGCCAGAAAGTTAACGATGTTATCCAAGGTGATGACTTTGAGCTATTGGAGTCTGACCCAACCAAAAAGTTTACTTCGGATATTAAGTTATGTATACATCAGTCATCATATGTTTTTCCCGATCACAGCTTGTCTCGGAGCAGTCTAGTTCCAATGAATCCTCAAGCACCCATTTTATATGGCTTACTAAAAAAACATAATGAAGATGTTCCTATTCGTCCAGTTGTCTCATATATAGGTGCCTCAGCTTATTTCCTTGCTAAAAAATTAAAATTCCTCCTTCGAGAGAAATTTGGATTCAACCCAACTTACAGCCTAAAAAATGGCTTAGATCTCATTTCCAAAATTAAAGATATTCGTATTCCTCCTAAATCCATATTGTTATCTTTAGACGTTGATAGTCTTTTCACAAATGTCCCATCCCTTGACTGTTTGCGTATACTCGCAGATGTCTTTGATGAAACGTCGTCTACATCCCGGTGAAACAAATGATCTTCTTAACTTAACCTCTCTCTGTATGAAACAAAACTATTAACGGTTTAATAACCGTTTCTATCTACAAAAAGAAGGGTTAGCTATGGTATGGTATAATAATAAAGATAAGTTGGATATTTGTCAAAAGTCAGGTGTTTACAAACTTGTTTGTGACGAATGCCACGCCATTTACGTGGGTCAGACTGGTTGCAATTTCGAGGCACGTTATAAAGAGCATTTAACCGCATACAGGAATTGCAATCCCGATAAATCCCATTTCGCCAAACATCTTTTGGACACTGGACACAACCTAGCCAACGACCACTCATTTAAAGTCTTACATACGTGTAATAAAGGGCTGCGGCTGTGTGTGCTGGAACAGTTAGAGATATTAAAATGTAATAACAGCAACGTTGCACTGCTGAATGAACAAACAAATGTTACTAACTCACCTCTCTTAAATATCTTTAAGCCTGCTCTCTAATAATAGAGAGCCTCGCAATATGGTCGTTTGTCACCCTCACGGTGATCGGCGATTGGTTGCGTGGTTGGAGAGTAGGTGGGCGTCGCACGGCGGTTTGTTTTTAATTTTACAAACGGCTGCGTAAGTCCGGCGGTGATTGGTCGCATGTTTTATCGCATGACGCAGTCGTTCGCTCCTTAAGTAGAGAACGGTTGCGTCAGCGGTCTGTATAAAAGGGAGTTGTTTTGGCTCACCGCCTGTGGCACCGCTCTCGAGCGGTCGTGTCCAGGTAGTCCGCGCAGCCGTCCCCGTACGGTAGTGCTCTCTCGCTCTCGCGCCTCCGCTGTCCTCCTCGCGCTGTACGGCGTCGACGCTTTGGTGAGTCATTTTTGCTATCAGTTCTTGCCCCCCTGTCTTAGGGCGGGGAGGTTTGACTGACCTCCGCTTGTTACCTGTTATATTTTTTGTTATTTTTTGTTAACTATTTCTATTTTTGTTTTCGTTATTTATTTTTATAACGTGTACGTGTATACTGTTTCTAGGGAGTTACTTGCTCTTTTCAGAGCAAGGCCCTGCTCTTTTTAGAGTAAGGGCATTTCTCCTGGAATAAAGAAAGTCCCGTTCTTCTGAGAACGGTGATCCCGCCCTTACTGTTTAGGTTCAGAACGTCTCTGTTCTTTTCAGAACAACATCCCCCTAGCCCCATTCGTTTCTCAGCATCATGTCTAAACAAGACCTTATAGGGTCCATCGTGTCAGGCCTTAAGAGGCTAGATAATTCGGCTCTCGCCGCAATCGTGGCAACTATTGCCTCATATGCCCCTCAGGCAACTCAACCGCCGCCCGTTATAGCGGCCTACCTAGAGTCTAGTAACTCTTTTAACCCCTTAGAGATGGAGTACCCATGCTCCGAGTCTGAGTCCTCTGCGTCGGCCTCCCGGAAGAGGCCCGCCACCAATTCTGGCACCGGTTCATCGGAGTCCTGGGACTCCGACGGAACCGAGGAGTCATCCTTCACAACCGTAAATTCAAAACGCGGCGGTAAACACGCCGCGAAAATCTGTACACTTCCCGCCTCAGCGGCCCCTGCCGCTCCTTCAAACTCCGCAGCCCCCGTTGCTGCCTCAAACCCCGCAGCTCCCGCTGCCGCCTCTGCCCCCGCAGCCCCCGTCGCTGCCTCCGCCCCACTTATGTCACTAGACATCCCCGCTCCGACCAAGCCAGCCTCTCGCTGTGCTCCAGTCCTTGCCAAGAAGCAAGTCCCGCCCCCTGTCTTCCTAAGAGACAAGGCAAGATTCACCAAATTGTCAAAATCCTTGTACGACGCAGGCATTAATCATGACCACGCGATTTACCTCGGGGAGACTATTAAAATCATCCCCAACTCTATCGATGACTTCCGTAGTATCACCAGGCTATTCACAGCCGAACGAGTCTCTTACCATACATATGCTCTTCCGGATGAGCGTGAAGTCAGGGCCGTTATCCGCGGCATTCCATTCGAATTTTCCAACGAGGAAATCCTTGAGGACCTTAAGTCCCAAGGTTTCCCTGTAGAAGCCGTGCACAAAATGCACAATAGAACGGGCCAGAGGTTCAATCTTGCCCTAGTCATCTTAACCAACGTGCCGGAGGCAAAAGCCATCTTCTGGCAGGTACGCACAGTGTGTGGCCTGTCGAGAGTGAGGGTTGAGCCCCCACATAGGCGCGGGTTCCCGGCGCAGTGCCACCGCTGCCAGCTATATGGTCATGCGGCGGCCAACTGCTCCGCCCCACCCAGGTGCGATAAGTGCCTTGAACCCCACAACACTAAAGAGTGTCCTCGGCCCAAAGACGCCGAATCCCCACCCATATGTGTCCTGTGTAAACAAACAGGCCACCCGGCAAACTACAGAGGCTGCCCCTGCGCACCTCATCCTCGCCCCAGTAGGCAAGCTCCACCGCCGGTCAATGACCGCTCATTCCCGGCTCTTTACCAACGGCCCCGTCAGGGCCTTTCTCAGCCCATCAAGGGCTTCTCCCAACCCTCTCAGGGTCCCCTTAGGCTCCCTCAGGGCATTATTCGGCCCCCTCCGGGCTTCCCTAAGTCTATGCAGCCATCAGTCTTTCCCTGGGGCTCCAAAAAAGCAGACCCACCGCGGACAACAACCTCCGCCCCACAACAATCACAACCCTCAATGGCTGATGACCTAAAAACGGTGTATTCCGCTATTAGGAACATCGACGTTGGGGAAATCGCTGTGTTAGCACGCAAATTGCACGCTGCGAGGTCCCCTCAGGACCGTCTCCTCGCTCTTGCAGAGCATCATAATCTTTTGTGCTCGTTGTAAGTTAAGTTAACTTAATTAACTTAACTTACGATGACAGAGCAGGTTGCTCTACCAAAGTCTCACGGTCGTATCAAACCTAAGGGTTTATCGCTTGTATCCTTTAATATTCGCGGTTTGCGAAATAACCTCCCAGAACTTAAGCTCTTTCTTCAAAATCGTGATGCCGATTTCCTCCTCCTACAGGAAACTAATCTCAAAACTAAGGACACTAAAGGCCTTTCTATTAAAAACTTTTCTCTTCTTCGACCGGCATGACCGCTGAGGTGGCGGTACGGCCATTTATTACAAGAAGTCACTCCACTGCTCTCCCATTTCTACTCCGCAGCTTACCAATATGGAAGCCACGGTATGCAGGCTAGCTATGACTGGACATCAGTCCATCCTCATAGCCTCCTGTTACATCCCTTCAGGAACCCATCCCCTCAAAAAAGATTTTGAGTCTATTTTATCTTTAGGCAATTCAGTCATTTTGTTTGGAGATTTTAACTCCAAGGATACTGAATGGACATGCCGTACTACCTCCCCTAGTGGCAAGATACTGCTCGATATCACGCAGTCTCTTGACCTCACCGTTCACAGTCCCCTCGGTGCTACTTACTAACCCGATGTCACCGACCACGCTCCCAACGTGCTAGATTTTGCACTACTCAAAAGTACTACTTTCCCTCAACCTCAGGGCAATCGAGACACTAGACGATCTAGGATCCGACCACCGACCGGTCTCCCTCATTCTTGGCCATCAGCCACCCCCCTCAACACCCTCTACTAAAACCTTCACAAATTGGAAGGGCTTCAAGGAGTCCCTAGCGAATGCTCTGGACTCACAGGACTCTCCCATCTCCCTATCGTCGGACTTAGACAGTCCCGAAAAAAACGACACCGCGGTCGATTCACTCTCCACCATTATTAAAACCTCCCTTAAGGAGAATGAAAGGGTAGTCCCGGTTGCTAATAATTGAGGGCTTCCCCTACATATTAGCAACCTATTAAAAGCCAAGAAAGCTGCTTTCCGGAGAGCAGCAAAATATCCCACGCCCGAATATAGGCACACGGCCAATCTTCTTCAACGAGAACTCCGTTACCGCCTCTCTGAATTTCGAGACCTCGAAAAGAGTAAACTCATGGAGAATATCTGTTCGCGCAAAAGCGCTAATGTCAATAATGGACGTCAGAGGGCGCGCGCGCCTCGGCGATACCGGTTTGACGTACGGTCGTTTCGAGGACACGCGAGAAAAAATGGTAGTCCAATTCATCGCGTCGAGAGATAAACACGCGTTCTTTGTCGGGAAGTCGGAAGCGGAATATGATAGGCGCGTATAGTAAATATACCACTGGGAATTGTAACGCGCATTCCTGTTTTGTTAGCTTCATCCCTGGACTAAGTGTCTAATTCAGAATCTCTATAAGTGGATTCGACTGTATTAGTTACTAGTGCGGTATTTGATATTCTAGAAATAACGGTGACCTTTGATCCGTACGTTCTGTGTTCATTTCGCGAGTCATGCGTTATAACAAACGAGAGTTAGTGGCTTCTGTAAGGTAGTTAATCGTACGACAGAGTTAAAGAACTGTCATCGTAGAAAACGAAGAAAGTGACTGCGGAAGGAGACCGTAGTTTGGAGAGGTGCTGAGGGCCGAACTGCTGCAGAGGGAACGGTCTAATAAGGTCAATAACAGTACCAGCCACACCCAGTTACACATCACTGACCCTTACTTTCCTAGCACTATACATCCACACGCGACCTGACCGAATCCTGAGGGACCAGTCGCTTTGGATAGAGGTAAGTAAGCTCCCCTTATAGAAAACAACGCTCCCCCCTGATTGTTTATTGTAATTAGAAACTTTTAACCCTTGGCGTTAGGACGCCCGACCAGCATCTGCTTGTAGCTTCTCCGTCTATGGGCCGCGGAGGATTCTACTCCTGGGATAGGCAGCTGTTGGCCGTAACATTTGGTAGCAGAGCGTGGTTCTCGGATCGGTTCCCGGTCGATCCACCGACCATAGTGTTTGATAAAAATTAAATAATTTTGGTGGTTTAAATTTGTGTCTACAATCACGCACGTCCGTAATACGTAAAAATATTTTTTTTATTGTATACGTAATAATAAAATTCCTTTCTTTGTTGGCTTGCTTTGTTGTTTGCGGGTAAATTTGAAAAGCCGCGCCCGTTTAGCGCGCAAGCGGGAGTTTGCGTCATGTAGGTAGATGGTTATTTTTACGTAATCGGTTAATTATCGTTGTCGGATAGTAGTAGTGGATTACTTATCGAAGAGTCGATTTCCGAGCTGGGCATTTTTTGTTGTTCGACCGTGATGTGTGTCTTCGTTTATGTAACTTTCGTATTGTAATTTGTATCTGAACTGAAGAGTAGTAATTTGTATTTACGTAATTTGAATTTAACTTGATTTGATCGCACTAGTATTTGTTATTGTTAATCTGATTTGTCTTTTCTTTTGTACTAACTTGTATTTGATTTGATAAATAGCGGTTCTTATTTGTGTAATTTCTATTCAACTCGATTTGATAGGAACTGCATTAGTTAGCTGTTAATTTTTTTTGTATTAGTTATTTGTTATTTTTGTAATAGTGCTCGAGCCGCGTCGTAATTTGTGTTTAGTAGTGATGTCCTCGCCCAAGATGCTAATCCGTTGCCTGCGGACTGAGTTACGCTGGGCCACCAGCGCCCATGCTTTGATAGGTCGACTGGATAGGGTCCATAACTTGATGAAGCGGTTCGAGCAGGTCGATGCTCGAAGGGCTGCAGTGGAGGAGGCTTACGCTGAGCTCGAGGATTCGGATGTGGAAAAGGGAGTCCTGGACTCCTGCTTCGCAGACTACGAGCAGTTCTTTTCGCTCACGGACGAGTTGATCGAGGCTGAAGGCAGGTATGCCGAGGAGGCGCGTGAAGCTCGGACGAGTGGCCTTCCTTTCGGAAGCAGCCTCAGCCGGAGCTGTTAGGACGACTCCCAACTCTGGACTTGCCAAGGTTCTCCGGGGTCCTTTCCGAATGGCTGACCTTAGTTGGTCTTTTCGACGGCCTAGTGGACGCCCGGAGTGACTTGACCCCGAGCCAGAAGATGGCGTACCTCCTGGCCTCACTGGAGCGGGAGGCCCTGTTGTCAGCCATTTGAGCTTGTCGGACGACGCCTACAAGACTGCTCGGGACCTCCTAGCCAGAAGATACGCCAACGTCCGGCGAATTGCGGACGAACATGTTAAGCAACTTCTAAGCCTCCCGCTGCTTAGTGACCGGGCCAGACTACGTCCGGACCTGTTGGATCCAGTCTTGGTGGCCTGTAATACGTTGAGGCGGCTGGATTTACCAGTGGGCGAATGGGTCTTCTTGTTGCTCCGCATCGTGCTGTCCCGTCTACCTCTCGACCTTCGAATGCATTTTGAGGAGAGGTACGGCGGGGACGAGGCCTCCTATATTCCGCCCTTCTATGACCTGCTGCGGTTTTTGGAGGAGCAGTGCCGGCAGATTGAGAACGCGGCGGGCATACCGTTGACGACTTACGAGCCGTGCCCAGTGAGACGCCGAATCCGCCGGGCAAGTCGTCGTCAACCCCCCCCCGCTCCTATTGTCGAGCATCTGATCACCGGGTAACGTCTTGCCCGAAATTATTAAGTAAGCCGGTGCCGGCGAGGCGAACTATCGCCAAGAAGCGCCGCTGGTGCTACTCATGTGTGGAAGGGCACCTCCAGCGAGACTGTCCGCACCGGCGTCCCTGTTTGCATTGCCAGGGCAATCACCATGCCGTACTGTGCCTGGGTGCGAACGGCGTCTCCTCTCGGGGCGCGGCCAGGCCATCGACCCCCACGGGCGGAGGCGCTCCGCCACGCCCTCTGACGGGCGACGCTCGGCGCCCGCCGGCTAGCCAACAGACCCCTAGGTTTGAAAGGGGTCCCTCCCCCGACCAGTCGGGGGGTAATTCCCCCAGGGGCGGGGGTGTCATCACCCCCCCCCCTAAGCGTGCGAAGAGGAACTTCACGGCCACTCATCGGTCCGCTGGACCATTCTCACTCCCGTTAGCTCAGTGGCCGCGACTGGTGTACCACTGTACCCCATTTGATGGAGGCGGCCCTAGCTAGCTGCCGCCTTAGCTCCCACCACGGACGCCTCTACTGAGCCTTAAGCCGTCAACAGTCCACTTGTCAAGCTGTTCTGTTGCCGACGGCCTCAGTGAGGGCGTACAACCCGAGTGGCGATTGTTAGGGGTTGCTGTCTATTAGTCTCGGGTTCACGCGCTGTGGCCTCCACTTGGTGGTGGGAGGATTGGGGCCTCCTGGTGCGTTGAATCACGCTCTCGAGGGGTATTGGATTTGGTTTGGTCGAGCACTTAGTTAAGAATTCTTTGAATTAAAATTAAAATGCTTTGGGTTTTCCGCGAAATTCATATTGTAGCGGTTGTGATTAAAAGAATTGAATTTAAAATACTCCTTTAAATGCTGCTGCATATGTTTTGTAAATACATTTGATCACTGCGTTTGTTGTTGCACGGAAAATTGAGATTAAATTATGTGCCCTCTTCTTATGCTTGTGCGTATGCTTTGTAATTGTATTTGATTGTCGCGTCTGTGCTGAAAGGAAAGTTTGAATTCATTTGAAATTTGAATGGCGCGCTATTTTGAAAATTATGTATATGTTTGTGATAGTGTTTAATCATTTTGCTTTGTGATAAGGAATGTTAAAATTAGATAACCCTGTTGTTGCCGAAGGAAATAAGAGTCAATTCTCTTATGGTTTAGATTTTGTTGGCACTGTCTAAGATATTTATTTGAAATAAGAAATAGGGCTGTCTCTTACGTTTATTGTTTTGTTTACTTTGCCAAGTTGATCTATGTGCATCGGTGATTACTTGTTTTAATTAATTCTGTAATTGAACAATGATGGTTTTGAAAAATTAGTTGAAATATGAGCATAGGATTACCTGCCTAAAGGGCTATCTGGTTTGTAGATTATCAGATGGAAATCAGCTGTCGCACCATTTGGTAAATGATTATAGGTGGATGGCTTGGTTCTGCCTACTTGTTTGAAAATTCAAACTAGGGACTATCTGTGCGTTTCGTTCAGCTCTCCACAGACGACGTTCATGGGGAATTTGGGGTGCTCTCTGCACTGAAGCTTGGAAGGTACCTCTGGGCCGCTTCGTGTCGCGTCGCTGTTTGCAGACCTGATCCGGTCGGATTGCGGAACTAATCATAGGAGCGCAGATAGGTGTTTGAAGGAGGTCGTCGGACTTCTGTCTAGGAATAGGACTTATTTATGTGCTACGATGTCCAGGAAGGGCATCCAGTTCAACTCTCCGGCTAGCCCACGTTGGGGCTGTAAATTTGAAGCGTTGGTTAGGGTTGCAAGATCTGACGGGGTGCGTAAGGTGGCCTAGTTTGGTTGTAGATTCGGTCTTGCAACTTGCCGTTGCGACCCTGTCCCGCTGACCGGTTTGTTCGCGGACCTAAATCCTTATGTCCGCGACGGGGGTTTGTTCGCGCAAAAGCGCTAATGTCAATAATGGACGTCAGAGGGCGCGCGCGCCTCGGCGATACCGGTTTGACGTCCGGTCGTTTCGAGGACACGCGAGAAAAAATGGTAGTCCAATTCATCGCGTCGAGAGATAAACACGCGTTCTTTGTCGGGAAGTCGGAAGCGGAATATGATAGGCGCGTATAGTAAATATACCACTGGGAATTGTAACGCGCATTCCTGTTTTATTAGCTTCATCCCGGGACTTAGTGTCTAATTCAGAATCTGTATAAGTGGATTCGACTGTATTAGTTACTAGTGCGGTATTTGATATTCTAGAAATAACGGTGACCTTTGATCCGTACGTTCTGTGTTCATTTCGCGAGTCATGCGTTATAACAAGCGAAATTTAGTGGCTTCTGTAAGGTAGTTAATCGTACGACAGAGTTAAAGAACTGTCATCGTAGAAAACGAAGAAAGTGACTGCGGAAGGAGACCGTAGTTTGGAGAGGTGCTGAGGGCCGAACTGCTGCAGAGGGAACGGTCTAATAAGGTCAATAACACTACCAGCCACACCCAGTTACACATCACTGACCCTTACTTTCCTAGCACTATACATCCACACGCGACCTGACCGAATCCTGAAGGACCAGTCGCTTTGGATAGAGGTAAGTAAGCTCCCCTTATAGAAAACAACGCTCCCCCCTGATTGTTTATTGTAATTAGAAACTTTTAACCCTTGGCGTTAGGACGCCCGACCAGCATCTGCTTGTAGCTTCTCCGTCTATGGGCCGCGGAGGATTCTACTCCTGGGATAGGCAGATGTTGGCCGTAACAATATCTCTCCCTCTCATACAGCGTACTATAGGATGGCAAGAGCCCTCCGCATAGACGCTATTACCCACACTCCCCCTCTCTCCCGTCCCGACGGTACGGTAGCCTTCGAGGACGAGGAAAAGGCTGAGTGCTTTGCAGACAGCATTGCCGCTTAATGTTCTCCTAGCTCTCAACCCGTTGATCCTTCACACGTCCAGGCAGTGGAGGATGAGGTCCGCCGCCGGAACTCACCCCTACAGCCTCCGAACCTATCTCTGTGTCTAATGATGAGATTTCATCCCTCATCAAAGGACTTAAGCCCAAGAAGGCTCCGGGCGCGGATGGCATCTCCAACCAAGCCCTAAAACACTTTCCTGAGCAGGTGTTAACCTTTTTATCTATTATCTTCAACGCCTGCTTCAACCTTAGTTACTTTCCCACTACGTGGAAAGAGGCAACTGTGATTGGTATTCCCAAGCCAGGCTAGCCCCTCAACCTCCCCTCCAGTCATCGCCCCATTAGCCTCCTCAAGGCCATGGGCAAGCTCTTTGAAAGAGTCATCCAAAATCGCATTAGGCGCCATCTGTTTCCCACAGACGGTGACCCTCTTATCATTCCCCATCAATTCGGTTTCCGAGCGAAACACTCCTGCCCTCAACAAGTTCACCGTATTGTGGAATATAGCCTCAGCGGTTTATCCCCGTCGTCATAAGACTATCGCGGTCTTTTTCGACATCGCCAAAGCCTTTGATAGAGTCTGGCATACAGGCCTTATCTACAAACTATACAAAATAGGTCTCCCCGATCGTCTAGTACGTCTCGTAGCCTCTTATCTAAATCATCGTACCTTTCGTTTTAGACACGACGACACGCTTTCTTCACAGCGCCCCATCAAAGCTGGTGTCCCTCAGGGCTCAGTACTTGCTCCTCTGCTGTACATCCTGTTCACCAACGGCATTCCCATCCCTCCGAAAGGTGTTCAGCTCTCCCTCTTCACAGACGACACTGCTCTCTACTGTAAAGGTATCTCGCTACCTTTCATACGGAACAAGGTCCAAAAGTCAGTTGATGACCTAGGAGCTTGGTTCAAAAAATGGCGCATCGATGTGAACCCGGAGAAGAGCTCCGCCGTTCACTTCGACTATAAACGACGCCGTCTCAAAAACACTCCACCAATACGTATGCTAGGGACCCCTGTCCCCTGGCATACGTCTGCCAAATATTTAGGTGTCACTCTAGACACAGGGCTAACTTTCAGGCCCCACGTCAAAAGAGTAACCCGTCACGCACGTTTTTACCTGAAAAGGCTCAACAGTATGTTGGGCCGACACAGTAAAATGTCCCTCAGAAACAAGCGTACCCTTTATAAGGTCTGTATACGACCAGTCATGTCCTACGCGGGCCCCATTTTTGCCCACGCTAACCCTAAAACTATTAATGAACTCCAAGTAGTTTAAAACCTTTTCTGTCGTCGAGCTGCGAACGCACCTTGGTACTTCCGTAATGCCGACCTTCATCGGGACCTAGAGCTCCCTACAATTCAACAATTTCTCAAAAAACTCTCTGAGAACTTCTTCAAAGCCTCAGAGTCGCACTCCAATCATCTTATTCGTGAAGCAGCTACTTATGCAGCCCCACTCCCCTCTCGCTATCGAGTCCGCAGGCCGAGAAACTCTCTCTCGGACCCGCCTAATAAACTGTCAAACGACCTGAACTGCCTCATGGCGGCTCAGGCCAACTCTAATTAAATTATTCATAATTAATTTTCCTTCGTAGGCACTCCCTCAGCGGCTCGTAGCCGCCTGCGCCCTCTTTTCCCAAAAGAGGGTCGCTTCCGATACGGCATAAGAAGCTTTAAACAGCTAGTTGCCAGTCCCTAAAGGCGGTTTTTAGCGGGTATCACTTAGGTCCCCCGGTAGGCAGTGAGTCCCGCATAACCAGGACAGACCGGCTGTCGTGGTATGCATAATGCATTTTCCGCCTCCCTCTGTGGTAGCCCTATTCCAATTGCTTCGGGCGCCAAAAAAAAAAGCTCACCGCTCACTTAGCGGTTAGCCACCGTAGCGTCTATATCACCTGAGGATGCCTCGTGTAGAGGCGAAACACGTGTCGTATTGTCTTCAGTGGTGTGTCTTGCCTAGTGTAGTGGTGTTGGAAGTAGCGGTGCTGGGATTATAGGGGACGGGGATAGTGCACGCAATTGAGGGAGGGTGGGAGGTGCTCTTCATACTAGGTAAGACACATCATTTTATTTTAAATCGCGGATGTTTGCAAAATATTTTTTTTTAGATCCTTTCATTTCATAAATGTTTTGCCACATGGTGCAAAAGTAGGGGGTGGTATTTTTTACGCCGCTACCACACGGCGAGGAGCCGAGTCTGTTCTTTCGACTTTGTCGCTTGTTTAGCACCACCCGGGGGACACGTGTAGGGTGGGCCTGGGATTAGGTGGTCGAAGCCTACGGACGCAAGCGACTCATCCCCCAAAATAAGAAAACGTTTTAATTATTTTTTAATATAATATATGAGTCAAGCAAAATTATTTAGAATTTACTTGTTATAGTACAGGCACCGGGCCGCGCATCACAGAGCTAAGGAGAAATATTATTAAGACCACTATTCTGCCTGGAGTAACAAAAGGAATGTCTGACCTTCACGCGAAAGAAATCGCAGAAAACTTTTTGCTGACAACAGTGTTGAAAGTGTAGCAAAACAAAATATGATTTGTGTTCTTCGTGGTCGAAATCACAAGTTAAAGCTATGATATGGGTGAACATGGATTGCGATTTTGTAAAATTATGTCGTTTTCTGAGCTCCACGCAGGGAAGCCGTCAGCAAAATTGGTAAACTCATATACTCGTTTACTGCATATCGTGTACCTAAAATATAACATATTAAAATGCATGATAACGTAAATAACACAAATTGATATTATTGACCTGCAATAATCTTTTCACACGTGGTAGAACCACACTGAAGCTATATTACAGTTGTAGCACGAATGGCTCGGCTTGAAGATGAAAGGACCACACTCTCACTAAAAACCAGCGTAAAATATCAGCTTAATGATGCTGTGTTTCGTATGGTGAGTGTAGAGAACCAAAGACCTTTTTACTAGACACGAGGCATTCCATCTTAATCCACAAAGGTGACCACGCATCGTGATGTATTGCATTTTGATTCTTAAGGCGCGGGTTGAGCAAAATGTCGCGCTAGTCGTTATTTGTGCGGTTTTTAGGAGCTATCTACTTTTTATTTAAAAGATATGTCAACAAATAAAAAACACATTATATTTCTACATAATCTTGATTCCATAAGAGCTGTATCCAATTTTTTTATATTTATATAATCTCCTTACAACGAAACCACATAAATGTGAAATTATTATTGATAACATGCATCTCCTCGTAAAGTAAGTATTATTTTATTTTGCGATTTACACCAATGGATAGGCAATTTATTAATGAACATTTCTATTGTAAAATTTTTTTCAAAAGTCCAAAATTTGATTTTATTAAGAAATTATTTTAAAATCTGGGCGTATTCACTGCCCACGGGCTTGCTCAAATCAGTGAGCCCTGAGCTCTTCGACGTGAAGCCCATGTCGTCTGCTAGCGCACACGCTCACGTCATGTCAGTCGATAATATTATTACTTATTAGGTTATTTATAGGTAGTATTATTTGTTTGTTTTGGGTATAATTTTTCGTATTAGTTATACATATATTTGTTGTGTTTTTACTGCGCGATGAAGCTTTTTGCGTGTATTTTCTTTGAAGTAAATGCAAATAAAAAATTAAGCACCATTAGCATGTAAAGTTCGAATCCATAAATAACATTTCAAAAATATTATAATTTACACTATAAAAGGCTAATTCAATATTATCAGTATAGTATACAGTTAAAAATAATTCTAATACCCAACCGCAATATCTTATCAGGTATAGTACTGCCTCGTTGGTCTAGTGGTTGTAGTATTGCGACTGCTGATCATGAGGTCCCGGGTTCGAATCCTGGGTCGGGCCAAAAAGTCAGTTATGAGTTTTTCATTTATGTTCTAAGTTATAATTAGTATTACTAAGTTATAGTTTTTTTGCTAAAATATAGTATATTATTTATTGCTTGTTTTTTCTTCTTTTTCAAAAAATAATTGAGTACATAAGGTGTTCTATACTTATAATTCGGTAAAAAGTATCTAAGTAGGTACTAATATTACCTACCTACTTACTTTTTACTATCTACTTTTTACTATAAACTAAAAATTTTTAAAACTAAATTTAACTAAAAAGACTAAACTGACCATTTATTTTTTAACTCAAAACAGGACATGGGTTTAATTATACTCTAAAAACTATAACTTTATACAATTAGTGTTCACTACAAAATTATATTCGGTATAGACGGTAATTATTAAATGCAACATATTATTTTTAATTACTAATTACATTTGTCGGTGGATTAAATTTGCTTTAATAAAGTTGGTGATGATTTTAAATAAGAATAAAATTCTGGGCAAGTTTTTTTTTTATTGTTAATAACATCGCCTTTAGAACTGGAACCGTAAGTGTTTTTTTCAGACGTCCACAATTTTTTCAAAATAGAAAAATACTCTTTCTACTGGAGCATTTGTACCAGGTAGACATAAAATATATTCGATTAAAAAATTATGTTGAAGATTGTTGGCTTTGAATACTTCCATCCAACGAGTTACAGGACAATTTTGTGTCCCGGAGCTTTATTTAGGGACAATGGGACAGGTGACCGAGAAAAGGGACAGTCCCGTTCAAAACGGGACGTATGGTCACTTTACCTATAACCCGGCGACGGCTCCGTGACGCAGTGGATTAGCAATCAGTTGTTGCGCTGGGGGCCGCGGGTTCGAATCCCGCACGGAACAAATATTTGTAAGGCCTACAAATAATTGTTTCGGGTCTGGATGTTTGTCCTTGTGCAATTTATGTTTGTAAACTGCCTCCACGACTCTCATTCTATATTACTCTCACTCTGCGAAACATCCTATTTATTTATTTATTCTTTATTGCACCAAATATTTGTACAAAAGGCGAGCTATCTATCTATTTACCTATAGTGAGTAGGTATCTTTTAAACTCACAATTTTTAATGCTTCATTTTTAATATATAATTAATTATAAAATTTCATAATTAGATAATATATGAGAATACATAATTCTAATATAATGCAACTAATATACCGAATAAAAAAATTAAAATACATTTATCGTCGTACGCTGTGTGTATTTCCATAAAATAGTTTATTGATGTTGGAAAAATACTACGTTCGTAGGTACAGTAGGTGGCGTCTTACACATTTACGCGATCCTATATTGTATCGAGTCGACGCGCCACACCAAATGCTCAAGGTCGTTCGCATGGAGTAGCCCCTTAAGCGAGAATAGATGTATATAGATGACTACGGGCCACAGTATCCACTTATTCGTTAGTACGTGATAGTTCACGTGGACTATATGCTCCTTTATCACCTTTACCCTATAAAATAAATAAATAAAATATGCTATTGAGATTACTAGGGCATAGTCATGAAATATAATGAAGCTATATATTGAAAGTGTTCGTAATTTATATCCATTGGTAGCGTATCATTATTAAGCAAGGTAACTAAGGTATTTGGAGCAGTGCCAGAGAGTTTCCAGTAAACTGTGCTGAATTTTACGAATATCTGAATTTATACCAGAAAATAAAAATAACCCTTTTATTTTATTGATAATAGAATCGCTTTAAAAAGAAATAAATCAGGAGATGGGCAGCAACGTCTTTCTAATAACAACTGGAAAATATAAAAATGAACTCGACTTTAAAGCGTGGCAACTATGGCAATTATCCATATTATGAGGGAATCTATGCGGAGGCTTTTGTCCAGCAATGGACTTTGATCGGCTATAATTAACAAATTAATGAAGATGCACTTCGCGCGAGAAATTATTGGTGCAATAATGCTGGATTCGGATAAACCACCATAACAAACCTTTCACTCTGATATTTTTAACCTATTTAAAATAAGCGTGATAAAATCCGTGAAAGTTGACTTCGTCCAATGTGTAGTATTTGTGTAAATATAAATAATTGATCTTTATATTGGGCGTGTGATGATGCCATAAGATAATCCGTCACCTTATTTCGTTACTGGTTGTATAGGCAATTTTCCAGATAGACTAGAAGGAGTTCGAACCGTCCCGTTAACGCCCGGTCAGCATAGGCCAGAATAGCGTTTCGACGTGGTAGAGCCATGTTGTAGTTATATTATAGTTGTGGTATGACTCTACCACGAATGGGTCGGCTCGATCATGCTCTAAGGGGAATGGCCATGCTTTAAGAGAATACCAGCGTGAAATAGCAGCTTTATGCTGGTGTGGTTTGTATGTTGAGTGTAGAGTACCGGATACCTCTTTTACTGGAAACCAGACATTCTGTCTTAGTCCTAAGGTACGAGTAACAACGCATCTGCATTTTGGTGCTTAATCAAGGATAGATGTGGATGTCTATGGGTCACAGCATCCCGGTGTCTCTCACCATCAGGTGGACTGTATGTTTGTTTGTCACCCTTATTCTATAAAAAAGGGTCAAAGGTACGAAGAGTCTAATACTGCGATCTTCAGTCCGTCTGCCAAGTGTGACGACTCAGTTAAGGCAAATTTTCGTTCAACGGGAGAAGCCCATGTCCAAGAGTCTGCTTTTACAGGCTAATGACGATGATGGTCTTTATATTCTAGTGGTGGCAAAGTACGTTCGTCAATAATAACAATGTCCTCCAGATCAAATTCCAGGCGCGGCGAAAAGTCACAACTAAGTAGCCCTCTCCGCATGACAAGATTATAGTGCACGAGCGCGCAAAACATAGGTGCACTCTCAATTCCGACACTCTAATAATCCAATGGAATGGCAATCCGATATAAACGGAGAGAGAATAGGCGCAGGACTAAACGCTTTACGTGTTTTACGAGGCACGGGTGTGAAACATCGCACCTTCCGCAAATATCGTAAATAATACGAAATATCAGCTAACATAAAAATGGTATGTACTCGTACCTATAGGTATATATACCTATAGGTACCTATAGGTATATACCTATAGGTATATATGTAGGTACCTATTTTCGAGGAATGAGAAATATCATCACATTACAGCCAATAACATATCTATTGCTGAACATAAGACACTCACAAGGAACAACACAATACACGCTTTTGACCTGATCAAAGTTCAAGAACTTTATTAAACAAAGTTATTATAATATTATCGAATTTATGTATGATAATAGCCCCTGGGAATGAGTGATCGCTACTAAGCTACTTCTAATTTGTTTTGTGTGGTTAATTGTGTAACATACATGATTGTAAGCTGTTATTAAAAAAAAAGTCCCGCTGGGTTTCTTGCTGGTTCTTCCCAGGAGACAGGCTTCTTTTCGAACCAGTGGTAATTATACAAAAGAGTGACTTTCAATAAATATTATTTATAATCTATATTGAACAAAACAGTGCCTGTTTCTGTTTATTTTTCATCGATTGTCAATACTTCAATCTATATGGCCAGGCCATTGCCACTTGAACTTACTGATCCGTTGGGCTATGTCAGTTACTCTAGTTCTATTGCGGATATCGTCATTACAAAGTCTATCACGCAGAGCAACTCTAACCATAGCCGTCTCCATAGTTTGCTGAGCGACCTTGAGTTTCGTCATACGTTTACCTGTGTCTGTCATGAGTCATGACTGACAATATATTACTTTTTCGAAGTTATCGCATTTAAAATCAGCATAACTTTATTTTGATACTTAAAACACAACGCCTAGAAGCACCACAACAATAAAATGAACTTAAACAGCTTCGAAAATGCGGTGGAGAAAAACGAGGTATTTGATTTTTATTATGAGCGCTATAGTTTTCCATACAAAAAGAATCAAAATAGCAGAAACCAAAGGTTTTATCAAGTATAAATATAAATCGAATAATGAGTACTCCTCCTCCGTAAAAATTTTACATTTAATAAAAGTAAAATCTGACTCAAATAACGAGAAAGAATAAAAAAATCCACATAATAGCTTTGAAGTCGAAGCTAAAACATAATTCATAAAATAAATAAAAAAGTCCTTTAAAGCCCTGACTTCAGAAGATTTAACTTCCACTTTCTTAACCCTTTTAAGTGAACTAATAAATTTCACAAGATCAATGTAACCCAACTAGATTGTCATGTAAATAGTTATAATAAAATTTTCATCTCCTACTTTTCCCGTAAGAGTGGAAAAATAAGGGAAGAAGTTTTTGGAAGTGGTGGTAATTTATAGGTTTACGTTTAACCAATCATGCGGGGAGAGCTGTTCATGATTTTGACATATTATGGTGTGATTCATCTGGTTACTTCTCCTACGCAGATTCTAGTTGTGGAAGATTACGCACCATCCCTGTTGGACCTTCTGTTGACCTCTCATCCGGACAGATATTAAGTTTCCGTCGACGCCCCCTCTTGGCGCATCGGACCATTGTGTAGTCCTGAGTATGTTGGCACTCACGCAAATATCGCGGTTGCATACTACAAAATGCGGTCTTTCTTTGCATCCTACCCTTCGGGGCAGGTTTGCTTCTCGCCGGACAATCCAAACGTTGTTTCTAATTCTGTCGCTGATGTGGTACTTTAAGGTATGGAACTTTTTATTACTAACTTTTAGGTGCCCATCGGAGGTAGATCTCAGCCATGGTTTAGTCGCTCCTCTAAAATAGCATCACGCTACAAGCAGGAGTGCTACCGGACCTGGGCTGACGTCCCAGGATGTAAGCATCACCGCCATAAAAATAAGTATAATTCCGCCTCCAGGTCTTTCAAAAGAGTCCTTGCCAAGGCAAGGTCAGAGCACATAGGAAGAATTGGCGAGAAACTAGTTCATCTACCTTCGGGAACCCGTGCATTCTGGTCTTTCGCCAAGGCTGACCAAGGGAACTTCTGACAGCTATCTCTTCCATCTCTGCACAGGGAGGCCGACTCACTGCCCAATGCCGTAAAGGATAAAGCAGATCTGCTAGGCTCTTTGACCGCTGAACATCTCGTGATGTGAGTGCTCAATTCTGGATGTGCGGTTCACACAGCGCTCGGTTCGCAAATCACTCTTTTCCCTGCACATCTACAAGTCGTGTGGCCCTGACGGAATCTCCCCACTTGTGCTAAAGACATGTGCTCCAGAGTTTGCAGCGGTTCTAACGCTTCTTTTCTGGTACTCCTACTCTCTAGGCGTAGTCCCGAAATCATGGAAGACGCTTTTCGTTCACCCGACCCTAACATAGGCGACCGTTCAGACCCATCTAACTACATTCCTATCACCATCACCTCCTTGCTTTCCAAAATAATAGAATCCATTATAAACTGCCAGCTCATGCGGTACTTTAAGGATCACCAGCTGATTAGTGACTTCCAATACGGTTTTCATCAAGGTCGATCAGCTGGTGATCTTCTAGTCTAGTTCCACAAGGCTGCGTGCTATCACCAACGCTGTTTCTTCTGCATATCAATGATATGTTGCGCAGCTGTAACATTCATTGCTATGCGGATGACATCACTGGTATACTATATACAACGACCGTGCCAGTATTTCTCGGAAAAATGTCAGATAATTGAAGTCTTGCAGTGGAATGCTTGGGTTTGGATTTAATTTTGTTAATTATAGGATCCCAAGCAGATGGCAACACCCATCCATCTTCTCTATTGAAATTAATAGGATGTTTTTTTTTAATTTCAATAGCCTCGCGTATCCTTGGTAGGAATCGGTGTTCTTTTGCGAGGATTTGTGGTCTATCAAATCTGATGTAATGGCGAGGACGATCTTGAACATGTTCACAGACTGCAGACTTCCCAGAGCGTCAGTACTTCACGTCAGCTATATGTTCTTTCACGCGGGTTTTAATGGATCTTTTTGTTTGTCCTATGTAAGAAAGACCACATTCGCAATCAAGCTTGTACACTCCTGCATCTTGTAGAAGGATATTACACTTGACGGATGGTAAAAACACTTCACCATCTTCAACATCTCAGTCACCCCCCCCCCCCCCCGTGACCATGGGTCCCTGTATAGCACTCGAAACATCGGGAATAAAAATAGTAAAAACGGTAAAATCCATAAAAAACAGTTTTATTTAATGTGTAGTGTTCGCGAAAATATAAGAAATCATTAAATAGGTTATACGTTAATGTTTCAGTTATATATAAAAACACTCGTCTAATACGTGGAAAGGTCACGCCAATATGGTTGCAGCACGGATTGGTCGGCTAGATGGGGAAGAACCTCGTGCATTACTACAACGCACAGCCTGGCAGGGTCGCTTTATTATAATGTTGAACTATAGAGAGGGTTTTGCTCGGAGTTTTTCTGCGTGACTTCATAATAAGGATATCCGCAGTATAATCATAGTAACTAAAATAACAGTTACCAAAATAACATCGTAATATAAAATATCGTACCAGTAGGCGAAGTGTACGATGACTGCCCTCGTGATGGCCACCAATATAACAAGGCAAGGTATTTAATATCTACTGCGATCATAAAGCATGACAATTAGGTTTATGTGTTAAAATTAATTGTCATGCTTTATGATCTTAATTCAAAATTTTTGTTAAAAAGGACACACTATAATAAAAAGATTTACTTATAAATATTTTTGATCATTTTCATGTTAATCTCAAAAAGTTATTGTAGTAAACGTATTCAAAATAATGCACGAATTGTAGAAAATATCGGGCGAGAAACAATACATACAAACGAGCGATTGTCTTTTATTCGAAACAATTGCATTTTATTGCAAAGTGCGATGGGATTGTTAAATCAAAAAGAATAAACGTAAAACGTATGTTGTGAAAGTACATATTGAGCGCTCTGTCTGATCGACAATATCGTAGCATCACAAATGGAATTCAAATTGGCATTGCCACATAAAGTCCAAATAATTTACTTCTAATAAGGTCGTCAACTCATCTATTCGACCGCTTTACACTGCACTTGCTATTCTCTTCATGACTTTGTTTCTTCCGTCGATGTGAGTTCTTCGAAATATCTTACTATATATACCTTACTAATGTGTAAACCTGTAGATTTATCTGCTTCTACAGTAAGTTATAGTTTCAGTAATATGAAAAAGTTCTAAGTCACTCATCAAGTTGTGAGGGGGCCGTTACTCAGATATTCTTTTGTTTGACCGTACACTGTGCCGATTGGCAGAATAATGCTAATCCTTTTGCTTTTTGAGCTGTGTTATATTTAAAATGTTTTAAAACTTAATTTAATTTGTAGTTTATTGAATTTGTTTCGAACAAATAATACGACTACTTTGTGAAATATATTGTCACCAGTGATTTTTCTGGATCTGAACATAACCCGTATTGTTTTAAGGGTTTCTCAAAGAGATGTTTCTAGAATAGATCCTATGCCTTCCTAATTTTGATAGTCAAGCAGCACTAGTAGGAGACCGCGTGAACCGTATAATAGTTAAGGGGAACAATAAGATCGATCGATCAAACAATAGGATCGTTTTCAGATCAATTTCTAGTCATGCGGTATAGTAAGCAAAGAACAAACTGGCAAACTCGAATGAAAAGGGTAGAGGAGTACACAATTTGAACCTGAGCCATTTTGTGTAATCTTAAAAAGCCTAGCCCCATTGAAGCTTGAAACTCTTCACCACAAAAATCACATAAGATCTATTCAGATACATCAGGCTTAAAATATTCCAAAACTTTAATGCAGGCATAAGATTGATGTTCTATTTATTATAGTTTAAGGTGCATACGCCAAACAATTAAAATGAATTGGTGAAGTTTTAGCACCATGGATAATAAAATCTAATTTATATTAGATTATTTTTTTTACAAAATATATAGCCTATACACTATTTCAGTTTTTTATCAGTAATATTGCCAAGTTTCGTCAAAATTTATTCTAACTTACTAAGATAGAATGCCTCTTTTCCAGTAAAAGGGTCTCCGGTTCTCTATACTCACCATACGAAACACTCAGGTATTCCGTGAGAGCGTGGTCCTTCCCCGGTTGAGCTGATCCATTCGTACTACAACTATACCCGTAATATAACTGCAGCATGGCTCTACTATGTATAATTTAGTAATAGTTAAAATTACTATTCTCGTATTACAATACAATACAATACAATAACTTTATTTCAGGCATCAAGGACTTAAAAATTAAGAACATTGGCCCATAGTAATATATACCTTAACCTAAAAATATACATAAAATATAGACATAACTTAACACTATCTAGGGAACTTTTTTCTTTGGCGCGTCCCTGTATCGGCGAAACACTACCCCAGAGGGCCAGAAATCGGGAGCGAGGAATGTCTCTTTATGTCTTGCAGGAAACTGGAGTACGTAGGATTTGAAGTTCGTTGACCTATTACACTCCAGACGCTGCAAATGTAAAGAGATCGGATCCTCAATGCGGCATCGGCTTCGTTCTTCCACGAAACGCAGGACGTCTTCTCCCGACGTACTTTTGTCCAAACGGGAGATGTAGAGTTGTATAGTTGGCTCCACAGCACGCAGAGTTGTACTCGCGTTTATCTTGGCGGTCCCACGCTGGTTACAGACGGGTCGCGACCAACGTCTCTTGTCAACAAGAGTAAACCCGTTCTTATCAATCTTGTCTTTGGTCACCACTGGAACTGATTTTATTTCCACATTCTTCCGCTTTCGACCACAAGAGGGTGCCGGTTGTAAAGGTTTTCGGGCAACATCCGCAAACGTCTTCCCTTGTTTTGAGGTTGGCTTCGGCGGAGGAGTACCAATGGGTTCAGTCAAGGGTTGAGGTGGTGATGCAATGACGACCGAGGTCGCCCTAGTTTCTCGGTCATCAACCCGCTGACAGACGGTATCGCGTGACGGAGTCGCAATCATCGGTGAAATATGACTACTATTCCGGTTACCGCGTGTCGTATTTACATTCTGCAACGGCGGTGAATTTGCAGATGTTGCAATTATATTGTGCAAAATATTGACTTGGTTCCTCAGCTCTGTTGCGGCTCGTTCCGATTTCTCAAACTTGGAACGGATGTCGGTAACATCGGCTCTCAACGTGGTGATGTCTTTCAACAATCTGGTGACGTCTACGTGATCGAACGTCACGGGAGGCAGCTTGTTGAGATCACGCGCGACGAAAGTTGGGATGTCATCAGGGTCGGTCTTATTGAATAGCCTGAAGATATCTTGCAGGTCTTTCTTACCGCGTCCATCCCTGTGACGTGTGATAAGACGGATTTGGGTCACGGCTGAATCTGCTAACACCTTCTTGGCTTGGATGATCTCGTCCTCGGTGAAGCTTGTCATCAGTACCTGTTCCAGAGACACCTGGTCCATGACGTCCAATTTTTGTTGAACAAAGGCCAGGAACTCGTGGATTACGACGGTTTCGGAGCGTTTAGTTTGACACGCCATTTCGATTTATTTTTGCGCACTAGGTATGCTTGCGCTACAAAAATACTGTAGGTTCGGCATTAGAACCGTCACGTCATTATGAAGCGACTGCACTAACCGGTAGTAAAATTGCGACTATTATACATGCCGTTATTGCCTGAAACCACTGAGACCACTAGACTAACTGCCTTTTGGGTCTAGTGGTCGTAAATGCGACTGCTGTACATGTTAAAATTGTTCTGAAACGGCTGACCCCGTGTTAGAATATCTATTTTTTTAGAGGGTTTTAGGCAAGCAAATGTCCGCAATGTCTCGCAACAATCTGTTGTTCATTTTACAGCAAGCGACTACGTACGTCAGGTGATGGTTGGTTGCATATTTTATCGCATGACTCGATCGCTCGCTATTTAAGTGGGGAGCGATTGCGTCAAAAGTTGTATAAATAGCAGCTCTTTTGGTTAGCCGCTCACTTAGCGGTCAGCCGCCGCAGAGTCTACTTCACATAAGGATGCCTCGTGTAGAGGCGAAACACGTGTCGTATTATCGACGGTGTATCTTTCCTAGTATGCCGTGTAGTGGCGGTCAAGAATATCCACTACCCCATATCCTCCCGTGGGTGTCGTAAAAGGCGACAAAGGGAAACGAGCAGGAGATGGGCAGCAGCATCTTCCTGGTAACGGCATAAATACAATAAAAAAACTGCGGTTGCCAACCCGCTCGCCAAGCGTGGCAACTATGGCAATATACCCCCCCATGAGTAATGACAATAATAAACGGCCCCCAGTCCCCGGCGGCCCCGCTATTCCTGGCTACGGTGGCGACCATGGTAACGGCGGGGCAGGGGGTGCTAAGAATCTCCGGTGGAGGTTCGGTTGCCACCTTAGACGACTCGACCTGGCAACGTACAACGCACGCACCCTGAGGACTGACGAGAAGATCGTGGAGCTGGAAGAAGAGATAGACAAGTTGCGCTGGCATATTATAGGATTATCCGAAGTCCGAAGAGAGGGGGAGGACACGGTAATCCTCGAATCCGGCAACTTGTTCTATCACCGGGAGGGCGACCATCTGTCCCAAGGAGGTGTCGGATTTATCGTCCACAAGTCTCTCGTTAACAACGTTGTAAAGATCGGGAGTGTGTCGACGAGGGTTGCGTACCTTATACTCAGAATCACCAAACGGTATTCGCTGAAGGTCATACAGGTTTACGCACCAACCTCGGCACACCCCGATGAGGAGGTGGAGGAAATGTATGAGGATATCTCTAGAGCCATGCATTCCTCCAAAACCCAATATACGGTGTTAATGGGAGACTTCAATGCAAAACTAGGCACAAGAGAGAACGGTGAGCTGAAAGTAGGGAAATTTGGAATAGGGCAACGGAACCCAAGGGGCCAGCAGCTGGCCGACTTCATGGAGAAAGAGGGACTCTTTATGATGAACTCTTTCTTCAAGAAGCGGCCCCACAGGAAGTGGACCTGGTCGAGCCCCGACGGTTCGACAAAAAATGAGATTGACTTCATTATGACGACCAGACGACAACTGTTCAGTGATGTCTCAGTGATCGCGAGGGTGAAAACCGGCAGCGATCACCGAATGGTTAGAGGCACACTGAACCTAAATGTTAAGTTGGAGAGGTCTCGTCTGATGAAGTCAACGCTCCGTCCCCCTCGTGCTCTAATCCAAAGTCCCGAAACCTTTCAGCTCGAGTTACAAAACCGTTTTCAGTGCCTAGAAGACTGCAATGAAGTGGACGATATGAATGACAAGCTCGTGGAAACTGTCCATGCGGTCGGAGCTAAGTTCTGCAAGACCCACCGCAGAAGAACACAAAAACTCTCCGATCACACTCTTAATCTCATGGCTGTTAGACGGGAGATGAGGCTACATTCTTCAACAGATTTGACAGCATATAGGCAACTGAACAGACAGATCTCCAAATTCATGCGGCGAGACTTACGCAACTTCAATACAGCTCGTATTGAAGAAGCGATCGAGCGGAACCAAGGCTCCAAAGTCTTTGCCAGAGATCTGTCTGCCAGAAAGAGCCAACTGTCAAAGCTGAAGACCGAATGTGGCAGCATCGTTTCCGGGGCACCTGAGATTTTGAGTGAGATTGAGAGGTTCTATGGGCAGCTGTACACGTCATCGTTGGAGCCACACGCAAGTGTGAGTAACGATCCAAGAGCGAGTCTTATTCGACACTATTCCGAAGATATCCCGGACGTCAGTCTGAGCGAGATTAGAATGGCTCTCCAGCACCTTAAAAACGGCAAGGCCCCAGGCGAGGATGGAATTACAGCGGAGCTTCTGAAAGCGGGTGGAAGACCGGTACTTGAAGTCCTTCAGAAGCTCTTTAATTCCGTCCTCCATGGTGGCATTACACCGGAGGCGTGGAGCAGAAGTGCGGTGGTCTTGTTCTTCAAGAAAGGTGACAACGCTCTCTTGAAGAACTACAGACCGATTTCCCTTCTGAGCCGCGTCTACGTGCTGTTTTCGAGAGTCATTACGAATCGTCTCGCGCGCAGACTTGACGACTTCCAGCCTCCCGAACAAGCCGGTTTCCGAAAGGGCTTTAGCACCATAGACCACATACATACCCTTCGGCAAATTGTACAGAAGTCCGAAGAGTACAATTTGCCACTATGTCTGGCGTATGTGGACTATGAGAAAGCCTTTGATTCCGTCGAAATTTGGGCGGTGCTGCAGTCCCTTCAGCGGTGCCAAGTTGACTGTCGGTATATCGAAGTGCTGAAGTGTTTGTACAGTAGAGCTACGATGGCTATCCGAGTACAGAACCAGAGTACGAAACCTATCCAATTGCAGAGAGGTGTAAGACAGGGTGACGTTATATCCCCGAAACTCTTCACCGCTGCATTGGAAGACGTTTTCAAGCTTCTGGACTGGAAAGGATACGGAATTAACATCAATGGCGAGTACATCACTCACCTTCGATTTGCCGACGATATAGTCCTCATGGCAGAATCGCTGGAGGAGCTAAGCACTATGCTCAATGACCTCAATAGTGTCTCCCAACGGATAGGTCTTAAGATGAACATGGACAAAACAAAGATTATGTTTAATGTCCATGTCACACCTATGCCGGTAGTTGTTGGGAGCACTAAGCTCGAAGTTGTTGACGAGTATGTTTACCTGGGACAAATAGTCCGACTAGGTAAGTCCAACTTCGACCGAGAGGTCAACCGACGGATTCAACTCGGCTGGGCAGCGTTCGGGAAGCTACGACACATCTTCTCATCAGAAATACCTCAAAACCTTAAAACAAAATTGTACAACCAGTGCGTGTTGCCAGTGATGACTTACGGAACTGAGACGTGGTCCTTCACTGCTGGCCGTATGAGGAAGCTCAAGGTCGCTCAGCGAGCTATGGAGAGGGCTATGCTCGGAGTTTCTCTGCGTGATAAACTTAGGAATAAGGATATCCGCAGTAGAACCAGAGTAACCGACATAGCCCAACGGATTAGTAAGCTGAAGTGGCAGTGGGCCGGCCATATAGCTCGAAGAACCGACAACCGATGGGGAAGAAAGGTTCTCGAGTGGCAGCCTCGTACCGGTAGGCGAAGTGTAGGGCGTCCCCCCACAAGATGGAGTGACGACCTGGTAACACATGCAGGAAGTCGATGGATGCAGGTGGCTCAGGACCGTGCTTTGTGGCATTCCTTGGGGGAGGCCTATGTTCAGCAGTGGACTTGTGAAGGGCTGTAATGATGATGATGATGATCTTTCCTAGTGTACTGGTGTTCGGAGTAATGGTGTTAAGATTCGTGGTGACGAGAATAGTGCACGCAAGTGAGGGAGGTGCTTTTCAAACTAGTTTAAACACATCATTTTATTTCATTAAGCGGATATAGGCAAAGTCTACTTAACTCATAGATGGGCGGAGGCAGTAGAGTCCAAGGGGGAGGCATTAGCCGTTAGTTTGGACGTAGCTAAGGCCTTTGATCGGGTCTGGCACAAAGCGCTTCTTTCGAAGCTTCCTTCCTATGGGCTTCCCGAGAAATTGTGCAAATGGATCACCAGTTTCCTTGCTGATCGGAGCATCAAGGTCGTAGTAGACGGTGAATGCTCTGATTTCAAGCCTATCAACGCTGGTGTTCCACAAGGCTGCGTGCTATCACCAACGCTGTTTCTCCTGCATATCAATGATATGTTGCTAACTGGCAGCATTCATTGCTATGCGGACGACAGCACTGGTGATGCCTTATATACCGGCCGTGCCAATATTTCTCGGGAAAACGTCGCCGAGTACCGGGACAAACTTGTGTCTGAAGTCGAGTCTTTGCTTAACAAAGTCTCGGATTGGGGGCGACTAAATCTAGTCCAGTTCAATCCCCAGAAGACACAAGTTTGCGCGTTTACCGCTAAAAAGAACCCCTTTGTCGTATCTCCTCAGTTTCAAGGCACTCCCCTTACTGCCTCAGCCAGTATCGGAATCCTTGGCGTCGACATATCGAATAGTGTGCAATTTCGTGGTCACTTGGAAGGGAAGGCCAAATTGGCCTCTAAAAAGCTTGGCGTGCTCAGCAGAGCGAGACGGTATTTCATGCCGGCACATCGCTTGCAACTTTACAAAGCGCAAGTTCGGCCCCACATGGAATACTGTTCTCATCTCTGGGCCGGGGCACCCCAGTGCCAGCTCCTTCCACTTGACCGCATCCAGCGCAGAGCGGTTCGAATCGTCGACGACCGAGTTATTTCTGATCGGATCGATACACTGGCACTGCGTAGAGATGTTGCATCTCTTTGCGTATTTTATCGCATTTATCACGGGGAGTGCTCTGAGGAATTGTTCGGACTAATTTCAGCCGCTCAATTTCACCATCGCACATCGCGTCAAAACTCGCGTTACCATCCATACCATCTGGATGATTGGCGGTCCACGACTGTGCGATTTAGAAGAAGTTTTCTCCCTCGCACGACTTCCTTGTGGAATCAATTACCTCCAGCGAATTTTCTGGACCGATACGACTTAGGAACCTTCAAGAAAAGAGCTTACACCTTTCTAAAAGGTCGGCAACGCATCTGCAATTCCCCTGGTGTTGCGGTTGTTCATGGGCGGCGGTAGTCACTTACCATCAGGTGAGCCGCATGCTCGTTTGCCCCCTATTCTATAAAAAAAAAAGTAATGTTTACCATGTTTAATTTCATTGATACCTGCTAGGATTGAACCTGGATTGTTCGTGTACTGTGAAATTTACAGCAAGCGCTTAGCTCTAGCTACCACGGCTCTAAGATTATACACTACTAATAGAGGGAAATCAAACAGATGAGCAGCATCATCTTCTGCATAACAGCTCATAATAATAAATAACTGTAGTTGCCAACCCAGGAGGGATTCGTAAATGTGGCAAATATCCCTCACCCCCCACATGAGGTAATTTATGGGGTAGACCTATGTTAACCAATGGAATATTTTATTAAACACCTTATATTAAACTTGCAATTGTGCATTGAAAATGGCGATACGAGTCTATCACAAACTTAATTT
The DNA here is from genome assembly GCA_033319125.1 of Parnassius glacialis. Lineage (NCBI taxonomy): Eukaryota > Metazoa > Arthropoda > Insecta > Lepidoptera > Papilionidae > Parnassius > Parnassius glacialis. The sequence goes on from JAVANC010000018.1 coordinate 8,125,873, forward strand.
GTATTTATGTATGTAATAGCTGTTATTTATTTATTTAGTTTTATTTATATAGGCTGTCAAAAATGGCAACACATTTTAATTTTTAATCGAGGACATGGGAGAATATCTTACCTATTTCTGCACATTACAGTGAGTGCACTGCTGTGTTCCAGTCTGAAAGGCATAGAAAGCCAATATAGTTACAGGCTAAGAGGCATTCCATCTTAGGCAAGCGTCCACTAGGCTCGCCGAACCGAGTCGAATCAAATCGCAGAAAGTCGCCTCCTATATATTTACTATGAAACTGCGTCCATTAGCGATGAGCCGCGGCGCGCCGAATTTAATCGACCGCGCGAATTGTTTGACAGGCGAATTTCTTCGCCGATGCGATTCGATTCAACTCGGCTCGCCTCAGTCGACGCGGAGAAGTGGATATGCGCCAGCGTATTTTAATTAGTTTCTATTTCGTTTCCGTAAAAATCTTTTTGTTTAAATAAAAATTAATTAAGAACTATTGATATCACTGGTCCAATAATATCCAGCATGTTTTATTAAGAAGATCCACATTATCACGATGAAATAAAAGCATCTCTTCATCCGAGCTGTCCATGACGCAAAAACGACCTATTTTGATGAAGAATTTGCGATGAATGAACAATTCGATTCTTCGGAGATGGACACACTACGAATAAATGTGACTCGCTTCGATTCGACGCATTTCTGCTGTATTCGACGCCAGGCTTTAGTCTGCAGTGGTGACAACGTACGTCTTCTTTGTTTAAAGTGGGTTGTCAACCGTGAGATGAAGTAGCCATTTACCATTAATCTAACTATCAAACTAACCATAAGATATTTCTATCTTTTGTCTACCGTTTTCAAAAAGGAGGAGGTATTCAATTCGACTGTATGTTTAGTTTGGTTTTTTTTTATGTATAACTTTTTTTGGGTGAATTCAATGATTTTTTTTATTTTTGAAAGCTGGTACTTCTTATGTGGTCCTATTCCTATATAAACTTGATCAATGTGAATAGTGTTTGGGTTATCTTTATTAATTTATATTGTTGTACAAAGATTTTAATTTTAAATTATTCTGTTGAAGGACCATATTTTGATATTAGAATAAAGAAATATTTTTCTAAACCAATCAGTTTGAAGTTAGGTCTACTCATCGATATATATGTACTACGTACTAGATTGCGCATTCCGAACATACACTATGTTCAACTGAACTGTACTGCAATCCGTACAGTATGTCATTTAGTGTTGTTTCAATCTACTAGTTAGTCTGTGGTGACGCAACTGCGTATGTGCGGCTCTACTATAGAATAGAATAGAATAGAATAATTTTTTATTCAATATTGATTATTACATAATTCTTATTGAAAGTCATTTTTTATTTACCACTGGTTCGGAAAATACCTCTGTCCTGGGAAGAACCAGCAAGAAACCCAGCGGGACTTTTTTTTTCAAACATATTTCACTTAACAATAATTTCATTTATACAATTTTTAAATGATTTTTAATAGAACCAGCATGGTGGCGATCACCTTATTTCCAGGGGTTATTTTCATTCATGTATTCCTTGATATTATAATAACCCTTTTTGTACAGTTTTTCTTTAATAAAACTTTTAAACTTGTTTATTGATAAACTTTGAATATGTTCTGGGATTTTGTTGTAAAAGCGTATACATTGCCCCATAAATGAATTACTGATTCTGTGGAGTCTAGTAACTGGTATTACAAGCTTATGTTTGTTCCTAGTGTTTAAAGAATGCACATCCTTATTCTTATTAAAGCTATTTATGTTTTTATGTACATACATTAGATTTTCATAAATATATTGCGATGCCAAAGTTAATATGTTTATTTCTTTAAATTTTTGTCTGAGGGACTCTTTACAATTTAGGTTATAAATCGCCCGAACGGCTCTCTTTTGCAAAACAAATATAGCTTCAATATCAGTCGCATTACCCCATAGCAAAATTCCATAAGACATTACGCTATGAAAGTAACTAAAATACACTAATCTAGCTGTCTCAACATCTGTGAGACTTCTAATCTTTCTTACAGCATATGCTGCAGAACTAAGTCTGCTTGCTAATTTAGATATATGGGGGCCCCATTGAAGTTTCGCGTCAATAGTAATACCGAGAAAAACAGTGGTATCCACAAGACTCAACTCCTCCCCATTTAATAGCACATTGGTATTCGAATGTTTTACATTAGGTATTGTAAATTTAATACACTTTGTCTTATTGCCGTTCAAGAGCATATTGTTGGCGTTAAACCAATGTACTAATTTCGATAGAGCATTATTTACATCGTCATAATTAATTAACTGCCGTTTGAGTTTGAAAATTAAAGAGGTATCGTCAGCAAATAATACTATATCGTGATTGTCCCCTACAAGATAAGGTAAGTCATTAATATAGATTAAAAACAGGAATGGGCCAAGAATCGAGCCCTGAGGAACGCCCATTGATACTACCGATCCGGAGGAACCTTTACCATTTATCACGACTTTTTGAGTTCTGTTACTTAAATATGAAGTAATAAGTCTAAGCGTCAAATTTTTTACACCGTAATGTTGTAGTTTCCTGATTAATGTTTCATGATGAACACAATCGAAAGCCTTGGAAAGATCACAGAAAACACCTAAGGCATCCTGTGAATTCTCCCAGGCATTAAAAATATATTTCATAAGCTCAACGCCAGCATCAGACGTCGAGCGACCCCTTGTAAATCCAAATTGGTTTTTATGAAGTAATTTATTTGTATTAAAAAAAATTAACAATTGATCCAAAATAATTTTTTCAAAAATTTTACTAAGAGTTGGTAGTACAGAAATAGGTCTAAAATTAGCGGGGTCCAATGTACTACCAGATTTAAATAAAGGTATTACTTTACTATACTTCATTAAATCAGGAAACACACCAGAATCGATACAAGTATTTAAAATAATAGCAAGATGAGGTGCAATTAAATCTATTATGGACGCAATAACTGTCACGGAAATCCCCCACAAATCTGCGGTTTTCTTTACATCAATGGTTTTGAAGTATTTTACAATATCTTGCGGTAATACTTTTTCAAATCTAAATTCTTTTAAACAGATATTAACATTCTGTTTGAGTAATGACTCGGCGACAGTTGGAGAAGAATTTAAAGACTGTGTTGTCAAAATAGGAATATCAGTGAAATATTTCTCAAACACCGCTGCGACTTCTTGATTTGATTTAGTCAATTCATTGTTAATTTTTAATTGATAGTTTGAGTTACGAGGTTTTTCATTACCGGTTTCGCTGTTAATTATACTCCACGTCATTTTAATTTTATTCTTAGCCGTCTTAATTTTGTTGCTAATATGTAACGATTTGGCTGTGGAGCAAACTTTTTTAAACATTTTAGAATAATTTTTGACATATTCTTTAAAAGCATCAGAAGGATTATATGATCTTTCATGGTAAATGTCATATAACCTTCGTCTGCTTTTATGAATTCCCACTGTCGCCCACTCATTAAATACCTTGCGACTGTTTCCGGAGAATGTTTTAGAAGTAAATGTTTTTTTAAATTCATTGCTTATAAGGGTAAATAATTCTCCATATAAAAAGTCTGCATTGTTCTTATAAGAAAGCGATGGAAGGTTTTTTACCATATTACTTCTAAATCTCTCCAGGCGTTTTGCATTAATAGGAACAAACACAATTTTCTCAATTTCCTGTTTTTTGTGCATATAAGGTAATGAAACCAGTTGTCCACAGTGATCTGAACTAAGTTTTTGAATTATTGATTTGTTGATTGGTACAACACCTGTAAAAATATTATCAATACAAGTTGCACTACACCCTGCAATTCGTGTAGCTTCAAAGAATAAATTATCAAGATTATAGGATTTGAACAAAGAGCAAAATTTAATACTGATGGAAGAAGTTTCCAGGAGATTGATATTGAAGTCTCCACACACTACAAGAGATTTATTCTGTTTATTAAGCTTAACTAAAACTTCTTCCATAATTTTTTCAAAGGTATCATAATTTGAACATGGGGGTCTGTAAACACTGACAACAATAAGGTGCTCAAGCTCAACACATGCCATTTCTACAGTACGCTCAACACAGAGGCTCACAATGTCTTTACGTTCTTTACATGATAAGGATTTATTAGCTAATATTAAGGAGCCACCACGTAATTTAGTATCTCTATTGAACGAACTGACCACCTGGTGATTACTGAAATTAAATATGGAGTTGTAACTTTTTAACCAATGTTCAGTAATACATAAAATATGAATAAGGTTACTATTTAAAAATAATTAAATTTCTAGTTCTTTGCCTAACATACCTTGTATATTTTGATGCACCAGGTTAATACAGTTTTTATTATTGCTATTTTGTGAAATTACACAATGAAGTATAGTTGAATTGTATTCTAAGGTATTTAAGTTATCTTTGCTAGAGATTATCTCTATTGTCTTATTATCTAATTTAAATTACTTGGAACTAATTCCAAATCATTTGTGAAATTATTTTTCTGCTCAATAAAAGCAGGTGTTAAGGTAGCCAATAATTTGGCTGGGTTAAAATATAAATAATGAGATAGCGTATTTGCTACCAGTCTCAAACTAAACTTTGATAGGTAATACCTATCTCTTGTCAAAAACTTCTTAATTAAATTATTAATATCCACTAAATGAAATTTATCATTATTATTCTTACAATTAAATGTCAAATTTAAGTTATTATTACATGTCAAATTATGCATCATTAAATTTAAATTATATCTTAGTTTATTTTCCTGTGGCCACCCCTCTATGTAAGGCAATGTAAACAAGATAACTTTAACCACATTTATGTTATTGAGATATTAAATATATTTTAATAATTGATTCTTGTTCATATTGCCTCTTCTCCCAACAAAAATTATTAATATACTATCAGGGTTAAATTTACTAGTTAAAATTTTATTCATAATATCACTGAATGATGCTCCAGGCATGCAGTAATTACTTATCTGTTGCCTTTTTAAACAGTTATTCAATGATATACCCAAATTTTTTCCTATGTCATCACTATACACAATTACATTATTTTTTTCATTACTTTTTAAATTTATCTGCTTTGTTATGGTACTATCATAGAGTGCAGGTAAAGAAAATGAAGTATTACTGCTTGTCATATTATTAACACACACTGTCCCTAAAGAACCTGGCATTGAGTGCTGATATTCATTTTGATATTTTAATAAGGAATCAAAACGTTCCTCGTTATATTTACATGACTTTACCAGATTATCCATGGCCAGTATGTGTTCTTTTATCTCATTCCCTGCTGATTTATACTTATTTGACATAGTTTGTAATGAAGTTTGAAGTGATAAAATTTCTGAATTAAGACTCTATTTCAGTCTCATAACAATTTTTCATGTTTTCCACCTCAATTGAATATAATTTAATTTTACTAATTAACTCTTGCTTTTCCTTACATACATTTGAATAATTTTTAATATTAATTTTAGTTTTAACTAATTTTTGAACTTTCCTAATATATTTATTGATTTTTATATATTTTCTTAATTTCCTTCTGCTGCATGTAATCCTTTCTGCTGTTCTTGATGAGGTAGAATCTTTAGTCAAATCTATTGTTGTGGAGGGTTGCAATGTTTCATGAGATTTACATTCTACGAGCTCAACGAACAGACTCTGAGTTTGAAATGCTTGCACGTTATCATTGTATTGTTTAAATTGTGAAATCTGCTCATTAGCTTCAGTTAATTGTAATTTCAATGCAGCAATTAATCTGAGGGCTTCTTCATATTCTTTGCTGCATCGGTCAAACTCATCGACTGTCCCCTGGAGCTGATCCCTTTCCTTTAAAATATCTGTATAGTCTCTATGTATCTTAACCATATCACTTTTCAACTGTGTATTTTTCGAAATTATACTTATTATTTCCTTTTCGTTGTCATCCCTTTCTTTAAGTAACAGCTCACACTGCTCCCTGGACGCCCTCAGTTCTTGGAGCGCCAGATGAAGTTGGTTCTCCATCTGGCGCGTTTTGGCGTTGCGAGTATTCATTTTACTATATATTTCAAATAGTAAAAGAAAACAAAGATGGAAAATCAAGGGAACAGAGTAAGCAAATATCCAATTGTAGGACTCTAATAACAGATCTCAAATTAAATTATCAAGAAAACAATTCAAAATGAAATCCGAAAACAACAAAACTTAAGATATATCGTAAATATTAAAAGGGATAACAAGAATTACAGTAACTTTTAAACCTAAGTTTTAAACGATGTTCGTTACCTGCTGTCACTTTGAATTGAGAGGCACTAAAAATTTATTTATTTAGATATTTACCACTTTTATTTATTACACAATACAATTTGTTCCTAATTAACAACTATAACTTAAATTTGAGGTGGAAATTATCAATTACAATATTTATTTTTACGAAATTATTTGGGAGCAAATTATTTAAGTATTTGTCACCGGGGTTGCCACAGCAAAAAAGCATGCTCCCGCGCATGCGCGAAGACATAGATTAGTGCACATTTTTTGTTTAGAATGGCTTCTCTAGTACGTAGTACATATAACTCAATGGGCCTAATTTATTGAATCAGCTAATTAAGATGAAGTTCAACAAATTGACAACAATGCCATGTTATATCTTACCTACCCATTTAACTGTGAATGGAAGATAAAGTCTCTTATAAGTAATTGAAAAATTTGTTTAGTTTCTTGAGTTTTTCTATCACAAAGCTAGTGTAATTAGACCTTTTCTAGACTAGTAATGAAGCTATGCGACTTCAGACATAATAGAGAACTGACACGAATGTCTTTAAATTGAATTCTAAAGCACGAAGCTATGCTAGACATTTCATTTAAAAATTAAAATTTCATAAAGTTTAATCAAGATCAGATTCTTCTGAAACAAAAGTACGTATAAATTCTTACAAATTTAAACATACAGGATTTTTTATTATATTTAATACAAAGACCACTGAGGTGTATTTAGTTAAATATTTACTAAAAAAAATTTAAAGAAAAGAACGTTGCAGAAAGGTATATTTAGACCACATAAAGTCAATCTCATCAATCGTTTTGTTTTGCTTATTTCCATGGTAGAGTTAGTATTACTAACAAAGAAGATATCCGGTGTTCGTCACTCACCATACAAAACACCACAGAAATATAGGTATTTAACGCAACAGCGTAAACTAGCAATTTAAGCAGCAAAATAAACAGCGACTGTAATGATGTTTCATTACAGTATTTCACAAGTGCACTACTGAACATGTTTATTATCAAGCATAGGCAATACAAGAAAAGTGTTGCCTATACTCGATTATGTAGATGATTGCTTTGTTGATGCCTCGCAAGAACTTATGTAATGTCGTAATTTGCCTTTTAAATGAAAGAAACAACTTTTTTCTATGCATCGCTATATTTTAAAATTTTTGAAACGATATGCAACGTCAGTGAAACATAAAATTTTACATCTATAAGACGGTAGTCCCATTTATTTCTCCTCTGCGCTCCACCAATCACAAACGAATCTTCTCCATTTCACACATGATAGCACACCGCATCTCGTGACGCCTTGTTAATGCAACCTCTTCTTCTTCTTTACACTTCGTAACAAACTGTTTCGACTTACTATAATAATTGTATACCCTTCATTTTCGGTTTACGTAAATACAACCACATTTCCCCATATCGTTTTCAACTTAAATTTATATATATATATATATATATATATATATCGTTTTTAACCCCCGATGAAAACAGAGGGGTGTTATAAGTTTAAAGTGTATCTTTGTGTCCATCTGTGGCATCATAGGTCCTGAACGAATGCACTGTTTTTGATTAAGTTTTTTTTCGTTTGATAGGTAAGTTATTCAAGAGTATTCCTAGGTATGTTTCAAGAAAATCTGTTAAGCTGTTTGATCATCAGCTCTTTTTGTTTCGGGGTTTTTTTATTTTGAATTTAAGTCATCATCATTTTCCCACGCTACAGGACTAGTTTGTGGTTTTCCCATTCTTATACAGACTTTAAGTTCCTATTTTATTGTTATTTTGTTTTTATTTATTATGTATGTATATGTAGTATTATATATATATATATATATATATATATACAAAGTGTCCCAAAATTCAACGATAAGCCAACACCGGAGGATAGACCTGCCCCGGACTAATCGGGGAAAAAAGGAAAAAAAAATATATCCCAATTATATTTTAAGTTATATAAAAAAAATGAAATTCTTCAGAAATTGAGACCGTTTATGATATTTTTCACTACCATGACCACAATTTTTTAAATATTTTTTTCTTTTTTTTTATAGGCAACCTGAATAGTACTGCTATCTACCACAATTCTTAAAAACTCCAGAATAATACTTGTTTTATCACGAAAATTAATGAAACTTATTTTATTCCCTAAATTTTTTGAAGACTTTTACTTTTAACCAAATTTAACTTATCGTGGTGTAAAAAAAAAGTATGAACACTAGTATGGCAAGGTTTTTTAAAAATTGACGCAACTAACCAACATTCCAAAATGGTATAATACTCTAGGAAAACAAGTTATAAAAAATATGGGCCTATTATTTCTAAACAGGGGCCAAATGACGGTCGGGTGTAATAAAAGTATTAGTTCTTGAAAAATGTTTAATATTTCAAAACAAATGGTACAAACAGTTTCACGTGTAATTTATTAAGTTATTAATATTATAGCAAATGTTCGAACTGTTTGCCACCAGCATTAATACATGCACGACATCGCCTTAAAAATGATCGTTTTATTTGTCTTGCATATCTTCTGCTATTAATGTAATCAGCAGCCTGAGTGATATTTCGACGAAGCTCATCCAATGTCACAATGGGTTTTGAGTAGACCCTGTTTTTAAGACAACCCCAATAGAAGAAGTCCAGGGGGTTCAAATCGGGTGAACGGGGTGGCCATAAGATCCAAGGAACAAGTCGCCCGATCCAACGCCCTGGACTCTTGATTTAAATATTCTCGCACAGGAAGGGCATAATGTGCTGGGCAACCATCATTTTGAACCACATGTTTTGAAGATCACTTAAGGGCACGTCGTTTAACAATTCTTGCAAATCATTTTGTAAAAAGTTTAAATAACTATTGCCATCTAAGTTTCCTTGTAACTCAAAGGGCCCAATTACTTTTCCATTTAATATGCCGGTCCATAGGTTAACCTTGAATTGATATTGGGATTTGTCTTGTCTCATCAAGTGTGGATTTTCATTACTCCAACTATGTAGGTTGTGAAGATTTAAATACCCATCTTTCTTGCACGTTGTTTCATCCAACCATAGAATTTTGTCTAGGAAGTGGGGATCTTCACTGTGCCTTTGCAGCATTACACGGCAAAATGTGACCCGTAGCGGATAGTCCCGCGGTAATAACGTCTGCACACGCCTGTAGTGATATGGGTGAAGCTTGTGTTCATACTTTTTTTTACACCACGATAAGTTAAATTTGGTTAAAAGTTAAAGTCTTCAAAAAATTTAGGGAATAAAATAAGTTTCATTAATTTTCGTGATAAAACAAGAGTTATTCTGGAGTTTTTAAGAATTGTGGTAGATAGCAGTACTATTCAGGTTGCCTATATAAAAAAATATTTAAAAAATTGTGGTCATAGTAGTGAAAAATATCATAAACGGTCTCAATTTCTGAAGAATTTCATTTTTTTTATATAACTTAAAATATAACTTGGATATTTTTTTTTTCTTTTTTTCCCTGATTAGTCCAGGGCAGGTCTATCCTCCGGTGTTGGTATATATATATATATATGACAGAGTGGACAGGGATGTGTTATGGCAAACACTGAACTCATTTGGGTTGAGCGCTGGCTTGATACAGGCATTGAAGTCTCTATATAGGGACTCTAGTGCTTGTGTCAGGATCAACGGGGCCTACTCGGACTGGTTTGGCATCCATAAAGGTGTCAGACAGGGCTGTGTGGCTTCCCCGTGGCTGTTCAACCTATTTATGGACAGTTGTTTGGAAAATTTGAAAGCAGAAGAATGCGGGTTAAGAATGGGTGAGTTAACCGTCAAATGCCTTTTGTACGCCGATGATCAAGTCATACTTGCGTCGTCGGCAGCCGAGTTGCAAATGATGGTTACATTAATGAACAGGACATTAAAAGAAAAGGGAATGAAAGTGAACGCAAGTAAGACGAAAGTTATGGTTTTTGAAAGAGAAGAAAGTAAAACGATATGTGAAATAAGAATAGAAGGGGAGTTGGTAGAGCAAGTAGATGAGTTTGTGTATTTGGGATGTGTGTTTAGCAGGGATGGTAGATATGATCAGGATATAGAACGACGAGTGAATGCAGGAAATAGATTGAATGGGGCTCTACACTCTATTGTGAAAAGTCAGAATGTGTCCAAAAAGGCACGTTTGGCAATTCACAATGCTGTGTTAGTGGTTAGTGCCTACTTTAATGTATGGTAGTGAAAGTTGGGTATGGCAGAAGAAGCACGAGAGTAGAATAAATGCTGTAGAAATGCGGTCATTACGTAGTATGCTAGGGCTGAATCTGAATGACAGGGTGAGAAATAGTGTGATAAGAGAAATGACTGGTTTGCAAGATGATGTTGTGACTAGGATTAAGAAAGGAATGCTTTGGTGGTTTGGTCATGTAGAAAGAATGAATGAGGAAAGAGTGACAAAGCAAATTTATGTTGCAGAGGTGAATGGCAGAGTCGGGAAGGGTCGCCCTAGGCGAAAGTTTATCGACCAAATAGGCGATATATTGAAAATGGGCCAAATTAAGAGTACCTTTAACCGACGAGCGTGTATGCGTAGGTATATGGATGTGGAGGAAGCGAGAGAGGTGTGTCAGGATCGTGCCAAATGGAATTCCATAGTCTCTGCCTACCCCTCTGGGTGACAGGCGTGAGTGTTTATGTTATGTTATGTTATATGAAAAAACGTATGCTACATAAATTTCTTTAATTATACACAACTAAAAAAATATATAACAATTAATACATTAGTCGCGGTAGCATTTTTTTTCGTTTTAATATTAAATAACACCATGTTAATGCATACAGATATCACCTGATGAATTCTAGAAGGTCAAAGACCGATGCCATTTGAAGGCGTAGTTTAAACGTTGTCAATCTGAACTACTCAAATAAAGAAAAATCAAACAAAAACTGTACTTACGGCTAACAATTTAAGGCATAATTTTATGCGCGAAATTAAAAACAAAGGGACCGCGCGCTGCGGGTGTGTGAAAACAAATTCAAGCGAAAAATTTACTTAAAATAATGACGTTAAGTCATAATTCTCTATGCACGAAGTGACAAGAAATAGGACCGGGTGTCGAAATTATTATTTTTCTGGCGCGTGCGACGTTTTGTAAGTCACTTCAGGTCAGTAACCTATATATTATCAAATGATCAAGGCTGATTTATTTCTTGTCAATTTTTTATGCTATTTATTTTGTATGAAAAATGCATTTTTTAATTTCTTTTAATATTGTTTATTTTATTATTTTAACAGACATATATCAACTTGTATTAACTGCTGTGCTATTTAACGCGATAACGTATTCGCCACCCAGTATATTCGTAGGTATTTATATGAATTGTTGAACTAATGGTTCAATTATATAAAAACGTGTAGCACATAAACATACACACATTATATAAATACTTATAGACAAATGGGGTTGGCGGTTGCCAAGTCGCCTGCCAAGCGTGGCAACTACAGCAAATATCCTTTTTATATTAGGCAATTTATGGGGGAGTAGGCTATATTCAACAGCGTTCTTTAGATAGGCTTTAATGAATTAATAAATTAAAATAAACTTAAAGAATAATTGTATTGCTAAATCTAGATTAATATTAATGACGTAGCGAATAGTAATTTCGTTGAAAGGTACATTCCACTTGCGATCATTTGGTGATTAAGTATTTTCAATTAGTTATATCGTTAATCTTAATGTAGGGACCACCCACCCCTTCCACGATATAAATTAAATCTTTAAAATAACTCAAAAGATAGTGAAAAATAATAACTTGATCTTGTTCATAATGTGTTTTTAAAAAAATAGCAATTTTTTTTCGTAATTTTTTTTCTGTAAATATATTTTTATATTTACATTCACGTATAGATATTCTGAAGTTTTTATGGCACCTGCTTACGTTTCTCTGCTTAGCTCGTGGTTGACTGGTAGAGAATGCCTAAAGACAGTAAGTCCGCCAATTTTACATTTTAAGTACAATAAAGATTTTAATTAAATAAGATTATCGAAACATCGCCTAACAAAACCTCCGAGAGTGCTTAATACAGGGACTGAATGAAATAAAGAGAAACTGAAAATTTATTAAACTCTTGGAAAAATAATAACATTTGCAATTTTGAAAATTTTGAATCGACTTTTATCAGACACACATCTCGTTGGAGAACAAGATGCATGTAGCGGCGTAAGAGATCCATCAGATAAAAGACGACTATGAGAAATGCCAGAAAAATCCTATGGTTTCTGATGTATGGCATCAAAAGTGCGAGACTTCTTGTGCAGCGAACGTTAATTCACCTGCTAAGCGTGAAAATTAAAACCAGCCCTATCTTTAACCGGAGGGGTCCATGTGCAGCAGTGTACTTTTACAATCCGATGAAAAAGAAGAACAAGCTGTAATGTCATATATTCTAAGCTTAAATCCGCTAAGATTTATTAGAAGGCAAAGAGGTATTTATCATATTATTCAGGGTTGACCCTTCCCGTCATTTGGTGCAAGATCATCCTGATTTATATTTCACTATCTACAAACTACTTAAAATTATAACTGGGCCTGTTACAAATTCTATACCAAGCCTTGTCACAAAATGAGGTGACACGTAGCATAGTAAAACTACAAATGTGATATTAATGATGTTACCATGATTACAGATTACAAACTAGAAACCTAAGAATATAAATTTGACGAAGATTTTAAAACAAAAAATAAATTATTTCAACAACCACATAATATTTTTAAAATATATTTTTAAGCATGTAACATTTTTAAATACACAAAATGAATGATAATCAATACAATTAAAAATATGATTACAAAGCCTACATTCTTGATACAAACTTAATGAACTAGGACATTTAACGTTTTCTAAATTTATTACATCATCATGATCAAATATATTCTTAATCCTAGGTTGTTTTTCAAACCCTATACAATAAATCGTTTTGTAAACCAAGAAGGTTTGTGTACATTAAAATTGTCATAGGGAATGAAACCATCATTCGAATTGATTTTTCTATTCCGTTCTGTCCACCTCACATGTTTCCTTTCTGTGTACGTAAGGTTAACTGGAAAAGGTGGTAGAATCAATAGTGTTGTAATAATTGTTTTTTTTTCATATCTAAATATTAATTGTTACTTTTATCTGATTATTAAAAATTGACCCTTAGATATTTTAAAAGGCTTCCATCCCCAAAAAATTTTGAGAAACGCTGGTATAATCTATAGTTTTATCCTTGTGACCAAAAATGTCTGAAGCATTACTACTATCACTCTAAAACTGAACTTTACGATGGATAAACATAATATCCTTAAAGCAGCGCCGGATTAAACTTTTGGCGCCCTAGGTTTTTCGGCAAATGTTGACCTAGTTTGTCATTTCACATTGGTTTTTATTTGAACTGAAATAGTTACCATTTTAAGACTTAGTTTAATTGTTGAATTACTGCCTTGATATTAGATATAATAGAAATTCGAAATTTTATTATATCCCTATATTTATTTATTTTTATTTTAAGCATTCTATATATAACCTGAGCTACCTATTATTTCCTTTTGACCATCTACTGCATAGTTAAATATGAAAATTAGTGCAATATGAAATATAAGAAAAAGCCTTGGGAATATTGATATTACATACAATTTTACTGTTTTTTTTTAATATTTTAAATTATTTTTCACAATAAATCAAATCGGAATGAATTTAGAGCATTTGTAAAAGCGAGAGATTTATTTCTATTTTGATTCACTAGTCATTTGCATTTTTTCCATAGTAAAACATATAGTTTTTATCAGAAGCTTACTAACCGATGCTCTCTCTGCGATGATGCCCTAGGCCAGTGCCTTGTGTGCCTTATTATAAATTCATCACTGTCTTATAAAAATATCTACCAGTCAAACCTGAGAAACGAAGCGTAGATCTAACTGGTGCAAATAAACAAATATTAACCGAATACTTAATTCAAAGTTACCTTGGTACACAATGTTACCCGATATTCGGTTTCTTGACGTAACCCAATTCATTAGCGTCATCTCCAGACGTACGAGTAAATGGATTGAGCAAACACGGTAGCATCAGCTGATTTAACACAGTTATAATTAAAATGTATATTCGAAAAATAAATAAGGAACAGACGATATTCCAATAGTTATATCTTATTCAAGATGATTAATATTTACTAACGTTAATTCATTCATTACAGCCTAACAAAATTCAGTAAGTAGATTGCATGCATCATATTTTACATACGGACAATATTTTTTATACGGGCGCTCGCATACTTACCACCTAGCCTGCCCCTTTTCAATCCTATTATGACTATAATGATATTTTTTTATAGGATAAGTGTGACAAACGAGCACACAGCCCACCTGATGGTAAGTGGTTGCTACGGCCCATAGACATCTACATCTATCCTCTATTACAAATCAAAATGCAGATGCGTTGTCACCCGTGAGGTCTAAGATGGAATGCCTCATCTCCAGTAAAAAGGGCCTCCAGCCACCTGCACTCACCAAGCGAAACGCAGAGGTAAATCTCTACATCTCGCTGGTTTTCTGTGAGGTCGTGGTACCACCCCGGTTCGAGCCGGCCCATCCGGGCGACAGCAAAAGCTGCCGCGTGGCTCTACCACTGTTAAACTCTATATACTCTACACTACACTACACTGTATACTCTAATGGTGAACCTTACATGCGATTATTACTCATTTTTATTAAACTGAAGTAACAACCATGGAAAGTCTACCCGATGGTAAATGTTTACTGCAGCCCATGCACACATGCTATCAACTTTAAATAAATCAGGCTACAGATGCGTTGTCACCTCTGTAAGCTAAGATGTTAGCCCTCACAGTCCATTATTATACCAGCTATCTATACTCTTCCGGCCGGAACACAACACGCACTGCTATTTGGCGGCAAAAATAGCTAAGAGAGTTATACTTATCCAGACGGATAACGATGGACAGACCTAGGCAAAAAGGTTTCCTGCCAGATGGCAGGAGCCACGCGGCAGCTTTTGCTGTCGCACGGATGGGCCGGCTCGAACCGTGGTACCAAGATCTCACAGAAAACCAGCGTGAAGTAGAGGTTTACCTCTGCGCTTCGCTTGGTGAGTGCAGGTGGCCGGAGGCCCTTTTTACTGGAAATGAGGCATTCCATCTTAGTCCTCACGGGTGACAACGCATCTACATTTTGATTTGTAATAGAGGATAGATGTAGATGTCTATGGGCCGCAGCAACCACTTACCATCAGGTGGACTGTGTGCTCGTTTGTCACCCTTATCCTATAAAAAAAACTTAATTATTGAGGTACTTTCTAAGACTAGCTGATATACTGTAAAACTAAGTGACCACACTTTAAGAGCTTATATACTTTTTATATATTCCAGGATTCAGTCTACAATTGTTTATAAAAAGAAGACCCTAGGTCTTCTTTTAAATCCTTTGCAATTTTTTGGGGATTACCAACTATGTGGTAAAAGTAGTCAAAGTCTAAAAATGTGAGTGTCGTGGAACACTCGGTTAGAACGAAGTTCCCTTCGTAGTTTTTTTTAATACTCGTAATGCTATTAAACATTACTAATATTCCCTTAAACCAATTCTGGTAAGCTTAAAATACTTGTTTTCGAAGTGGTTTACGACAGTTGCCGAATGGCGGATTCGAACCCACGACGTTTCCTGTTCGCAGTCCGCGCCCTGCCACTAAACTTCCGCCGGCTACTAGAATAGAATAGAATAGAATAATTTTTATTCAATATACATTACATGTGTAATTATTATTGAAAGTCATTTTTTACTTTACCACTGGTTCGAAAAAATACCCTCTGTCCTGGGAAAAACCAGCAAGAAACCCAGCGGGACATTTTTTTTAAATAAATTTTACAATATAAATGATTACAAACTATTTACAAAATTTATTTTAGAAACTGCTTGGCAGCGACCACCTCATTCCCAGGGTTTATTATCAACCATGTATTCATTTATACTATAATAACCCTTTTTATACAGTTTCAGCTTAATAAAACATTTAAACTTGGTAATAGAGAGAACCTGTACACTTTCCGGGACCTTGTTGTAATAGCGTATACATTGCCCCAAGAATGAATTACTGACTCTGTGGAGTCGAGAAACTGGCATCACTAGCTTGTGTTTGTTCCTAGTGTTTACAGAATGTATATCACTTTTTTTACTAAAACTATCTTTGTTTTTGTGAACATACATTAAATTTTCGTAAATATACTGAGAGGCCAAAGTTAATATATTAATTTCTTTAAATTTATCTCTAAGAGACTCTCTCGGTTTTAGATTGTAAATAGCTCTAATGGTCCTCTTCTGTAAAACAAAAATAGTTTCTGAATCAGCCGCATTTCCCCATAGCAAAATCCCATACGACATTATGCTATGGAAATAACTAAAATAAACTAATCTAGCTGTCTCGACACTAGTGAGACCTCTAATCTTTTTTGAACAATCAACATAACCTTCTAACATATTATTATTGATAAACGTATTATATTGTTGATAAACAATTAAAGGAATTACTAGCGTATATTAAAATGAAGCGTTATTTAAAATAAAATAATATTTCTTTCAAGGCAAGATAAGAAAAAGTGCAAGGGTGATGGATATTCCATCTTGCTTTTTTATAGCCGCCAAGGCCGTCTATACAACGTCAGAAGGGGTCATGACGGAAAAATTTTATACTTTTTCTCGCCTAGCTCCCATCCGCCAAATTCGTACCGTCCGATAAAGAACTTCGTTCCAAAAATGACTTTTAATATGTAATGTCGATATCTATATTGAATAAAAATAATTTTATTTTATTCTATTCATGGTCCTTTAGTGCTCACACACAAATTTACTAGGAACTTTCAAGAAAGGAGCTTACACCTTTCTAAAAGGTTGGCAACGCATCTGCAATTCCCCTGGTGTTGCGGTTGTTCATGGGCGGCGGTAGTCACTTACCATCAGGTGAGCCGCATGCTCGTTAGCCCCTATTCTATAAAAAAAAGAAAACGAAAATATAAACTTTTAAAATGTAATAATAACAATTGAGTATCAAAAAATTAAAGCTCCTCTTTAAGAAACGAACGTAGCAATTACTTTTTTTTAGTATTTAATATAGACTTATTTTTTTAAAGTTTATTTTTCCACTCTTTCGAGCGGATTAAATTATAATATCATTTAAATTATTACAATAAAACTTCATCGCTTATTTTTAATTCCTTAGGGATGAATAGTTTTATATGAGATTACCCTTGAAGTATAATTTATTTAATAAAAGAATAATTATTAAAATTGGTTTTTAAACAAAAATGATAAGCACGAACATACATAAAAATATAAATAAACAAATCCTTCTCCTTTTTGAAGTCAGTTATAAGAAAACCAGAAAACTCAGGCCGAGCTTAACCTTAGGATGAAGAAGAATATTAAACTAAAAACAAAGTTTTAAATGCATCGCGTCTTCCTGGTAAACACAATTTAATAGCTTTAAGTTTGGATAATGTGTTCTTAACACAGCGACGTGTAACTTGTTCGACTCGGAACTAACATAAAATACAGCAATGTTCGAGAACATTGATGGAATCTTAAATGGATTTATAGTAAGCTATAAGTCGTGGGAATTCGACTTTCTCGAATAAAACAGTTGTATAAATTACTACATAAAAATTATTAATCCCCAATAAATGTGAGCCTTGTTAAAAACTGTCGGTGAAATAAATAATTTTAGATTCATAAAATTTTACTATGGTTTTAGGACAAATATTTTAGTTCCTAAAGCGCAGTGGGATTCGAGCGATAGTGTCAATGCTAAATGGGTTTGAAGTTTTAATACTTTACGCTTGGATATCCGATACCGATAACTTGATTATTATAACGCGCGTACGCGTGAGTATGCGCAGTACGCGCGAACGCGTATTAAACATTATTTGTGTGCTACGCATAATTTAAATTCTTAAAACTTTGTTTCATAGTTATTTCAATCCCTAGAAGTTAAATATCAAGTCTCCTTATTCTGAATATCAAGTGATAGTGTTTTCTAAAGGTGTATTTATCTCAATCAGAACTTTTTTAAATCCGGCATAAAAAGTCAGTGTAAACATAAAACACTCACAAATTTATTCAATAACAGTGTGTAAACCAAGTAAGCTTAAATGTTGTTGTTGTGTTGAACTTGAATATTAAGACATAAAAAAGTGGTAGAAAATAAGTGAAAAGAAAAAATTGTTGTTAAAAATCAGTTAACCTTTTAATATCTAAAACTTTCCATGATCGATAACACTGCGTAAACCAATCAGCTGAGCGCTTATCATAAATTTAAAATATAGTAATGACATTTTTGAACCGAGATAAGTACAAATAAATTGTTCTAAGGGTCTGATGCGCTTTCACGAACGCAGTATGTTGTCAGATCACAATACAATTTTATAATATAAATCTGAATCTGACTATACCTACTATGAGAAAAATATTTATGTGGATTATAACAGTACAAATTAAGACAAGATAAAGCAACTTTGCAAACTGTCTGTAATTTTAAATAAGTTTTAAAATCGCACTAACAAAAATGTAATAGATAATTTTTATATGGCGCATGACAAAAAACAATACGATAAGGCCCTCTACATACATAATTATATTTATTATATATTTATTGCTTGCTTGGCGTTATTCCAAATTTAAATCTTGGTTGAAATTGCATGTTACGTTCTGGTTGAGATTGCTGAGGCTGTTAAAAGTGAGGTCTCGTGTTCGGTGTATTTTGGGGTGTGTTAATTTTAAAACTTTGTTGTGGCATTTGTGTATTTTGTGAGAAAAATGGTTTCATTGAAAATATGTCAATGAAGGAACTTTGAGACACTGACTGAGGTTTATGTTGGGCGTTGTTCGGTAATCGTAACATTTTATTTCTCGCCTGATATTGGTATAAGAAATTAACTTCTTCAAGCACTATGCTTAAAGCACTTTCTAAAGTGTCACATCCTTTTAACCGTACAATGCGCAATAAATCCTCGGGCAAATTATATAAGAAGACATTCATAGACATATGGTTATATATAGTAATTTTACTCTTACGAAGGTTGTTATCTACTACTCTAAACTTTCGCTATTAACGTACTCTTTATGTATTGTATTCTATTGCAGAAATCGAGATATGATTCGCCGTTATTAATTTTTAAAGTTTCCAACTCTATCGCGATACACTCTTCAGACCGTGGATCACCGAAATGTTGCTCAAAAGTTAATTTTAATTCTCCCCAGGTTTCAATATCTGGTCTTTCACTAATAAGAGCGGCAGCTCTGCCTACTAACTTTGACGTAATCACTTGAAATATTTTTAAATCTTGTTCTGTATTTCTTATTTCTCTACACAACTGTATAACATATTCACATTTACGAATAAATAAGTTAAGTAAATTTACATCACCGTCAAATTTTGGAATATTACCAGAAACTTCCTTGAGAATCTGTGTTATTTTAGGCATTTTTAGTAAAGTATATTTATAATCAGTTTAATTTAATAGTAATATTTAATAAAATTTATAATAAATCTTTAACTTATAAGTTGAATTTAATTTCATTTATTTCTAAATAAATGAAATAAATCTTTAATTTATAAGTTGAATTTAATTTAATTTACTTATTTCTAAATAAAAGAAATAATAACGCACTTCAAATTTTGGAAATAACGCTACCACTTTCTAGACACTTATAATTAAAATGGAATAGGATTGGAAAATGCAAATGAAATAGCGATTGGGTCTACTCACATACTGCCCATGTCCCTCCGATGAGTCTTAGTTCTGTAGCGTGACGTCCTCGCTGCTTTTCTTCTCGACGAATTTATTTGTATCGTGGATTTTCGTTGAAAACGTTAGAAAACGCTCGTCGTATTTAACTGATTTTAAGTAAAACGCGACGCGAAAATCCTACCGGCTGCGCCAGTCAAGTTATGCAGGGGCTGGAGGACGTTTTAAAAATACTAATTTTATTAAATAAAAGATGTTTAATTGCTACAAAAACTCGCTTAAGACTAACTTAATATTCTATGCTTAAAAACTAATGCATGAGAGCCCACACAGGAGCTCGGCAGTTTCCGTTTGTCCACTCAGCACATGCCTGTGGTCTACAATCAGAATATTGTGCTGATGCGGACATCTTGGTGGGTCTCGCCACCCGTAACAACATATTATATGTTGTAGTTTTAATTATTTGCTCGACAGAGCAGGCAAAGCAACTATGCCATACAGTCTTGTTTTTACGTATAATTATCGTTCATAGTTCACTGCTTCACAATATGTTGATGCGTCACATTGTGCAGCCCTTGGGAGGTTTTGACGGCAACTTGAGCCAGCAGGCAGCTGACAGTTGGCGATGGTATCTAAAGGCGCCTATGCAAACAAACAGCTTATCTTGAGAATCCATCACCATTAGTGCACTTGTTTCACCGTTTCCACTAATAGTTCAAATGGCTAGACAGTTAATACATAAAATCGCACCCTTTTTACATATCAAAATCCACTTCAAACTATTATTCAAACTATAATACAGGAGCAACAAACCGCCGCCGGTCAAGTTCCCGCCAAAACTCCCACATATTATACATTTGACATGATATTATGATAAACCGATGACATCGACATTTTTATTTTTTTATATATATAGTTTTTTTTACGTGACATTAGCCCATAGACTTAGTATATACTCTAAGTCTATGCATTAGCCTAAGATTACATTTTTATTTACGTCACCTCTTTTTTCTTAATTGTAAAGGCGCCATCACGAAATGTGTAATTTCTCATAGGTATCATTGCACGATGCTTTTTACCTATAATAAACATTATAGTATTTTTGTGAATATTTAATACCACCCATAGAGATGATTATTGTATTTTTATATTGTGTTTTTAAAAGTAATCCATTTTGCTTTTATTGACTTTAACGTAAGGGAATTTTTTTTATAGGATAAGGTTGACAAACGAGCACACAATCCACCTGATGGTAAGTGGTTGCTGCGGCCCATAGACATCTACATCTATCCTCTATTCCAAATCAAAATGTAGATGCGTTGTCACCCGCGAGGACTAAGATGGAATGCCTCATTTCCAGTAAAAAGGGCCTCCGGCCACCTGCACTCACCAAGCGAAACGCAGAGGTAAACCTCTACTTCACGCTGGTATTCTGTGAGGTCGTGGTACCACCCCGGTTTGAGCCGGCCCATCCGTGCGATAGCAAAAGCTGCCGCGTGGCTCTACCACTGTTAAAATTTTACCTACTGTAAATTTTACTAACACCTAACTCACTGTATTCACAAATAAATAAATGAATATGAATTAGAATTAGAAACGATACTTTGAGTAAATTTTCCGTTGCTGGCTACCGAGTGCTTATAGATTGGTATCAAAGAAAAATGAACCGCATCTCGGTCAGGACGTCTTCGCAATAAGGTTTATGTTTAAAAATACAGGTTTACTATCCAATTAACCGTCTACCCCGCGTGAGTGATTTTCGGCTCACCTGTCCGCGTATTAAATTTCACTATTTTGTTACGACCGCGCGAGACTGTCTCAACAAAAACGATTACTGAAAAACAACTACTACTAACTACATTGAAATAAAAAATATTCTGAAAAGACTCAAAGAATTCAAAATTTAATTTTGTTAAAAAAATTAGTGAAATTAAAAATAAAGATTTATTTTTAATTTTACTAATTTTTTATTAAATTAAAGCTTAAAAATGGGAATATATAAAAATAGTATTTATTTTTTAATTTCTAGTTTTATGAGAAAATTATTATATTTACTGGGGACAATTATTTTAAATTACAATACTACATGATAATACCTTTAAAATGACACCAATATCAATAGTATCTTATACGCTCAATATACATACAAGTGTATAATGTTTACCCAATATAAATTTTATTACTATACAATATTAATTAAATAAATAAACAAAAATAAGTCTTAATAATTTCTAGACACGTCTCAACAGATATTTCGTTTATAAATGGCTATCAACGTGTTAATAGTGAATCATTCTTTTGTATTTAGTATTCATTTAACACAAAACACTGAAGAAAATATTTTAAACAACATATAATCAACAAGCGATGATCGCATATAGTGATTAAAATTTCGAGCTAAATTATTGTTGGTTAGCGATTTCACAAATACGCATGTATTTGTGAAATGCAGTTTTATTAGTAGTATAATTGTAGCACGAATGGGTCGGCTCGACCGGGGAAGGACCACGCTCTCACGGAATACCACCGTAAAATAGCAGCTTAACACTACTGTGTTTCGTATGGTGAGTGTAGAGAACCGGAAACCCTTTTTACTGGAAAAGAGTTTCCATATTATTACTCACGAGTAACAATGCGTCTGCATTTCTTTATTGAGCATATATTGAGATGTCTATTGGTCACAGCAACCACTTACCATCAGGTGGACTGTGTGCCCGTTTGTCACTCTATCCTATAAAAAATAAGTCGTGTGAGGAAGAAAACTAAGTAAAACGCACATTGGTTGACCGCCAAGCATACATATGTTGTGGACGGTATCGTGAGTTTTGTCTCTATAGCATTAAAATAGCCACCAGAGCTTAACAGAAGCCAGATATTTTAATATTGAAGACAGACAGTTCAGTTTTATCTATATGTATAGTTATAGGTAACTTTTTATATACTTGTTAAAAAGCTATTCTTATTATGTTTGTGACATTATTGAATGGAATAGAATAAGTCATTTATTGTGCTGATAGTTGTAGGTTTTAAAGATCTTGTAATTAGCACCACAAACTGCTTAGACTACGGCTAGCAATATTGTTAATGTCATGAAATTTAATAAAGCATTATGTCAACGATTAAATAACTCAAATCACCAAACACGGAAAATAAATCGTTATGTCCTCAGATTGTGTCAAAATACATGTTAGCTTAAAACTAAAACGTAATGATTATATACACTGACCTCTATTATACAAGTTTATATAGAGATCAGTGATTATATTGGATTATATATTCTTTGCTTACAACATCTAATCATAGAATTATTACGCATAGAATACTAGTACGCGCACCGAAAGTGAAGCAAGTTAAACTAACGCGAAACCGCGTAAGTTGACTCAGCGACGCGTCAGTGCGCAACGTCACGTCTTAGGCGCCTACTACACACTCGATAATTATCACGATATTTGGATCGTAATCTAAGATAACGATATTTATCGAGTGTGTAGTATAGCATATCTTGGATCGTGATACGGATCGCTGGATTTCTAAAAATCCAGAAATCCAACGATCTGTATCAAGTATCGTCGATAAATATCGAGTGTCTAGTCTCTGGTCGATATTTATCGTCATTCGTCTCATCAGTATTCAATTGTCAGCGATGGTGGAGGACGCGCTTCTTGATGCAGTGGCGGCACCAGCCGTGCCTCAAACGAATGACCAAAAAACCTTGAATTCATGTGAGAGAGACGTGTAAAGAGAAAAATATGGATGGATATCATAAAAAAAAATGGAGCCAATGCTTTATCCAGTTTTTTCTCTTTACACGCCTTTTTATTGCTATCGCTAATACAATAGCAACGCAAGCTTTATTTTTTACCCGCGACGGAACGGAGGTGTATGCGTTTAGGGTGAGAGGTTGTTTTTGTGTCTGCAAACGAATGTTCCCATTTATCTCCAAAACGGCTTAACCGATTCCAGTACGGTTTTTGGCAAAGGATTCGTGGATTCGTGACGATGGCAGCCCCGACGGATTTTTTTTATTTATAAGAATATTACCTAATAGGTAGGTGAATAGGTGTAGTACCTATATTTTATATTATTGCTGTGTCTATCGCTACACAAAGGTAGGAAGGACTAAGGAAAGACATAAATAGTTGTTTATAATGACAGACCCCGCGGTAAATCAACCCTTTTAAAAACGCTTTTTAATTTTATCTTTCGTGGCTTACTTCCTTTTATTCGGGGGTTTTTCAACATGTTTATTCAATACTTTTTCGATTACAACTTTTACATCCGTTGTGGGTTTTTTCAAAATTTTTAATTTTGCTTTTCTATAGCCACTCATTACGTTACTAGCATCGAATTATGGAACGTACACGTATTTAGTGAATGAAATCTACCGTTACACTGACGCGATTAGTATCGAGTGTGTAGTATGTAGATTCGATCCAAAATATTGCAAGATAAAAATCACGTTAAATATCGTGATAATTATCGAGTGTGTAGTAGGCGCCTTACGGAGAAGAGTTCGCGAAAAATTGTAAAAATTATCGTTTGTGTTGTAAAATATTGTCACAACGGTGATGATAAACATAAAAGAAGTGATAGTATTACATTTCACATATAAGTTTATACATTTAATTCATTATAAGTACGTAAAACTAAAAAAATACTCACCTAAGCTCTCATAATACAAATGTTGCTAGTTGTGGGGAAAAAATCACAATTTTCTTTTAAAAATATTTATTTTCTATTTGTGTTTAAAACGTTTAATCGCAACGCTCTGTGTAAAACTCAAATGTTTATATATAGATAACTACTTCTCTAAGTGTTAACATTATATTAACAATGGGTGCATATTTAAAACTAATACGAAGTGATCAGCTAATCGCGATTCGTCGACGCCATTTTAACGCAAATATTTTATTTTCATTGCTTTTTTATTGACTAAGGTTACGTTTTAGAGTATAGAATAAAAACTTTTTTATTTGCAACATCATGAGATTATTAATAAGAAAGCCTTTACTAAGCCGATGTCACTTTACACCCAAAACATTAACCAGATGTTACGTTAGACCCAAACATAGCCTATTTTAACCGACTCCCAAAAAGAAAGGTTATCAATATATATGTACACTGATTTCTAAGCTTGATCAATTCGTATATACATGCTGAAATTTTAGTGGTTGTTGTCCCGCAGCCAAATTATACTGTCTCAATAGTAAAGTCAATTTATTAAATCAAAAAATATTACAATTAAAAAAGGGCAGATTTACAATAGTAATACCTCACAAGCTATTCGGGCGTCCAAACTAGTTTATGTCGTATCACTACGCTTGAGAGTTCATGTTATGAACATTTATTAGTGGCCATTCACTGTGTAGGAAGCGCGCGGTAGCACGTGCGATAGACTAACACTACATTACGTCCAGAGAATTTTTTTTCAGACTTTATTATAGTAATTCGGTATAAGCTAGCCTGCACGCCGACGTACTTGCGAGATATTGCTATCGGTTTGAGATCGCATTCGAGTTTTGTTTTTCTCGATTGTAAATCTGCCATTTTTACATCCTAATAATTTTATTTTAATAAATCTAATGTGCGACTAAGGCAAAATCATTTTACTTCGGGAAAACAACCATTAAAATTGCAGTGTGTGTTTTGCATCAATCTGTGTGTATATCCTTTCTAATAAAAAAATCTAAATCGGTTTAGAAATTGTAGAATTCTGGGGTAAAACATTTAAAAATACGCCGAATTGATAACCTTCTCCCTTTTTGAAGTCGGTTAAAATTAAACATTACACGATGTGCTTATTGTATTCGATTCAAATTAATTGTGTTTAATAATATTCTTAAATTTTATTACGTCTGCATTTTTTACCGTTAATATATTTTTATTAAAGTTATATTAGTAACATCATTATCGTGTTTATTTTATTCCATTTTATATTCTCATAAAATACTTCTACTAAATAATCTTCGTACGTAATACGTAATCTTTATTATATCGATTTTTTAAAATTAATCAAAAAATAGTGATTTGCACAATTTGATCGCAAACGCCAGAAACTGGTATCACTGAATGGCGTGTATGTGTGCGTGTGACGAGCGTAGGCACATTCGACTCGCGCCCACTAACATAATGACTTTGCATCATTTTAACGCTCGTGTTTTGTACTGGACTGCGTTTCTATGCGTAATAATTCTATGCATCTAATATATAAAAGTAAGTTTTCGTATTTTCGTATTTTCATCAGATTGCGGTAAAACATTGTCAACTTATTGCTTGCATTTGCGCGAAGGTTATAATTAATTTACAGTAGGTGGCTTGCGTATCCCAACAACTTTATTTTAAAGTTATATATAAGTAATTCAATTTCAATGAATGTATTAGCATTTCTAATTAAACAATTGAACTCTTCCAAATTTAAACCAATATTTCCACAATTATTTCTTCTGCGGTAGCAACGCGCCGGGTACTAGCTAGTAATTAATAAAATATTTCAAATAATGTCAATTAACTCCATAAAGCAACACGGGCCACCGCTCCAATCGCTCCGGTCCACCGGTTGCCCGTGTTGCTCTATGATTATTTCGGATTACAATAACTTGGTACATAGTTATTTTTATTATATCTATGGATTATAAGTTTGTAGTTAAAATAATCTATTAAGAAATAAAATCATCTTTCACCACTAAATAATTATTATAATTTGAACTTAATTTTCTTTAGTTATAATTCTTTTAATTTGACAGGTAAATGATTAAAGTATATTTTGGTCCCAATGTATAAAAACTTTTTGAGAAAGGTGGATCGAAAAGGTTTGCAAAAATCACAGAAAACAATATTTTCTGCTAATACAATATTTATTTCTCAACACAATCTCCGAGTATTTTCATTCATCTGAAAAAAATAATTGAATAATGCTCGTTAACAGTACAAAATAACTTCTTCATTAGTCAAGGGTTTTTTTCTCAGCAAGCCAATTTTTAAAGTAAGGAACAGATAAAGTTACACGGAGCTAATTCTAGGGAATAAGGTGGGTGGAGAAGTAAACTCAAATCTCAACTTGTGCACTTTTGCCAAAACACAGCCGATGTGTGAGCAGGTGCATTGTTTTGATGCAAGAGAACGATTTTGGGCGCTAATCTTGGTAGTTTGTCTTTCAATTTTTCATTTAAGCGCTCTAATATCGTATGAAATAAGTATATATATGATGTTGGATCACTGTTTTGACTGCTGTTTTGTCTCGGGAGTGTAATGGTGGATCCATGTTTCAGCTGCAGTCACAAAAAGATGCCCGAAGTTCTGCTGATTATGCTGCAGTTGACGTTCTTGGAATGTTTTTGGTCTGGAGTCAACAAATGCAGCACCCATCGTGCACTCAGCTTTTTCATCTGTAGAATTTCATGCAGGATAGGATGTACCCGTTCATATGAGATGCCTACGATCTCAGAAATCTCACGCATCTTTTAACAACCGTCTCTTATAACAATATCATGAATTTTATCTACCATTTCTTAGGTTGTAATCTCAATTGGGCATCCAGAATACACGTTTAAACTCATTTATCCAGTAATAAATGATCTTAAGTGTAGGTGTAGATGCCCCATGCATGGTGTAGACTTCCATCAGCTCAGCTCGTATTTGGGCAGCAGACCACATTTTCAAAAAAAGAAATTATAATCACGGCTCTCTACTCGTACTTTTCCATTTCTGCAAAAAGTACATAAGCACTTACTTTTAATTGCAATCAAACATAAATTCAACGAAACTAGTCCACGAAACTTACATAGGGTTCCTATATAGAGTTGCCCTCTCTGACTTTAACATAAAATTGGTATTGACGTCATTTTTTTGGTGATTTACCAAATTATCAATCCACCCAGGTACATTGTACATTGAGGGTGAAATAACAACTAGAGCTTAACAGAAGCCAGATATTTTAATATTGAAGAGAGACAGTTCAGTTTAATCTATATGTATAGTTATAGGTAACTTTTTATATACTTGTTAAAAAGGATTCTTAGTTTTACAAATAGAGGTCTGCAAATTGTTTGCTAACAAACTTGCCCTGCCACACTTTTTGCTGCCAAACAATGGCATTAGGTTTGTAGTACTCAAAAAACTCAATTTTATGCTCTAAAACTAGGGCATAAAATTGAGTAAACTCCTAAACTACTGTACTGATTTCAATGAAATTTTGCACACTGTGTGCATTTTGGTCTAACTTGAGAGACAGGATAGTTTTTATCCCGCTAAAATGACCCTCAAAATTTTTTATTGCGAAATTAAGGATTTTTATAGCAAGGGTCGTTGGAAAGGGCAGAACAACGTCTGGCTGGTCCGCTAGTATATATACATATATTATATATATACATAAGACAGGCGACAGTACCAAGTATACCTTTGATTATGGGTCACAAATAAATTCGATCCTGATGAAAAAAAAAATCATCTTTTTACAACGTTTTATTAGCTTTATTCACGCGCCATCATGTTAGTACAGCTAAATGAAACGATAATTTCATAAAAAAATCATGAAAATACTGAAACATAAAACCAGCAGTGGAAACTGAATTGATATCACCTTACTAATTGAGGTTAATGTACGCGCGAACGGTGAAAAAAGAACGCTGGCCTTGAACTTGGGCACTGACCGATTTATCACATATTGGTACGAAGGGGGCGCGACGGGGGAACAATCCGCCAGTATTACTGTGCCTGCATGCTATTGGTTCCCGCGCTTTGTTCGCTCCAAAATACAGTCGCATACACAGCTTACTTTGCGACTCGCGACGATGTTTTATAAAGGAAGGAAAGAAAAATTATTTATATCTATTGTTTTATGACTAAACTAGTGAACGAAAAGGTAAATATGATAGGAGAAGGTGAATGGGGAAAATTGTGCAGTAAAGTTAAAAGTGTTGAGGAAGAATACCGAAAAAAATACCATGTGATCGACCTGATGACGGAAGCTCAAGCGAAGATGAAAGTGATGATGAAGTAGCATCCAATAATATCAACACACTATCAACATCTGGCTTCCATGTGACCCAAGACGTCATAATGGACGGCGTGTCACCCTTACCTTAAGTTTTCTTGTTATAAACTACTTTATATTTTACGATAGAAATAACAAATAATGCTCAAGTAAACATTATACATTTTTCATTCCCACCTCTTCCAAAGTTCTAAGTAGCTAGTAAAACACCTATTATGATTCTACAATAAAACAATTAATTACTATAATATTATAAAACAATAGCCCAATACCATGTAGTACTATAGAACGCGACTGTACCCACACTCCCTCCGCTGTCGACCTGTATCTAGCTCGGTACGAAACAAAGCTGCGGTCATAAGAAAAAAGGGCGCATCTAACAATTTTTGAATAAATGAGTTAAATATACCATTCGAGTCATGACTTATCTACTAAATTTTTGGCGCATCTACTAAATTATTTTAATATTCACAAATATCAATATTTTAGAAATTACCGTAAGAATTTTAGACGTAACTGTTGATCACAGATTAAATTTTATTAGTAGAAAAGACTTATACAAATTCAACATAAAAAGAAAAGAATTATTTAACCAGTTGCTACGTCATCTTTAACAATATTTGCATCTATTACTTAAATTTCAAGTATTCTTGTCTTATTATTCTATATCTTATTATTAAGAGCTTATATCTTATTATTAAGAGCTGGTGTTTCACATGTGGTCCCATATAAATTTGATCGAGGTCAGACCAATAGTTTTTGAGTTATCCTTAATTATTTATATTAAAGTCGGTTGTACAAAATTTTTAATTTTTAATTATTATCGTAGTAAGTCTTGTATGATATCTCCTTTAAAATCACTACTCAAGAGTTGCGGGTTGTTATTTTTTGTGTCTCACTACCAATGCTTTTCTAATATTTACTTAGAAAAAAGGAGTAAATTACTGTTAGCGTCCTTTCAACTTCAAATGACCTTTCCAAAATATGTAAAAATGTTAAATGAATGGCAGTTTTTTTTATTTATTAGGTTGGAAAGACGCAAACAGGTATATGCGTCTTTCCTTCGATGTTTTTGTGTTGCCATGTGTATTTTTTAAGCTAAGATGAAAAGGAAAATTCGTCGAAAATCTTCATGTCTCTACGTATATATTTCAATTTTCACATAGAAACCTTTTAATATACTTTAGACACAGGGTCTGAAAGAAAAATTCATCAATTAATTTTTATTTCCATTTTACGTTTTTGTTAGTTGCGTCCTTCTTTATTATGACGATAGAATGTAACCCGGCCGGCTCGTGTCGCCTCACGCTGTGACTACTGTGTTTCAGTTTTGTTTTATTAATTGTAGTTTTTGAAACAGTTCCGTGTTGATTTTGTACACGTGTGCGCGAGCGACAGCTCAATCGTTTTGTTTATAAAATTATTATTACTTGTGATTACGTGTTGGTATTTATCTTGTTGTTACGTTTTTGGTTTTAATAATGCTTAACGCGTACGTTTATAGTGATTGTGAATACGGCAACATGTTAGGTATCCGAACCTAGGTACACGAAGTATCGCTAAATAAATTGTGAAGACGTCGGGATGGAACAAGTGTGTCATACTGTGCAGTGCACAAAGTGTTGAAGCGTAACTGAATGCGCCCATACATATTGCACAAAGTGCAAGCTTTAGTTCCCGGCGATCACGACCCCCGACGAGTTTTCTGCCGTTGGTTATTATACCAGCAACAACGTGTGCCTGGTTCCACTGAGCACATTATCTGTACGGATGAGTCGACATTTACCAGAAACGGCCTACGGAACCGAAGAAATACACACGTGTATTCAGAGGTTAACCCGCACTCTGCTCGACAAAACGGGCACCAAACCCGATGGTCGGTTAACGTATAGGCAGGTTTATTTAAGGATCGCTTACTGGGACCAGTGTTTCTGCCACAGCGACTGAACGGACAGAGATACCTAAACCTTATAAATCAACAGTTGGTTGACATTTTAGACGACCTATCGTTGGCTGAATATCGTCGCACATGGTTCCAGCATGAATGTGCCCCTCCACATGTCGTGAGGTTTGTCCGTGAGCACTTCAATAAGCTATTTGATGATCGCTGGATCGGCAGACTAGGACACGCTTGGCCACCTCGCTCACCAGATCTGACCCCGTTAGACTTCTTTTTGTGGGGTATGTGAAATAAAGGGTTTTTAATCGTGAGTGTGAGTGCTGACGAAATGCGCCAAAGGATCGTGGATGCTTTCGAGAAACTACGTACGGACTGTGTCGAAGACCACACGATGATGCCCCGCCTGTACCCAAATCTACCTTAAAATGAATGGAGCACAATTTGAGCCTCATCCCATAAGACCACGGAGGATTTAGAGCGGTAAGCAGTTTCATAACTATTTTTTTTAAATAACTTAGTATTGGAATAATCTGAATAGGTATATAACTGAATACATGAAAATAATAAACATACCTACACGATGAATAAAAACGCATGACTCCAACCTTGGTTACATTTCATTTAAGTATTTTTTCATTAGCGGGGAATCAAACCAGTTATTTGGGTTATTTAACCTGTAAATTCGGATTAAAGTGGCTACGTGGAGACAAGCACAGTGGCAAAATATTAGGTTAAGTTAGGTATTTAGACAAGTGTTGTAAATTATTAGGTCTTGTGGTATGGCCCGCTAGTTGCGGGCCGCGTGAATTTGCGTTCGTGCGTACATCGACCTTTAGTCAGATGATATCAATTCAGTCATTCCACTGCTGGTTTTATGTACAGTATTTTCATGATATTTTTTATAAAATTATCGTTTCATTTAGCTGTACTAACATGATGGCGAGTGAATAAAGCTAATAAAACGTTGAAAAAGTATGATTTTTTTTCATCAGGATCGAATTTATTTGTGACCCATGATCAAAGGTATACTTGGTGCTGTCGCCTGTCTTAGTTTTCGGGAGCGTTCCAAAAATACCCTGTATATAAATACAAAACATATATACATATGTCGTGGATTGATGGCGCCATAGTGCAACAAGCAGCGCCATCTAACAATTAGTTTTGCGAACTAATAATATGTACCTACTCTTGTCTGGACAGACGAGCAGACGAATTGGTGACTAATATGGTTTGTTATAGGAATGCATGAAGATACACACCCGAGGACGGTTGTATGTCAGGATGGTCGTGTCGGAACGTCCATAAAATACCGGTTGGATCGAGGTCGAATTGAGGGTACATCGAAAAACGCCTACTTGTTTGTGCAGTATAAAGTTCACTGTTGGCGCCGTACGCGACAGATTCCGCTTAAGTCATTTTACGAGTGTAGTCATTCTACTAGTGCTAGTTAGATAGTTTTATGAGAATGAGGATTGGTGTTGCTGAGAGGCTGCCCGGTGTTACACTGAGATAAGCAGTGTTGCTGTTGGTTTGAATATATTGGTGTTATCATGTAATTACGTACCTCACGTTACACTGGTGTGTGATCGTGGCGGGGAAGTGTTACGGTGTGGTCGAACTGTAATTTCAGTATACTGAATGTATAGTGCATTACGTTGTGTCATTGCTGATAATGATTAATTGCGTAAGCAAGAGAGCAAGTTGAACTTCCGTTCCGTAATAATTAACCCTATCCTGGTGTATGTCCCAGATCAGAATTGGGATCCTCTGTTGAATTTCCAACAAATACATATTTAAATATAAATAGAGATATAAGATAAACTTATAAATAAACTTACAACAAAGGTAACTAAATGATAATATTGAGCAGTATGGTCAATGTTATCGTTTGGTCTAACGTCTAACGTCTGATGTCATGAAAAAGTATTCACGTTTCAATCTTTTAAAAGCAGTCTTATTAGGTGTTTTTCTAACATCTTCGGGCAAGGAATTCTAAGAAGTGCAGCCTGAATGGTGAAGGATTTTTCAACGAAATATGTGAAATGTAGAGATACTTAATTTATATTTAGATGAGGAACGCAGAGTTCTATCATGCGTCATGGAAATATATTGAAATTTAGCCTTGAGATAAAAAGGAGTGTACGGATAATTTTTATTTTTAAGTGAACTATTTAAGGCGAGAGCAGAAGTGAGAAATATGATTGTACTTACGAAGACTGAAAATACATATAACTGTTTCTGTTGAGAAATATATCTGTACAATTGTTGAGAAACCGCTTATTAAAAAAATGTTGGTTTCAATCTGGGTTTGCATAATCAATAATCGGTAAGTAACTGCACTTGCGTAAGTTAAGTTTTAAAGGGAAGACATTTTAAGCGATAGAGAGAACGTAAAGCTCTAGAGACTTAC
This sequence comes from Parnassius glacialis, assembly GCA_033319125.1. NCBI lineage: Eukaryota > Metazoa > Arthropoda > Insecta > Lepidoptera > Papilionidae > Parnassius > Parnassius glacialis. The sequence goes on from JAVANC010000018.1 coordinate 8,159,196, forward strand.
GACATGTTTCAGAGATATGATCCCCCAGCTCAGAGTACTATCAGTATGGATACCAAGATTTTTCACTGTAAAAAGTTCAGAATGAATTTTTGGTAATATCCAATACCAACCGGGAATGGGAGGACACTGTTGGTCGGGTCAGTTAGTAGTATTTTATAATTCCCCTCCAAACAGGTTCCTACCTCGTCATGGCATGGGGGAAAGGAGTTAGTAGCCGTGGCTTGATCACCCACATTGAACAAAGACGAACCCACTTAGCTGGCCCAATGTATAGAGCCGCTCCAGATGCGCGTTGGTGGACTGTCTATCTCTGATCTACGGGAAGAGTGCCCTCTCCCCCTTCCCAAAGGCTCGCCATGGGGCATCCGGTGGTGACGGGGCCGCGGATGCGGCGAAACCGTTCCCGTGGCCATGAGGTTATAGTTGGTGCAAGTATGACATAACCCGTCCTTGCCCTCGCTTGCCGTAATTTATAATTGACCGGAAATGTATCGTACTTCGCAATATTAATTATGTTACGCGTAATAAGCTTTGTGGTCAAACATAATAGAACATTTTGAAGCCAACAGAGTGTTTAATTACACCCGACATCGATATAACAAGTAGGTACAATTTAAATGAGACGATCGTAATCCCTTTATTGATTGTTAGTCGAGAATAATTAATTATGTATCTGCTTAATGAGATGAAATTCCCGGAAGTTGTGTAGTAAATATTATTTACCGTACGTTAAGTTCAGTAATTCATCATCTAAAATAACTGGATCGTTTCTATTTTCTGCCATTGAAATATTATTTTAATAAGACTATATTTCAGCCCTGTTGCACACTAGTTCTTATATATATATATATATATATATATATATATATATCTATATATGTAGAAAGGGTAATTGAGTATTGTACAGAGACTGATTTTTGTAGTTAGGAATAATAATTAATTCGTTTACACGAATTAATTATCCAACGAGTCGAGGATAAACTAGTAACGGAATACGACAAGAGTACCGTTCCACGTCAGAGCCAAGACTGTCTTAACGGTGGCCGCTCCGTCCGTTTTATACAAGCAGGACGGGCGGCATCATCAATGCGGAATGCATTACAGTCTTCCACAAATGTAATAATCCTCATACTATTTGAAGATTAAATGTGGGCAAAAATGGGGACTTTATCCCACTTCTGATGTAGAAAGGGTAATTGAGTATAGTACAGAGACTGATTTTTGTGGTGGACTGAAAAAAGTGGTTCTTACTATCATTGCAGGGCGTTTGCCGGTCCAATGATATAGCTACAGGGAATAGTGATTCCGGACTAGCAAATAGTACTTGGAAAAAAAAAGAGGAATATCATTGCAGGGCTTTCTGCCAGTCCAATGATATGGCTATAGGGAACAGTGTTTCCGGACTAGCAAAAACAGTACTTGAAAAAAAAACGAGAGAAAATAGAAAAAGCTACAGACTAATCATTCCGATCTAGCATAAAGATGATTGCAGTTTTGTAGGGCTTACTGCCGGAACAAAACAGATTGTCACCCGAATCTGAAGGGTCAATAAGGACCGGACCAGACACTGTTTTATCAGTATGATCGAACGATGTTTTCCTTTCTACAGATAAGTAAGATTGTGATAGAGCACGTGCGAGGACGCACGCATGTCAGCATGGCCGTGACGGCACCTGCACCGTTGCAGGTACGGCAGCGTCGGTCTACCTAGACAGAATTCTTGTAAAAGACACGTGGACCGCACACCTGCGGCATTGCACCTGTGGTGCCGCCCGTCCTGCTTGTATAAAACGGACGGAGCGGCCACCGTTAAGACAGTCTTGGCTCTGACGTGGAACGGTACTCTTGTCGTATTCCGTTACTAGTTTATCCTCGACTCGTTGGATAATTAATTCGTGTAAACGAATTAATTATTATTCCTAACTACAAAAATCAGTCTCTGTACAATACTCAATTACCCTTTCTACATATATATATATATATATATATATATATATTTCTGGTTTCTGGTTATCTACACTCACCATACGAAACACAGGAGCACTAAGCAATTACCTATTTTACGCTGGTATTCTGAGCACGGTCCTTCCCTAATCGAGCCGACCCATACGTACTTACTACCATAATGTAGCTGCATCGTGGCTCTACCACGTAAAATAATAATAAAATAAATATGCGCAAACTGAATTCTCTTAATTTTTTCAGCGCTAAAAGACATGCCAGCCTTAATACAGTAAGCATTTATTTTTATAGGATAAGTATGACAAACGAGTTCACAGTCCACTTGATGGTAAGTGGTTGCTGCGGCCCATAGACATCTACATCTATCCCCTATTACAAATCAAAGTGCAGATGCGTTGTCACCCGTGAGGACTAAGATGGAATGCCTCATTTCCAGTAAAAAGGGCCTCCGGCCACCTGCACTCACCAAGCGAAACACAGAGGTAAACCTCTACTTCACGCTGGTATTCTGTGAGGTCGTGATACCACCCCCGGTTCGAGCCGGCCCATCGGTGCGACAGCAAAAGCTGCCGCGTGGCTCTACCACTGTTAAAATTAATGTTTGAACAGCGTTTAAAAGCAACAATACACTTCAGTATCAACATTTCATGACGCTTATATCAGTTTTAATTTAGCGGTTCTAAAGTTGGCACAATTAATTATAAGTTGAAAGATATCACTTACGAAAAATCATTCCAGCTGTCAACTTATATTACAATAACAATATTGCAGGAAATAAAACTGTATTATAAATGGTACTTATCAGTACCACTTAATTTTTTAAATAAATCTGGGTACAAATGCATACAAAAGAGAAGATAATATTGTAAAAACTAAAGTTAGACTACTTCTATGCTTCGAGGTTTACCTAGGTAGATATTACTTTGTTTTTACTAAACTGAAATGAACTTTTTACTTGATGAACTTAACATTAAACAAGAAAGGCTACAGGTGCGTTGTTACCTATAAGGACTATGAAAGAATACCCCACACGCTGTTATTTTAGCAGAAATATAAAGTTATCGTACATTTTTTTAGAAAGGCAATATTGCACCTACTGTTGGAGTACGAGTCGATGAACAAATCACGCATAATTACGGGTAAGTATGTAGGACTAAGATATATTTTTTTATTCTCAGGGGTGGCACCAACCATTTGTTATCTCTATTTTTTGGATTAAGCTGCAGGTTTTCATTAACTGCAATAGCCATTTTTCTGCCGACTTCCAAAAAGGAGACGGTACTCAATTCAAGTGTATGTTTTTTTTGTTTTTTTTTTTATGTGTGTTACCTCATAACTTTGTACTGGGCGAACCGATTTGGATGATTCTTATTTTATATGAAAGCTGATAGTTCTCGTGTGGTTCCATTGAATTTGATCAAGGTCAGACCAATGGTTATTGAGTTATTCTTAAATAACCTATATTGAAGTCGCTTATTTTAAAGTCGGCTGTACAAAATTTTTAATTTTAAATTATTGGTGGTTTTTTTCAGGGTTCCGCAGTTACACAACAAGGAACCCTTATAGTTTCGCCATGCCCGTCCGTCCGTCCGTCTGCGGTTTTGCTCAGAGACCCAAGGTGCTACAAGTCAGTATTTTTTTATATTTGCATAGTTATAGATACTAATCAGGCCTACAAAACTTTGAAATTAAATCTTAAAAAACATTTTTATGTTAGGTACTTCCCATACAAGTAATTTAAGAAACCACTGATATAAAATTTATAAACAATGAAGTTCGAGAAGAATTCTCTTGTGGTATTTAATTTTGATTGAAAAGGCAAATAATAGCAGAAATATTTTAAAATGACCGATCACAGCTTTTGATCAATATTAGAACATGACGGAGGAGAAAGGAATTTATTAAAAAAAAGTTATTATGTATTGTGATGACATAGGCAAACATTTGGCCATTATGTTAAATAACTGTTTAAAAGGACATCTGATCAGTAATTATTACATGCCTGGAGCATCCTTTAGTCATATAATGAATAAAGTTTTAGCTAGTAAATTTTGCCCTAATAGCACATTAATAATTCTTGTTGGGAGAAGAGGCAATGTAAACAAAAATCAATTATTAAAATATATTGATTATCTAAATAAGGTAAGGTAATCCTCGTAAGGCCAGTATGCATTTACTATTATTTAACAAAAA